>BEDZ01000034.1:0-181663 GCA_002335625.1 Cutaneotrichosporon cyanovorans | reverse complement strand
GGGGGGGGGGGGGGGGGGGGGGGGGGGGGGGGGGGGGGGGGGGGGGGGGGGGGGGGGGGGGGGGGGAGGTGGGGGGAGGGGTGTGGGGAGGAGGTAGGGAGGATATGATGGTGTCGGGAGGGATGTATGGATGTCTACTTTGCGATACGGAGTGCCGTCGTCCAACAACCGGGCAACTTACTGATCCGACTGGGCAAGCTGTACTGGCTCTTGCTTACGACATTCTCTACGAGGTGCAACGAGCTGCACTTGTGGTATCTGTCCTGGGAGAATTAGGTGTGTGATCGGGGAGATGGTAATTAGTAATCTGGTCAGCTATATTGATGAGCTCTGTCCTACCTCAGCTGAGAGCTGACTTTGATCTAGGCTCGTGACTCGTGACGAGTAAGTAGGAAGGGTCGTCTGTTTGAAGTTGGTTTCAGAAATCAGATTAGTGATGAGCTCGAGCACTCAGCTGTCAATAAGAGGCGTTGCTGTTGAGGATGAGTGCCACTTGGTTGGTAAGCCCTCTCATCAGCAAATGTCTACCTCAACTCACCTCCCTCGGCCACTCTCGTCTCAGACTGGAAATAAGAATTTACCTCACAGAGAGTGGGAGACCGTCAGATGCGTGATCTGAGAAGACCTGGTCAGGGTATATGTTGCATCATGAAGACCACACGCGTCCTCATTGCGTCGGGGACACCAGAATCACACCATCGCCACGAACGAACAGCATCTCGGATTGCCGGCGGTCGATCTGGTGTCAGCGAATGCATTGCGCGCCTACGCAGCAGGTGCGCGATGCTGCCTGAGCATCGTGAGCTCCATCCTGCACCCCAAATATAGTGTGGAAGAATCCTCAAGCCTCATCACCTTCCTCACCACCTTCTCGACCACCTCCCTCAACTGCCTTCCCCAGCACCTTCCCCCACTTTCTCCTCATATCTTAAGAAACTCCACTCACCCTCGGCTGTGACGGCGTGCCATCCGCCGCCACGTCCACCCTGTGTATTGTCTCCTCTACTGCCGAAAGGACGAGGTTCATGTGTGCGTCGTAGGCCTGGGGGTCAGCACGGACACGACGAGGCAGCCTGCGCGCTGCCGAGGAGTGTCTTGAGTCCAGCAGCTACTGAGTCTCCATCCAGCAACACCAACAGGGCCTCCTGAGCAGCCTCAGACTCCTATTGGGCTCTTCCGGCTCCTCTGGCTGTTTGTGTGCCTCAAGTAGAGCCCACTCACATGCAGCGTCCCCGTCACTGTCCTGTCCCCGCGCAGCTTGACGAACACGCGCCTGTTGTCAGTGCTGCCTCCAACTCCAGCTCAGGGCCGAAACAACACCCACTCTCCCAGGGACAGCTTGACGATGTCGAGGGGTTCTGAGATTGTTGCGTTGACTGCGTCGTCCATTGTGATTGAGTGGCTTGCTTTGAGTACAGCGACTCCAGATGCACTACTCTATGCTCTATGCAGTTCAGTTGACAACATAGTGATAGTAGTAGTCATGACGGATATCTGATCCCGCTGTTTCTCGCGTGTTAACCACGTGTCAGCCACCCAGCAGACACGTGAAATTGAGCAGTGGCCACGTGAGCTGGTTGCACGTGGCAAGCACGCGACACCACTGCTGCGCGTCGACAGTGGCGGTGATCGCTGAGACAATGCAATGGCATTCCCTGTGCCGCGCGTGAATCGAAGAGTCGCGGGAGCGTGAATTGAGACACAGAACAACAGAACAGACAGCACAAACATCGACCCATCAGTGTATGGTATGTTGTATAGTAGTGCCCATCGCAATCTGCATGCAGGATCGTATGCCCGTTTGTAGCCCTATGCATCGGCGACGCAGCATGCAGCATACGCAGCCACGGTCGCCACTGTAGAGCCACACCCACTTGCACTCTGGCGGTGACGTTGTAGTGGCGGATTCCAGGCCCCTGGTACGGCTGAACCCTCGAAATGCGATAAATCACTCGGGGGGTATGGTAGTTGTTGTCGTCTGCACTTGCTGTTGTACATCTCTTGCTTGACTGTACTCACGCCATAACGCATAGCGCATAACGCATAACGCATTGCAACGCAGCACGCAGCACGCAGCAACGCAGCATTGATATAGCAGCGCGTTGCAGCCCAGTCGAGCTCGGACCACGACCCATCGTCCCACTATCGGAGCGCGCGTCCATCACACAAGTCACTTTCGAGGCTACGAACCACTCAGACCTCTTCCGAAGCCTCAGCTCGGCCACAGCTCAGCAATAGGTCCTGAGATTGGACTTGTGCTGAAACGACCTCACGCCTGCTGAATACTCAAGAACCCCATTATGAGCGCGCAGCAGCGCATCCAGCGCCAGCTCGAGGAGGTGCTCAAGATCCCCGGCAATGGTGGGTCCTACTTTCCGCCAACTCAGGCTAGGAGCTCACGCCAGACCGCTGTGCAGACTGCAAGGCGAGCTCGCCGCGATGGGCGTCCGTCAACCTCGGCATCTTTCTCTGCGTGACGTGCGCGTCGGCGCATAGGAAGATGGGGACGCATACGTCGAGAGTGTGAGTACTCCTCACGAGTGCGGCGGAGCCGTGCTCGTGTGACCGGGTTCGAGGATGTGGATGAGCTTTAGAAGATCCACTCTCAAGCAAGTCGACCGAGAAATTGGAGATGGACCGGAGCATGGGATGAAGTAGGGACAGGACGTCTACTCCTGTCTGTGGACTTCATCTCTCCTCCTAACTTTTCTGAGGCTCCACTCTGTTGCACCTCTCGCGCTGCTCCGGGCCTGATAATCTCGCAGTCTCGCAGGCTTCGCCTTTCGATTGCCTCTCCCCCCTTTGTCCATTCGCGACCTCGAGGGGCTTGCCTTTGGCTCAGCTCTTCCTCCCCCTCTTCCCCTCGCGCCTCGCGGCCTCGCGGGGGTTTGCCTTCGGCCCGCCCGCTCACCTAGCTCCCTCCTCCTCGCGCCTCGCAGCCTCGCGGTCTCGCGGGGTTCGCGGGGTTCGCCTACGGCTCACCCCGCTCACCCCGCTCACCTAGCTCCCTCCTCGCGCCCGCTCGGCGCTGACCCCAGCAAATCCGTCACCCTCGACGAATGGACCCGCGACCAAGTCGCCCACATGAAAGCCATCGGCAACACGCGCAGCAACGAGATCTACAACCCAGGCGACAAGCACCCGTGCCCGATGTCCACTGCCGGCGGGGACGAGCGCGACTCCGAGCTCGCCAAGTACATCCGGCGCAAGTACGAGCTCGGCGCGTTCAAGGCCGGTGCAGCCAGCTCCCTTGCCCGAGCCCCCGTCAACTCCCGCGCCCTAGCCCAGCAGTACCGCAATGGCCACGCACCCGCGCACACCTCCAACCCCAACCCCACCTCCGCACCTACCTCCCGACCCCGGCTCGACCGCGACCGCGACCTCCCACCCCTCCCCGCCCGCCCCTCACCTCCACAGCGCACGTCCTCCCGCCAACCCTCGCCGAACCTCTCCTCCGCCCCGCCGCCAAAGTTCAACCTCACAGCCAATGGGCCGACCCTCGCTGCCCCCTCACAGCGGAGCTCCTCCCTCTCCCCCGGCCCACGGGCCGCCGCCCTCCCATCTGACAAGTCGGCTCGCCTCGTCGATGTGGAAGGGTCGGCATCGTCCACACGGCCCCTGCAGCTCTCTGCTCCCCCCGCCCGCCCCGCCTTCGCGCCGTTACCGTCGCCAGGCTTACCGGCCATGTCGCCGCTCGCGTTGGGGCAGCAGGCGTTCTTCAGTGCCCCGGTGGGTCAGCAGCAGCAGCAGCAGCAGCAGCCGAACCCGTGGGCCCAGGGGGTGCAGATGCAGGCGACAGGAGGAGCGGGGATGGGCGGTGTAGGGATGAGTTATATTGGAGCCGGTGGGGGGATGTCCAGCCCGCTCGCGAGTGGGATCGCGAGTCCGAGGCCGCTAGGAAGCGGGATGTCGAGTCCGAGTCCACTGAGTGCAGGTTATGGTGGTGGCATGGGAGGGGGGATGGGTGGAGGTGCAATGGGAGGGATGTCGATGGCAGGAGGCTACGGAGGGATGGGAGGGATGGGAGGAATGTCGATGACACCCACAGGAGGTGGGATGACGAACATGGGCGTCATGGGGATGAATGGTATGGGTAGCATGGGGATGGGCGGCATGGGGATGGGCGGCATGGGCATGGGCATGGGTGCGAACGGGTACGCGCCAGTGCAGCTGCAGCAGCAGTATCAGCAGTGGATGTAGTGTATGAGTATGGATTTGTATATCAGGCAGGAATGGTCCTTCACGCGTTTGACACAGACAACACCTGTAGACGGGTGAGCTCGAATACGCACACCTCGGCGCTCTTGACCTCAGCATGGGCGAGCGATTATCGTACTGCAAATGATTGACTGAGATAGAAAGCAGATGAGATCTTCTTCTGGTGGCTGTGAACCTGGGAATAGTGGTTGAGATCGACTGTCGCAGTTTCGATGGTCAACCAGCAAAAACAGTCACAGACAGCCAAGTTCCGCATTCTGTGAGAACTGGCTGATGTGGAGGAGCAATACTTGCAACCTGGGACGTTTGTGTGCAAGTGCCAAAACGTCTGGGGCCACGGCTGCTAGTGCCGCATCACGTCTTATCTTGGAATCGAGCGGCTTGAGTGGTGTCTTTCGTATGTGTGGAGGGACATCACCTCCTACAGCACAGAACTTTGATTCGGCAGTTACAGTACGCTGTCTGGTGGACTCCGGGAAGGGCGCTGTGTGTGTGTGTGAGTGACGGTGTCGAGGTGAGAAGCGTTGAGTAGGCAGATCCTTGTTTGCTCAGCACTGATCATATGCTGCCGTAGTCTTGGTGATCAGTTGAGGTTGGGCCGTCAGTGTGCAGTGTGGCGTTAGAATGAGTGTGTCATCAGTTGCTGGCAGAGTAATCAGCCGGACCAAGATGATTAGTCGATCGATGGATGCGGATGCGATTCGCCCGCATGCGCCTTGCCTTGTATCATGGTTGCTGCTTTTCATAGGTTTGCTTCATCTCCTACTCCGTAGCGCCTTCGCCAGATGCCCCTCTGCTCGCGCAAAGCTCGCGCCGTTACCACTCGCACGCACTCGCACTCGCGCTGACGCGCTCGCACTCGTGCTCTACGACGTCATGTACGTCGCCGGGTCGATCGACGCAGGGAACGTCGGGATCGCCACAGTGAAGCGCTCCTGGATCTTTTGGAGCACCTCCTGGTCGGCCTCGGACGACACAAAGGTAATCGCCAGACCCTTGGTGCCGAAACGGCCCGCACGGCCCACACGGTGGAGGTACGAGTCGGCGTCGGCGGGGGCGTCGTAGTTGATCACGACGTTGACACGCTCGACGTCGATACCACGACCGAAGATGTCCGTCGCGACGAGGATACGCTTCTCAAACGCCTTGAACTGCTGGAAGCGCGAGATACGCTCCGGCTGCGGGAGGGCCGAGTGGATGCAGATCGAGGGGAAGTTGCACTCCTGGAGGAGGGCGTCGAGCTGCGTCGCGCGCTGCACCGACTTGACAAAGATGCACACCTGGTTGAACTCGAGCGTGTCGAGCAGGTCGTTGAGCTTGCGGTTCTTCTCGCGCTCCTCGAGCTTGAGGTAGTACTGCTGCAGGCCGTGGAGTGTGAGCTTGGTCTCGTCATCAACGTAGATCTCGAGGGGCTGGGGTTAGTACGAAGGGAGTATATTCAATTCTCAAGTACACTCACGCTCTGCATGAACTTCTTGCAGGTCGCGCGGATCTCCTTCGAGAGCGTGGCCGAGAACATCATGACCTGCTTGTGGTGCGGGGTCGCGCGGAACACCTCCTGGACGTCGCGGCGCATGTCTGTGGGTAAGAGAGTGCAACAGAAGGGAAGGGTAGGTGGAAAAAAGGAAGGGAAGTGGTTGAGGAGTCGATGATCCGGGTGTTGAAGAAGTAGGTTAGTAGGGCCGACACCACACTGATCGACTTCTTGGGCGACGACTGCGCCTTCTCGACCTCCGGGCCTGCCGAATCAATACTGCTGCAATTGCTGCGGCTATTAAACTGCCCCATATGCCTCACCGGAGGGAGGGTCAACAGCAGTGATGGGTTGCGAGCTCTTGCCATGGCCTTCGATATTGTCCCACATGCTTGCTCGCAGAGCGCTTGCCATCGCTCCGCTTCCTATGTCCACTGAGGGCTTGCCCAACAGAAACATGATGAAGTCGAAAAAAAAAACAATTCAACTCCCAAACGCGTTCGGATCGCGACGAGCTTCTTGCCACAGACACACTGCAAGCGGCCGAAACGCTCGCAGTGCAGTCTGTAGCCATATTGCAGTCGGCGCTCTACTCTTGCAGCTGTGCTGTGTCACAGGTGCTGATCTGCTCTGCTCTGCTTGGCTATGCAGCTCTCGGCCGGGCCCCGGAGGTCGTTGTATACGGAAACGTGGAAAAGAGAGAATCCGGGGATAAGACTAACCGAGTTGATCAAGCATCTTGTCGCACTCGTCGAGCACAAAGTGCTTCACCTTGGACGCGTTGAGCTTCTTGTCACGCACAAGCGCCATCATGCGACCGGGGGTGCCGACAACAATGTGGGGGCACTTCTCCTTGTCGGCCAGGATCTCCTGGTCGGCCGAGATGGGGGTTCCACCGTAGAAGACCGAGGTGCGCACATTGGTCATGTACTTGGAGAAACGGGCAAACTCGTTGCGGATCTGGTACGCGAGCTCACGCGTGTGGCAGAGGATGATGATGGAGACCTCGCCGTCGACGGGTTCGCTGTAGTATTAGCATCGGTATCGGAAGAAGCTGAGGGAGGAATAGGAGCAGGGAGGGAAGTACATGAAATGATCGAGTTTGAGGTGGATGAAAGGGGGAAGACGAGAGGATGAGGAAGGAAGAGAAAGACGGAAGGAGGAAGGGGGAAGGAGGAAGGGGGAAGGAGAAAGGGAGAAGGAAGGAGGAAGAAGGAAGGAGGAAGAAGGACGGAGGAAGAAGGAAGGAGGAAGGAGGAAGGAAGGAGGAAGGTATTATCCCAAAGAAGATGATAAAGACAGGATATAACCAGAGTGAGGAGGGAAGGACAAAGAGGGAGAAAGGAATGACTTGATGAATGATCATGAGGAAGGTGGCAACAAACTCCTATCCAACTTACATCTGCTGCAACGAGGCAAGCACGAACACCGCCGTCTTACCCATACCCGACTTTGCCTGGCACAACACGTCAGTGCCGAGGATGGCCTGGGGAATGCACTCCTGCTGCACCTCGGAGGGGTGCTCGAAACCAAGGTCAGAGATGGCACGCAAAATCTCGGGCTTGAGAAGGAAGTCACTGGCTGTCAGCACCAAGTCACTGTCCTTTGAGACATTCGTCTCCTCGCATCTTTACTCACCGGAACCCAGTCGAGTGGATACCAACATACGACCCCTTCTTCTCACCGTCCGCAGCCGCAGCCACCTCGCCGCCAGCAGGGGCAGCCTCAGTGGTGGCGGGAGGGACGTAGGCCTCCTCTGCCTCGTCGTAGTCGACGAGCTCCTCAGTGTCCTCGGGTGCCATTTTTGATTGCAGGGTGGGTGTTTGGGGTCTGCACGGACGAGCGATAATAGTAGAGTGTGTTGCAATGAGCACAGAAGCGACGGCGTAAGCTGATTGTTCATCGACACGGTTTTGAAGAAGCACGGGCACGAGCACTAGTTGCCATTGTCCGCGACGGCTCGACCATGTACGCCTTGTGGACGGGCATGGTGTCGTTGCTGCTGCTGCTTCTGGAGTGGAGAGTGGTATACGCACGAGATGGGAAAGTGTTGTTGGGTGTCTGTGTGACTCCTGCGAGGCTCGATGGGACGTGGATGGAGCGAGCAAGAGGGATGAGGTGTTGACAAGAATGGTCGCGGCGTGATGAAAGCGTTGAGCGAGATTATCACAGCCAGGGAGGAGGGGTCAGGGTGTGCCACGCGGACATCCCCTTGACTCTCCTGTGGTCTGCTGCCTGGGTGTACGCGGGAATTTAGCCAAACTCATGATGTGGCAGAATACCTCCCAAGCCATGCGAGCGCCACATGGTCTTCACGTGCAACCACGTTTGACAACGAGGCAGCCACGCGACGATGGTCACGTGCGTCACTCAACCGCCCACCGTATGCCAGTTCCCATAAGCGTGTCCATCTGCCACTGCGAGACTGTCCGACTGTCCGAAGAGCACGGCGACATAGCTCCAGCCATATCCATGCACATGTCCATATCCGGAGCCCGGAGCAGTCACCCGCTTAAGCCATACGCCAAAGCCAAAGAAGTAGAAGAAAGCGTGACCCCATCCCTGTCAGAGGATACGCCTCCTTGTCCTGGGGTCCGACTTGGGGACGCAGGGGAGATCTCTGTTATCATATCAGTTGACAGAACGGCGTCTTGATGCCAGTCAGGTAGCCAGCCAGTTCCGCTGCGGGAGCCGAGGCGACGAGGCGACGAAGCGACGGATCACCCGAGCGAGCGAGCGAGCACACAGATCAGATCACGCTTTTACCCACCGGCCAAGACACCGAGGCGGAACAACAAGCAAGGGCTGGCTATCTTGTCGAGTGGGGCCTCAGCCCCAGGCTTAAGCGCTTACAGACGCCATGAGCCAGGAGATAGGAGCAGCTGAGAGGGATACGCAGTGCGGCATGGGCCGGGATGTACATCTGCTGATAAGATATGGGCCATAGGCAGGGGTTGTGACTGAGTGATGTGCAGGAGGCAGGAGGACAGACCAGGACCCATGACCAATGCGTTCTGGTGGTGATATACATTATGACGGGTTCGATAGAATTAGTGGATTACTGATACTCTGTCTATGTTGTATTTACTCTGACCATGAATATACATCGATGACTGATTAGCATATCCTCATTAGCCCTACTCCTTACCTCTCAATAGCATTGACTTGCGACTGATTACCTCTCATTACAAATCCCATGCCACACCATACACCCCAATGCTCCCGTCCTACGGCCTACCAAGCTACCACCCCCCCCCCCTCCCGCCGCCGCTGTTTTGGTCACGTTGCCGTTGAAGCCATCCATTCATTCCACTCGAACCCATCCATCCGCCAGTTGCCAGTTCCGATCTCATGCCCGGCGCCGCTATCTTATCATCGGCATAGCATCAAGGATTCGAGCACGATAGCGGCGTGATAAGGGCCAGCAGGAAGCGAAGAGCGAGGCGCGTGCATAGGACAGGGTCGCAACGCAGTGTCTTGTACTTACTCTTTGCGCCCATCGAACCGTGGCTCTTCATCAGCTCGGCTGCCAACGTAATATCAACAGTATCTACGATCTCGACCACATCTGTCTAGGCGTTGACAGGACGACAAAGCAACAGGAGTTGGCACGAGCGTCCGTCGTTCGTTGACAGGAGTGGTTGTCTGAGGCGTACCTTGACAATCCCGTCGCGTCGCTTTGCTTGTCCGGCATCGCCTACTCGTACTCGTCGCTTGTGTCGAATCTACAGCAGCATCCATCTGTCTGCTTGTCGAATCTATAACTGAACATTGCTCGGTTCCTGCACTCATCGCATCTGGGCGTGTGCTTGGTGTTGGAACGAGGGACAATTGGCCTGTCTGGACGCAACCTGTCCCTCCGCGTCTCTTGTCGGCGCGGACTTAGGTGCTAGGCTCATTTTCAGCGGTGGCCGGCCCATAGGCCGGCCCTCGAAGGCTCTTAAGGTGAGTGCACATTTCCCGCTATCGACAGGATGCGCGTTCTCGTTAAGATGTTGTGTGCTAAACCCCAGTGCCATGTCAACACCACAGCCGCCGCAGCCATCTCCATCCCCCGTCCAGGCCAACGGCAATCCCTTCCCCTCCTCCCAGTTCCAGCAGTTTCAAAACACAGGAATGGATCCACGACTCTTCCAGCAGCCGATGCAACCGCAGCAGCAGCAGCAGCAACCGCTGCAGCAGCCCCAGCAGTTCGGCAATCAATCCCCGCAGGTCATTGGCGCGCCCGGACCAGGGCCGTCATCCATGTCCTCGTCCATGATGCAGCAGCAGCAGTTGCAGCAGCAGTTACAACAGCAGCTCCAGCAGCAGTTGATGCAGCAGCAGTTGCAACAGCAACAGCAACAGCAACAACAGGGAGGAGGCGTGCGGCCACCATTCAATCCGAATAACCTGCAGCCGCAGCAGTTGGCGATCCTGCAACGTATGGCTCAGGCTCAGCAGCAACAACAACAGCAGCAACAACAACAAAAACAGCAGCAGCAGCAGCAACAGCAGCCCCAGCCCCAACATCAGCCGCAAATGCAAATACCACAAGGAAATACAATGAACCCGGCGCAGCTCAACCCACAGCAGCTGCAGATGGCCATGGCGGGGCTGCAAGCGCAGGGGGGCAACATCAACCCCCAGATGCTTGCTGCTCTGCGAGGGATGGTGCCGCCGCAGTTCAATGCTGGGCAGCTGAATCCGCAACAGCAGCAGCAGTTGGCGCAGCTGGGTGTGCAGATGGGACAGCCGGGTCAGCAGGGACAAGCACCAGGCCAGCCGGGTCAAATGCCGAACATGAATGCCATGCAGGCGCAGCGGTTGCAGCAGTTCATGATGCAGCAGCAGCAGCAACAGCAGCAGCAGCAGCAACAGCAGCAGCAGCAGATGCTTCAACAACAACAGCAGCAACAACAGCAACAGCAGCAGCAGCAGCAGCAGCAACCACAACAACCGCAGCAACCACATACGCCTCAGCAGCAGCCCCAGCCCCCACCTGCAGGTCTCACAGCCGCGGACCTGACAAGGTTACAGATGCAGGGCCGCGCGTCTCCTGCTGTTGGGTCTCCTGTGCGCCCGGCGCCGTCACCATTAGGCAACATGGCACCCCCAGCAGTCCCTCCAGGCGCATCACCACGGCCGCAGAACATGGGAGCACTGAATGCCCCTCGCCTGTCATTGACGCCGCAGCAGCAGCAGATGATCACCCAGCAGCGCGATGTTGTCGTCAACAACCCCCAGTTCAAGGCACTACCACCACACCAGCAGCAGCAGCAGCTCGCCATGATGCAGCAAAACTGGGTACGCGCGTTGCTCCAGCAGCAGGCGCAGCAGCAGCTTGCTCGGCAGCAAGGAGGACCAGGGCAGCCGAATCAGCAACCTGGGGGCCAGCCTCCTCAGTCCCCGAGTATGCAGCAGCAGCCACAAGCGCCAATGCAGCGAGTGCCATCGACGCCGACACAGGCGCACGCGAGCCCCGTGACAGCTTCCAGCTTGCCACAACATATGGCGCGTCCTGGTTCCTCAGCGTCGCAACGAGCGGCCTCGCCGCATGCCTCGGTCGGCATGCCTGGCTCACCTGCAGCGATTCGGCCTGCAGCAACACCGCCAGCAGCTGGCACTCCAACGCAGACCCACGCCACACCACAGGGCCCCGTCGCTGCACCATCGCCAGCCCACTCGAATCACTCCCACCACTCGATGGCCGCATCGGCAGCAGCAGCACCTAGCAATGCGTCACCGATGCGCCAAGATCCAAGTACTGGCGGTGGTGCGATCCCGCTGAGCATCAACGGGCCGCAAGGACCACGCCCGCAATTTGGCCAAGGCCCACAAGCCATGCAGGCGATACAAGCCCTGCAGCAGCAGGCCCAGAACGCGACTGGCTCACCGCATCCAGGCTTCCCTCCAGGCGCTATGCCTCCAGGTATCCCGCCAAACCTGCTGCAGAACATGACTCCCCAGCAGCAGGCGCAGATCACACAAGCGATGGGCGGCTTCCCGCAACAACCTGGGGCTCAGCCGGGTCAACCCCCCGTGCGGCCACCAGGGGGAGGTGCCATGCCACCAGGGCAACAACTCCCCATCCGCCCCCCACCAGGCATCAACCCTTCCGAGTTCCCCTTCGACGTCCGCCTCATGCCGTACTTGCAGCATGCTAACGACCCACGGTGGCGTGAAGGCATGCAGCAGCGCAACCCCGCGCTCTTCAACGAGGTCATGTCCGTCGCCCAGCGCATCCAGTCTGGCCAGATCAGGCCAGAGGTCGTGCAGGGCATGCAGCAGTTCCTGGCGTATATGGCGCAGCTGCGGAGTCGGATGCCCATGGGTCCCGGGGGCGCACCACAGCCAGGTGCGATTCCCCCGCATGTCCAGCAGCAGCTGCAGGGCATGCCAGGGTTCCCTGGTGGGCCGGGGCAGGCGGGAGGTGCTCAGCAGTCGCCACAGCAACAACAACAGCAGCAGCAGCAACAGCAACAGCAGCAACAACAACAACAGCATCAGCAGCAGCAGCAACCTGACGGGGCGAGTGGCATCCCACCAGCTCAGCAGCAGCGGTTATGGCCGCAGGGTGTTGGAGCATCACCAGATACTCCGACAGCGCCCGGGATGCGCCCACCACCACCGCACCTTGCTCCTGGCACGCCTGGCTCGCCGAGTGTTGCCAACCAGCATGGTGCCCGCCGGCCGTCGTCGAAGCAGGAGAAGATGCGCGAGAGCACCATGCCCCCGCCTCCGTTCATCCCCTCTGCCTCTGGGTCTCGGCCTCAAACTGCCGAGGCGCAACCCCAGCCTGCTGCACCTGCACCTGCTGCACCTGCTGCACCTCCTGCTCCTGCCTCTGCGAGCGGACTCCCCGTCAAGGAGTGGGAGGGCCACCTGCGCCTCGACCTCCCGATAACCCAGATCTCCGCTGTGCCGGTTGACGAGTATGACGAGCGCGAGGACCCGACATTCGGCGGGAAGCTGCCTGATCTGTCGGAGTCTGAGAAGCAGGACATCAAGGGGTGGATGAAGCGGGATTCCGAGTTTGCGACCAACATCCTTGAGCACAGGAAGAAGACGGCTGCAAAAGTCGCAAAGTGGATGGAGAACTACGATGCCCAAACCCCGTGGTGGCAGTATCGCAAAGGGGAGCCTCAGAGCCGCCCACGCCAGCAGATCACGATCATCACGCAGGCGGACAAGGCGAATGCTCGCCTCAAGACCCGCAAGCGGCGCGAGATCCGCTTCACGCCCGAGCAGTTCAAGGCCATGGCGGATGTGGAGGAGCACCTTGTGCCCGTGCGCCTCGAGCTCGAGCACGACAACATCCGTTTCAGCGACACGTTCATGTGGAACTGCGCGGACACTGTCGTGACGCCTGAGCTCTTCGCCCAGTCCCTCTGCGAGGACTTCAAGCTGCCCCCGGGCCAGTTCGTGCCCAAGATCGTGGCCGTGATCAAGGAGCGCGTCCGCGAGTACCAGGATCAGGTGCTGCCTATCCAGAGGCGTGTGGGCCCGTCTGCTGGCCGCGGGATCCTCGACGAAGAGGAGGGCAAGGCCATCCTCGAGACGTTCCGCGCGGCCCACGACGCCGACGAGGAGGTCAAGACCGACGAAGGGGCGGATCAGGACGACTCGCACATCCGCATCGTGTCGTTTGACGACGAGCACGACGACAACAAGATCATGACGGTCGAGGAGGCGACGGCGTGCATACCCCCAGGCAGCGACGACGAGGACCTCCGCTTCAACGTCAAGCTCGACATCATGGTCGGGACGCAGAACCTCTCCGACTTCTTCGAGTGGGACCTCAATTCGACAGTCACGCCGGAGGAGTTTGCCGCGTCCTACTGCCAGGACCTAGGACTGACGGGCGAGTTCATCACCGCCATCGCACACGACATCCACGAGCAAATCGTCGTGCACCAGCGCACGCTCTTCCTTGTCGGCCACACGCATGGGTCCGGATACATCCAGAATGATGACGCGCGTCAGGCCTTCCTCGAGCCTGTGTCCAGTGCGCTGCGGAAGGAGGACGTCGCGATGTCTACGTACACTCCCGTCCTGGCGAACTTCACCGAGGCGGACGTCCAGGCGATCGAGAAGGAGCGCGAGCGCGAGCGCAAGCGCAACAAGCGGAATACGCGTGGTCGTCGTGGCGTGGTGCTTCCCGACCGTGAGCCGGCGAAGACGTCCCGCACACTCCTGCACCCGACTGTGGACCCGAACGTCGCGCCTGTAGCTGAGACTGTGCCTGCGCCAATCACGGTGAACAGCACGCGCCGCGCCGCCGCGATCGCAGCACAGGCGAACATTAACCTCGCGCTCCAGGACCTGCCGTTACCACAGCCACAATCCCCGCCGCCGCTGTCGAGCATCTCGCGGGGACACAAGAAGCAGCTGGGTCACCAGCCACGACTGGGGTCGCGCGGAGCGTCGCGCGCGTCTCCTGCTTCGACACGCGAGGGCTCAGTCATCAATGGGGACATGGGGACACCGACGATCAGCCTCAAGCGGAACCTGCAGGATGAGTCGGAGCCAGAGGCGGGCGGATCGCCGTTCCCGCCGAGGAAGAGGCATAATGGCAGGATTCTGAGTCCCGACCCGGACGTCAAAGTTGAGGATGATAAGAGTGCTCCACCGCAGCCGCCGAAGGCGTGGCACTGCAAGAACTGTGGTGTGCCCGAGACGCTCGCGGGCGGGAAGCGAAAGGACGCGAATGGGGAGCTGGATCTGTGTGCCAAGTGTGGCAACCATCTCCAGAACACGGGCCGCAAACGCCAAGTCGAGTACAACGAGGACGAGGAGTACCACCTCCGCCTCCGCGACGGGACGGACAGCAACCAGTCGCCATCAGGCAGCCCCACCCGCCCCGCCTTCGACCTCCCTCCTCCGGTCTCGCTCAACTCGCCTGCACGCCGCGACGGCTCGCGCTCGCGCGGGGGCTCGTCGTCGTCTAGCTCTGGCTCCGACTCGGAATCTGACGACTCTGACGACTTTGACTCCGCCTCTCAGCGGCGCAAGGCGGCCAAGCTTGCCGCAGCGAAGGCACGGACCGCTACACCGTCCAAGCCTGCGGCCGGAGCCACGCCCGCACCAGTCACACCAGCGACACCGGCTACCCCACTGCCCGACGCGCCGACGCCGCCAGCGTGGGTCGCGCGCGCAAGGGCAGCCCTGCAGGCCAAGTACCCCGAGCACCGGTTCACGGTGGTCAGCAAGGCGCCGCCGGCGGGCGCGGGGCCCGACGCCAAGCCGGACTGGAAGGCAAAATGCCTCGACTGTCCGACAAAGGTGTACCAGTTGGGTCCCGGGGAGACGCTCGACAACTTCGAGGGGCATCTCAAGTTCAAGGGTCATATGGCGAATGTGAGGGCGAGGCTGGATGCCGAGCGGAAGTAGGGGAGGTGTACGAGGAGGTTGTGGAGGGGAGGTTGTGATGTCAGGATTGGGAGAAGGAGATGATACTATACTATCCACTATGAGTCATGCACTGCACTATGCATATGTTCTAGATCGTGAACTCATCGGGCAGCTTATGATGGTGGCGTCGTGCATGATATCAGATAGTCACACCTTTGTTGCACTACATGTCTCGGGCGATACCTCAGAAGTACGGGAAGCAGTAGCCGATACGCATCTTGGTAAAGGGCAGTGTCCGAGCTCTGCAAGCATCACACAACTTGGTGACTGACCCGTCACTGGCCCTGCGCTTCTTCATGGTGTGTAGGAGTGATGAGATGGATATGCTCAATGCATCGTGACTGGACTGTGTCTTGTATTATGTGTTCATGCTGCTGCTGATGCTGTCGCCGTCTGCGTCTGCGGTACCTTTGTCGCCGTCCAGAATGCACACTGCAGTCAGCACTCGACCTCCTTGCGCCAGATACCCACATTGTAGATATGCTCCAACATCCCATCCGGGACACCTGTGTAAGGGCTCCGGACCATCCTCTCCTGCTTGATCTCGAAGCCCACCAGCCTCGCCAGCTCCTTCACCTCATCCAGCGACAGCTCGATACTCCCCTCGCCCTTTGGCGAGTTGCCCGCGTTCTCAAAGTGCCACAGTAAAGGGCCAAGGTTGATCCACACGCCGCCGTCGTCGAGAAGGCCATGAATGATGCGGAGGTAGTTGAGGATGTTGCGCGCCGTGTCGATGAAGAAGCACGTCACGACAGCACCGAAGCGGTGGTACTGGTTCGGGTTGTCTTCTTCACCCTCCTCGTCCTGCTCGTGCTCTGACTCGACTCTTGCGCCATTTGCATCTCGCCGCCAGTGCGACGGGCCGTAGACCTCCTCGAAGTCTCCGGCGACGAGGGAAAACGCGCCTGGTGCGACGCCAGAGAGGATCTCAGCAGGCACGACGTCCGGTATCCGCACGGAGCGGAGGAGATTGTTCGTGGTTAGGTGGTTGCTGAACGAGTGGAGGAAGGGGAAGATCTGGTAGGCTTCGGGGGTTGTGGTTCTGGTGTCAGCGAGTGTCGGCATGGGCTGATGTAGGTCGCGGTGGTGTGTGCAAACCATGTCAGATATTGAGAGGTACTCGATTGCAGCTGGAGTCCATCCTAGCTAAGCGGAACCTCAAACATGGCCACCGCAGCCTACTTACTGATTCAGAGCGAAGTGACTCGCGATCAGCATGAACGTGCTAAACTCGTTTCCCTGGCTCCAGAACCCTCTGGCAGAAATCTCCATTGCTAGCCGACCCAGTCCGCACCCGGGCACTAGCACCTTGACGTTCTTGCGCGCCGCCTTGTCGGGGTAGTACGCCTCCAGCGCCTCCAGTATTGGATTGTAGCAAGCCTCTCGCTCCGCTGCGCCCTCTGCTGCCCAGTCACGCACGAAAGAGCGCAGCGTCGAGCGAACCTTGTCTTGCTGGAGGTCTCTGCCGGCCTGTGTCGGTTTCGGAGTGGGTGTCGGGGAGTGCGAGTGACCATGGCCATGGCTATGGCTATCGCCATGGTGGTGCTTGTGGCGGTGGCCTGGGTCGTTATGGCTATGACCATTGTGCAACTCTTGCTCGTGTCCATGCTCGTGTCCATGCTCGTG
Organism: Cutaneotrichosporon cyanovorans; assembly: GCA_002335625.1. Classification (NCBI taxonomy): domain Eukaryota; kingdom Fungi; phylum Basidiomycota; class Tremellomycetes; order Trichosporonales; family Trichosporonaceae; genus Cutaneotrichosporon; species Cutaneotrichosporon cyanovorans. Next base: position 164,952 of record BEDZ01000034.1, on the reverse strand, counting down.
TCCATGACCATGACCATGCCCATGCCCATCTCCATCTCCATGTCCATGCTCATGCCCATCATTCTGGATTTGATGTGGCTCCCCCTGTCCCGGCTCCTCCAGCATGTCGGCGAACACCGGGTCTTGGATCATGAGGTCGATGAACTCTGCATTGCTAGGCATCAGCACACTCATCACTCCACTATATTCCAACGCCCTGCCACCACTCACCGCCTGATCCCCTCGTCCACCGCGTCCAGCTTCTCCCTGTATCCTATATGCTCGTACACATCCCTCGTCGCCCGCGGCAGCGCCAGAAACGCCATCCGCCGCGCATGGTTCGCAGACAGCTACGACCGTCAGCTCACACCCCTCGTCCCCACCCACATGGTACTGCATGTACCCGTCGTACGCGCGGAGCACGTCCCGCCAGTGCGCACGCTCCTCTGGCGAGTCCATCGCGAAATCACAGCTGTTCTCGGCGATGAGAAAGTCAACAACTTGACCATCACTGCCTACTTTGTAACCGACTTCTTGTCAACAACCTCCACCGACCCCTACATCCTCCGACATCCGAATCTCCGCTCGTGGCAGCGGCGCCCGGTGAGCGCGTCGAGATGGCGCCGAGCAACAAGTTGACGGCGACGCGGTCGATGTTGATGTCGAACTTCACTCAACTCAGAGCGCGCGTCGCTGGTCATATCGCTTGCCCGGAAACAAGAACTGCTCAAGCTACCTTCGTCTGTGCTCGCAAACACCGGCTCCATCAACAGCACTTCCCCCTCGACTCCACTCGCGGACATGTCGTCTGCGGCCCAGGCGGCGGCGCCCACGCCGACTGAGATCCCCCCTATCCTCGTACCGGTGGTCGCGCTCCTGTCCTCGACGCTCACCTTCGTCACGGCCATCTTCCACCGCCTGCCGGGATCGCCCATTGTCGTGCGGTATATCAAAAGCTCGTACCAGGATGACCCATGGCGCTCACTGCTGGAGGTGTTGTTGGTGGCCTTTGCGCTGCGCACTCTGCTGAAGGGCCGTACCCGTGGTGAGGGCGAGGGTAGCTTGAAGTTGTCCGAGAAGGTGAGTCTCAACGGCGTGGTTCAATCTTGGGGTTGGCCCGTTTGCTGACGATACAGGAAGTCGCTGAGCTCGTCGAGGACTGGACACCACTGCCCCTCATCTCCCCCCTGACCGACCTCGAGCGCAAGACGCTCGACTCTGTGCCAGTCATCTACGGCGCCAACTCGACACACGTCCGCACCTCGCCCGGCGGCAAGCAGGTGCTCAACCTCGGCGTGTACGACTGGCTCGGCTTCATGCACAACAACGAGCTCAAGGACGTGGCAATCAACACGCTGCGCGAGTACGGTGTCGGCTCATGTGGTCCCATGGGGTTCTACGGCACGATTGATGTGCATACTGCGTTCGAGGAGAAGGTCGCCGAGTTCCTGAATGTCGAGTCTGCAATCATCTATTCGCAAGCTTTCTCTGGTGTCTCGTCCGTCATCCCCGCCTTCGCCAAGCGTGGCGATATCATTGTGGCCGACCGCGGTGTCAGCTTCGCCATCCACAAGGGCCTGCAGCTCTCCCGTTCCACGATCAGGTGGTACGCCCACAACGACATGGACGACCTCGAGCGCGTGCTTGCTTCTGTCGACCGCGAGATCAGGCGCAAGGGCGGCAAGCTGACCAAGCGCTTCATTGTCACGGAGGGCGTGTTCGAGAACGACGGCATGATGGTCGATCTCCCGCGCATCATGGAGCTCAAGCAGAAGTACAAGTACCGCCTCATTCTCGACGAGTCGATGTCCTTCGGTATGGTCGGCGCACACGGCCGTGGCGTGACGGAGTATTATGGCATCCCTGCCTACGAGGTTGAAATCATGATCGGCTCCATGGCCAACAGCCTTGGCGCTGGTGGTGGATTCTGCGCCGGCTCCAAACACGTCACATCGCATCAGCGCATCAACTCTGCTGCCTCAGTGTTCTCTGCCGCCTTGCCAGCAATGCACGCAACAGTGTCCGGCGCAGCAGTCAAAATCCTGACTGAGCGACCGGACCTCGTCAGCACCCTGCTCGAGAACATCACTGCCTTCCGCTCTCAACTAGTGCGCATCGAGCCCGAGCCGGAAGGAGGCGACAACAACACCAACGACAACGCCCTCATCTCCATTCCCTCCCACCCGCATTCCGCGCTCATCCACATCTTCCTCCTCTCCCCACCGGACACCCTCGAGGAAGAGGAATCCATCCTGCAGGACATCGTGGACGAGGCGGCTGCGAACGGCGTGCTCGTGACCCGCGCGCGTCGCTTGCGTGGACAAGAGGCAATCGAGCCCGAGCCAAGCCTCAAGATCTGCCTCAGCTCAGACATGACACGGAAGGAGGCGGACAAGGCGGGCAAGGTTCTCCGTGAGGCCATTGTCAGGGTTGCGGGCAAGCGTGCGACCAGGTGATTAGATCACGCCGGGGATGCACAGCAGGGACGTCATTTATAATCCATGCATGCGATGTGTTGCAGATTGCTATGGCTGCTGATGTTTGCGCGACAAATGAAGTACTACAAGTCGCCCAGGAGATCGATATCGTTATTGTTGCGCTTCGGGGCGCCAGATGGAGGCGGTGGCGGAAAGCTGCCCAGGCCGAACCCGCCGCTGTTGGGCCTGTTGGCGCTGGGCGGAGGCGCGAGCGTGGGGGCCACAGGCGAGGACGACTCGCGCTCCTTGGGCGTCTGTGCGGCTGCTGCGGTCATGAGACTCAGTGTGGCCCGGTGGTCGCTCGGAACGCGAGCTTGTGACCGCAGACCAGATGGGAGGTTGGACGGGCGTACAAACACTGGCGTAGACGGTGAGAGCCCTGTCCGCGATGGCGACGGTGTGGAGAGATTAGAATCTGACAGCTGCGCTGGTCTTGCTGGGGACTTTGATATAGGTGTTGGCGGTGCTGGGGACTTTGATATGGATGTCGGCGCTTGGTCGAACGAGGAGAAGTCTCCAAAGTCATCGGCGGCAGTGGTGGTGGTGGTGGTGGTGGTGGTAGTCGACCCTTCGAATGATCCAAAGTCGCCAAAGTCACCAAAGTCGTCCGTCGCTTGTCCAGGAGGAGCTAATGAATGCGGAGTTGATGCTTGCAATGGTGCCATGGGTGTCATAGAAGCTGCCGATGGTGCAAGCGTTGCCGATGACTGGGATGTGGATGGTGCTATTGGTGCTATTGGCTTAGCGATAGGGGCTGCAGCTGGGGGAGCAACACTCGCCGGTCTAGATGTTGGCGGCGACGGGGCAAGCGTGGCAAAGCTGCTCAGATCGCCGAAAGGAGATTGTGAAGGCGATGGAGAGGGTTTCGGCGGTGGTAGGGTGGCTGTGGTTGGTGCTGTTGGTCTGGAGGAGTTCGTAGGTGGTGGTGGTAAGTCAAACAAGCTCGACACGGAAGCTTGAGCAGTGACCACGGCCTTGATGGGATCAGAAGGTGATGAAGTATGCGACAAGGGCGACAGGATAGCGGCAGGTTTCGCCGGATTGAGCACCGACATGTTCGAGGACAAGGCTAGTGGGCTGCTAGTGCGCGGCACAGGGCTGCTGCTTCTCGACGGCGGGGAGGTGAGTCGAGGGACAGGGGGGGTTGGGACGCGAGGTGCTGCATTGGCAGCTGGAGCTGGCGACGACGTCGATGACGAGGGCGCGAGGAGGTCGTCCCAGGCGAACGTTGATGTCGATGCCTGCGCTGCTGATGTTGACCCAGTCGCAGGAGTCGCGGCAGGAGCGTCAAAGTCAAGACCAGACAGGAGGTCCACATCCGACACCTTGCGTGCTGGTGCGGTCACGCGGCTAGGTAGGCCAGCTTGTACATTGGACTTCGGCGGTGGCGCCAATGGAGCTGGCAGAGGCGCCGGTGCTGGGGTAGGCTTGGCCGAAAGGATCGAGTCAAGGCTGGCCATAGGCCCGTCCATTCCCAGTAGGTCATCGGTGCCCTGCTGGGGCAAGGATGGGACATCCTCCAGGAAAGCGAAGTCGGTTTCGCCAAGCTCGAGCTCGTGATCTTGGTCGTCGTTGCCTTGTGCTGCCCTCTTCTCGTCCGTGGACGCTGGGCGGCGACGGAATCTGCCCCAGAAGCCAGATGTCGCGCGCGGTTTCGGCGCTGGCTTCTCCTCCGCTGGTGCAGGTGATGGAGTCGCTGATGGAACCTCTGGCGTAACAGATCGTGATGAACTGGACGGCTGGCGAGCGAAAAGGCCGTCTCCAGGACCATCGTTGCCGACACTCGAGACTGCTGACGAGGTGAGGCCCATAGGCACAGAGGGACCAGAGCTCGCTGGCAAGCTCGGCGTAGCGGGAGTAACAGTGATCGGTGTATCCGGCTTCGTCGAGGTCGAAGCGGACCTCACTTCGGCCTTGGTTTCTGATTTGACCTCGCTCTTGGTCTCAACCTTTGGCTCGAGTATAGCACCTCCGCTTGTGACGAGAGGCTTCGGCGTGGTCTGCCGGCGCCAGAATGACCACCCCTTGCTTGAGCCTGTATCCTGAGCAGCAGTTGGGGCGGCAGGTGCCTCTGGTTCGCCCAGATGTGAGCGCGCTCCCCAGCCGCCTGGTCCTGAACCAAAGTTGAGCCCCTCATAACGTGTCGTCCGGACTGGAGCCCGCAGCAGGCTTGTAGCGTTGGGAGTGGCACGCGCCAATGCGGCCGAGTACTTCTCGCTCGTAGCAGACGTCGCGTAGGTGAATGTAGTGTCTGGAAGCTCTGTGAGCCCTCGTAGTGTTTCGCGGCTGGCGTCAATAACAGGGCTGGGCACAGATGAACATACGTTGTCTCCTCCAGACTTGCAGCGCCCGCTGCCAGAGCATTCTCCGCCTCCTCGCTCGTGTCCAGCGCGTTGTCGCCCACAACACTCGATGCTACATCCTCCCAGTCTTTCTTCAGGCGGCTGACCAGACCGAATGGCGCTCTGGCCTCGCTCAGAGCTATACGGCGCTGAGCAGCTTCCCAGTCCTCCTCTTGCTTCGAGTGCTGCACCGGAGGTGACGGCGCAGTAGCGCGAGCTCCGCTCCACCCCTCATCTTGGCCCCATGGCCGAGCAGTGGCAACGTCCTCGCCGCGCTGTTCCCACTTCGGTGTAGGCTCATCGTCCTCCTTCTCCTCTGTGTCCCGCTCGACGCTCCCCCAGCCTCCTTCCGTAGCCTCCTTCCAGCTCGTGTCTCCTCCCCACGGGTCACCGGCCCCTGTGCCGAAATCGCCAAAGTCCGAGCCCAAGCTTGGTGAGCGATGTCGACTGATCGGCGGGATAGGGGCCAAAGTGTCGTCCTGTAGCGTTGGGACCGCCAGCTCATCGTGTGACGGACGGCCAAAGGACGCGTCCGGCGATGGCACACCTGCCGAGGGGATGTCGAGCGACTTGTGCGACGTCTGAGAGCTCACACGTTCCAAAGAAAGCCGTTCTGTTCCACTCGCAACGCTGTCAACCGTTGGGACTGCGCTCTCTGCTGACGCCTCAACGTCTAACAATGCATTCTCGAAAGACGGGCGTGTGCTGGACTGTGCAGAGTCGTCGCGCGTTGCAGCCTCTTGCACGGTCGGTGTTGCTCCCCAACCGTCGTCAATGACCGGCGAGCTCGTTCTCTCCCTCTCCTCTCTCCAACCGGGCGTTGGGGGCTCCCAGCTCTTCTCTGGAGGCGACCACTTGGGGAGCTTGGGCGATGGTGCTTTCGCTGGCGCCGGTGCCCAAGGATCGGTGACGTCCAACGACTCCGGAGGCGGCGACATCGACATGCGCGGCCGCGCTGAAGGCGACTTGGGCATGGTCATCGCCGCCAGCGCCGACGAAGAGGCCGACGGTGCGCTCGGCGCCGCCCACGGATCGTCCATTGTTGCGCGGTGCTCAGTTGCTGGCCGATGTCGGCATCGACGTCGTGCGGAGTGTAACGTCAACGACCTCCACAACAAACCTCCGCATTCCACTTTCAATCATCTCGCGATCAGACCTCCGCACTGTTGTCAACATCACACTCTTCACCAGGCCATGCCGCCGCCATTGAACTTCAGCCTTCCCCCGCCGGGCAGGCATACTCCTGCGCCGTCGCTCAGCCTGGCGCGGAGCAGGACTGGCCCTCCGTCAATCGCGGGGTCGGCTACATCTGGGACGAGCGACGATTCAAAGCGGCGTGCGAGGACACCGACAAGCGCGACCTTCAGTCACAGACGGGGCAGCAATATCTCAAGCGCACGCTCTCCTGTTGTTCCAGGCTTCGACATCAACGGCGCTGATTCTACTGACACACTGCCACTCCCCGAGGGCGAGCCGGAACCCGTCGACGCTGGAGCATGGGTCGCATCGGTGAACAGCTACCCACCACCGCTAGGAAGCGCGACGCGCCCAAGGGTTCAGTTCGCGCCAGATACTACTGTGGCTTTATTCGATGCGGATACAGAGGCGTGTGGGTCGGACGGTTCGGTGGAGTATGGGTTTGAGCCTCCATTTGGGAAGGAGCTGGCCATTATGGTGTGCTCGGTCACTGGTTTGACGGCCCTCAGCATCGCTGCTGTTCTTACTACCCTTTACGACTGGGTTCTCTAGGCGGCAACGCAGAGTTCCAATTTGATCGACTTGAGACGGTCCAGCACCCGGTGTCGCGAGCTGTTCACGCACCGATGCAGGCGGACAGGTCAGAATCAGCCAGGTGGTGCAGATCTCACACCACCTGCAGCGAAGGAGCACGACCCAGCGGCACCGATGGAGCACAAGCGCCCTGCACGAGAAGGGGTCCTCCAAGATGATTCGACATTACTGCACAACAGACATCACAGGACTACATGCTACATAACAAGCTGAGCTGTCGAACTCGAAACAGCACGTCCCTCGTACACCCCTTGCGATCATCAAAGGCCTGTTCACGAGCAATCACAACTTGCTCTGCCCCTCGTGCTCAACGTCCAGATCCGCACCGTGGGGCTTATGCTGGAACTTGCCGCCATGCGTCCTCTCCAGGAGCTTCGCCTCGATCTTGTCCTTCATGTACTTGCCCGTGCGAGCCACCTTGAGCTGGTAGATGCCGAGGTTCTGTTATTAGCATTGCCATCGCGCAGTCGTTGTACCCGCTACTCACCTTCGAGTGCAACGCCTTGGAGTGAGCCTTGCGGCCCTCCTTTATAGCCCGTGTATCGTCATCATGCATTGCCGCGGCGGCTGTAGCTGCGTGGCCTCCATGAACTTCATTGTGTTCATTCTCGACACTGCCGTTCTTGTGCACCGCCTGCACTCCGTCTGACCTTGCTGGTACTGCTTGCACGTCACTATCGTCGTTGTCAGACGTGTCCTCTTGATCCGAGTCGAGTCCATACTCGTCGTCGTCGGCTGCCTCTGCGTCTGCTTCTGCTTCTGCCTCCGCCTCGATCGCAGACGGGTCATCCTGCAACCTGGTGGCTTCCCATGCCAGGTAGACTGAGCGGAACTTGCGATCGCGTTTGCAGAGCTTCTTGTGAGCCCGGGATACGCCCGGGTGCAAGACGAAGGTGAGCCTGATGAACCCGATAAGGCGGATATCAGTGGGCATGACTGTGGGGTTGGACGACGGCTGATTCTGGTGGGCATCGAATGCTGCCCCTGCTCGCATTGCGTCCTTGACGGACGACGTGTCGAAGACGGGCAGCATACGCGTCGTCTCCTCGCCATCGGGCACGTCGTCGAGGCGCAGAACAGCCAGAGCGTGGATTTTGGACCGCTTCAGGCGATGACGGGATGCGACGCTGAACAGCACGGAGCACGAGTGGCGGTACTTGACGGCCAGGCGGACAGGCTTGCGCATCTCCCAGTCCAGAGCTTCGTGGCCAGAAGCGTCAACCAGGTATGTGGGGAACACCAAGTTCGTCTGGCTGCCGTTGGCACTCGAGTCGGACAGACCACCAGTGTCATCTGCCGCTCTGGGTGGAGTCGACTGCTGGACGCCCTCCATTGACGTACGGATTGCTTGTCGCTTGAGGCTGTCGATGGACGACTTGTTCGAAACAGCCGCTTCCAACGACTTCCGCTGTACTGATTTGTCGAGGGTCGGTGGGTGAAGGACCGCGCGGTCGTATTCCGTTTCGATGACTATGCCGGGATGCCTGCCGCCCAGGAGAGGGGAGAGGTCGATCGTTGTCAAAGACAGCAGGTCGAATGTACATGCCTCGAACGTCGAGATCCCTCGTGGCAGGCGCATGTCGAGTGGCTTGAACAGGAGCGAGATGCGTAATCGCCCCCAGCCCAGCCCGCCGAGCAGTGGGAACCATCGCGTGAACTGTGTCCTGTCTGTGAACACATCACGCAGGCGCAGGGAGACAACGCCGAGTATAGGGTCTGGCATCAGCATCCCACTCGCACTGATACCACCTACCGTGCTCCAAGTCCCGCTCGTCCTTCACCACGAACACGATCTTGGCCAGCCGCCAGTCGCGAACAAACCGCTCGCTCACGGCGTTGAAGTAGGGCATCGGATTGACCTGCTTTGTGCGAGTGCGATAGATGAACTTGTCGTTGAGGTGCACCTCGCAATATGGGCTCGGAGGGTCCGGGTTCTCGCTCGGCTCGCGATCGATAACGTCGTCCAGCGCCGGCTTTCCTGAAGCTGCCGACTTGCGTCTGCTGAAAGATGCGCCTGAGAACGTGCCGGCTAGAGACTCCATCTCGAGATCGTTGCACTGATGTATGTGGAATTGCAAGATGCCGCTGTTCCTGTCCACAGGAGGCCTACTCGCCGCCTCGATCTCGTCCCGCGCACGCTCACCGGTGAAGAACTCGCGCATCTCCTTCCGTCGCTGCTCGCGTTCAAGCTCCCAGTCCGGCTTCTCCATGTACTGCTCCAGCCATTTGAGCCACGACGGAGGCTCAATGTGGCCCTCACCGCGGCGGTCTCGCATCTCAGCGATGCGCCTCTCCACCTCGTCTGGCGGCAGCCGCCACAGTGGGAAAAACCGCACGCTCCATACGATCTCGCCCTCAGAGCGCATGCCCGGCCGCTCTGAGCCCAACGCGTCCGTTCGCCGGAACAGCTCCTCCCCTGGAGCATTGGCGCTCTGCTCGACGAGCTCGGGGACATCCACGTCGACGATACCTATGACATCGTCGGCGGAGAGCCTATCGGAGTCGCACACCCGCAACCGAAGCTTCTCTCCTACCTCAATAGACTCGGCGTCCACGAGAACTGGCGTCAGCCAAGGTCACAGTAGGGGACTCACTGAAGGCTGGCTCTTCATAGGTCGGGTTCTGCGTTCCCACAATAGTCCGTGTCGAGAACACTGGTACATTAGCAGCTGCCTACGGCTGGTCGACTCACGAGGCTTGTTGAACTTTTGATACGAGATAGTGACGTATGGGTCGCACGAGCCGAATGTGTCGGTGCGCGGGAGACCGTGGCACTCGTGGATCACGATGTAGAACACGCCAATGGAGTGGGTGCGGATCGACGAGTCCTGGCCTAAAAGCAGGCGCTCCACATCCATGTGGTAGTGCTTGGGCGCGACAAATCCAGAAGCAACTTGGGCAATCGACTTCTGGATGTAGCTCTTCAGGAGCGGAATATCCATAGCATTGAAGCTGCCCAGCCCATGGGTACGCAGCGGTCTGGCGGAGATGTCGAAGAATGGCATCTGCACAAAGCTGAAGCTCGCTTCGCGAGCGAAAGGCGGCTCAGGCGACAGGCGAAGGCGGACCCGCACTGTGCCACGCAGCTCTACGATGTCGATGTACACCGGGATCTCAGAGCCACCGACACCCTTGATGCCCCAGCCGAAGTACGAGAGCATGTGCAGACCTGTTCCGCGGGTTCGCATATCAGTCGTACGGCGATAGGTGAAGGACACCTCGTAGTTCATGTACTGGTCGGCCTCGAGTATCTCGTCCTCTCCACCGGCCTGCTCGGCTGCGTGTATTGTCCTGCTGTCGTCCTGTGACGATCCCCCACGCTTGCCCCGTGCGCCTCGAAGGCGGTGGATTAACCTCAGTCGCTTGCCCATCCGCGCCTTGTCCATGGCCTTCGCGGCGTAGACTGATGAGGACGCTGCGGCCGACGTTGCTGCGCCGCCCTTTGTGCCTCCAGCATTGTTGCCGGCCAGGGTGGTTTGGGCGCCCTTATTCTCGTCTGCAAGGGAGGCAAACCACTCGTCGTCGGTGATTGCCCTCATGGAAGTCAGGAGGAGAGGCTCGCTGCCCAGCGACACGGATGGTATCCGCACCGACGTCTGTTGTTAGCTGGGCTCTGGACTAGGCAGCGTACGCACGACCACTGGTGGCACCTGTTCCATGAGCGCATCCTCGAGCAGATCCACAAAGGGCGTCAGGATGTCGGTCGATATGAGTGGGAACAGCGTCCGGAGCGTTTGATTGCTGCTGTCAGCTTATCACCATGCAAAGAAACCCACATCCAGACGACGTTCTCGCTCTTGGCCGCAGGTGGTGGGTACGTCTCGGGCGTCTTGTCCGTTGGTCGTGGCAGGACCCACACGTAGAAGCAGTGCAGGAGTGCCACTGTGACTAGCGAGGCAAATGTCCTGTACCCGAGAAGCTTGACCACGAGCAGCACCAGCAGCGGCACCTCTAACAATCGAAGACGTGACAGCCATATTGACGTTTCCGCGTTCGCCTGTGCTATCACAGCTCTTGTGGCGTCGGCCCCTGCTCGTCCATCTTTCGGCGGTGATTGTCGTTCGCTTTCAGCACCTCGGCTGTCCTTGCTTCGCTGTTGTGCAGAGGCCGGCGACTCCTCGACAGGCGCAGCAGACACAAGCTTGGCACGTAATTGTGGCTCTGTGCGGCTGGGCAACGGCCTGGTACTCGACAACGGCGAGGTAGACGCGAGCGAGCTGCCATGTGAAGACGCCAGCTGTCCAGATGACGACGGTCCCACGCCAGTCTCCACGCGTATCCCACCCCGCTGCTGCTGCTGTTGCTGATACTGTGGAGCGCTAGTCACTCTAGACCGCTGTGGCTGCAGATGCGGCAGAGATGCTGGCGTCATACTGCCTACCGGCTGAGACGGCGACCGCACAACCGATACCGAGTGGACAGGTCCGGGTGCGCGTGGTGGATCTGGCAGGGGGCTGGCCATACGCGTAGTCCTTCTTGGCAGCGGAGGCGGCTGCGCAGACGCGCTCGCCTTCATATCCGCCGTCGACTCCATCAGTAGCAGTGTGTGTGTTGGAGAAAGGGGACTGGTGGCAGCGTGTGAGCACAGCCGCAGCTGTCGCTTGTTGACGTCCCTTGCGGTGGCACGCGGCTCGGGGTCGGGGATTGTAGTGAGTTCAATTCTTGTCGTAGTCGTGGTATCTTTCGGCAGCGGAGCAGTCAGTCGTCGCGTCGTCGTCGACGCCGTCGTTAGCAGCAGTGGCAGTGCAAGATGAGCATTCAGACATGGCATGTACATGGCATAGGTCTCAAGTGATGTCTGCGGCGACGACGACGGTGAGGCAATGAAGTGGAGGCAGGTTGAGTGAGGGGGCGGAGATGGAGGCGGTGTCCGTGGTGTTGCTGACATCGAGTGTGGCATTTGCGACGAAAAGGTCTTACTGACAGCGGCATATCGTCTTCCTATTCTGACTGACTTCTCTGTCGTCCTTCCGTAATACTAGAAGGCTGCAGAAGGTTAAAACATGACAGGACGGTGCTCTAGACACGAGATGGGGTTGAAAGGTCAAGATCTGTGGATGTGGCTGAGGTGGTTGTTTGATCTGCCTGACGGCATCAAACGACAATTGTGATGTCGCCTGATCATCTCCTATGCAACAATGTTGTTCACCCAGATCCTGCTTCTGTCAAAAGCAACGCAGTATTTAGGTACCAAAGGTGCATTGCGGGCATAATGTTGGAGACAGTACTTTGCTGGAAGCATGGAATGGTTTACAACTAGTCGCCGGAAACACAGGGGGTCTGAGCGGGGCGATATTACACGCTTGTGATCAGTGCAGCCCGCACATCACACAGCCCTCACAGCTCACAGCCCGCCATTTCGGACTGCAGAAGCTCAACTCATGGATGGGTCTAGCTTGCGCCTTCTGATGGTTTTATACTTCGCACCCGCCGGAGTGTGGGTGCTTTCATATGTTTGGCCGGCCATCAGTCCTCACGCGCGTCTGGCAACCTATACACGAACGACAACGCGTGTAGCACTCAGGTTGTCTGCCCAACTCTGATCTTCTGGTCAACTGCAAGCACTAGCTCGCTGTTGCGAGCACCACTTCCGAGCTCATCATGGCCCCGTGGTTTCGACGACGCAGAGACAGCAAGGCCAGCAGAGCCAGCAAGGCCGAGTCGATTGCCCCCTCGGCGCGCGAGGCCGGGGAAAGCACGACCTCCCTGACAGGCCTAGTGCCAACAGCGACAGACTCTCCCGACAAGGATGAAAGCACATTCGAGACCGCCTCAAGAATCAACATCGCGCCATCCGTGGAGGACCTCTACCTCGCAGCACTGGAGCGGCTGCAAAGCAAGAGCCCCGAGCCCCTACCACTATGGAGCGAGCCAGCGCCGACACTCCCTCCTGTCGAGGTGTCGCGCTCCCCCATCCCTGACCCCAATGTACCCTACCCGACTACTTCTATGATGTTCGCGACCTCCCTCCCACCTGGCACGCCGAGCTTCCCTACCTCGCTCGTCTCTCGGCAAGGGCTGCTCACGCTTCTCGGCGACAGTGGTATCCGCCTCACTGGGTTCCCGGCAGAGGTGGTAGCGGCAGTCGAGGAGAGTCTTCACACCTGGCACGATGGCCTCGGGGCGCGCAGTGAGGCGCCGCAGGCACTTTCGAAGCGCAAGAAGGGGCAGGTACCCATCTGGCGCGCTGAGCTGAACGGCAAAGCGTGGCGCCTGAAGGGAAATCAGGATATCGAGTAGGTCGTAGCCTGTAGTGTTGCTGTTGCTCACTCCAGGTCATGCCGGTTACTCATCGAGATATTCACCACCCTTGGCAGGCGTGGCTACTTTTTGGCCAGCTGCATCCAGCCTACCACATCGAAGGTAGTCTCTGCAGTAGGATCAAAGCTAACCTCAGCCTGACCAGCACAACTTGATCTTCCGATACGCGCCAGAGGTCGATCCGCCATGCTTTATGGCAGTGAACATCCCAGGTGAGCTAGAGCATTCACCTCATTGGAACCGGGCTGACTCATCACAGTGCCCGACCGCATCGCCCTCGTGTCTACCCCGCCAGCAGCAGTCAACGAAGTCATCCATGCAGTGCGCGAGGCCATCAACACCACGAATGACAACGCATCCCAGACGTCAACGATCACACCTCACGTCCCCGCCATTGCAAAGCCAAGACAGGCCATCAAGCTCGAGGGCTTCGTCCGCCCAGGCGTCTACCGCTTCCGCCTTGCTGGCATTCGACGATGGCAAGCAGGCCCAGGTGGGGTCAAGCGTGACACTGTGGCCAAGTACGCCTCCCCACCCCCACACTTCTGCTGACATCAGATTCCAGCCACCGCTCACCCTGGCGATCATGGACGCACTGGCCGCCAAGCACTTTGCCTTCGTCGCCTCAGTGCCCTTTCATCCGAATGTGGCGGGGCGCGACCTGCTTATTTTCTGTAGCCGCCCTCAGTCGCAGCTCTCATACCGCGACAGCTATGGGTACAGGCAACCAGCGGTCAAGAATGCCGAGCCTCAAGTCTCTGTCCTGGAGCGGACAGTCAAGACATCCCGGCAGTCGGAGCAGTACCCCGTCCTCCCGAGGCGAACATCCCAACCGACTCTTGGTGCCAAGTCTATCATTCAAAGCCGCCCATCCGTCGACAGCTTTGTGACCTTCCAGACGCAGCAGACAAGGCAAACGCAGGAGACACACATGGAGCGCCTTTCGGTCCACGCGCCGTCGCTCATGTCCCCGTCGCCGAAAGAGGGCAGCCGTGCCCCGTCGCTAAAGTGCGATGTGCCAAGCAGCCGCATGTCGTATTATTCGTACAACTCGTTCGGGGACGACAGACGCTCCAACCACATGCTCGAAGTGTCTGTCGATCCGTCCCCTACGCCACCGCATACCAAGCTGCTCAACAATGCGCTCCTGGACACCCCGACGTTTGGTGGGAGGTCGAAAAACGGCGTTGACTCGCCGAGGAAGGACTCTCCCGGTGTCGTTTCGAGGGGCGATTCGCCTCAGACTGACATACGACTGACTGATTTCTCGAGGAAGGACTCGCCGAAGACCGATCTGACAAGGTCCAGCGTAGATGTGGCCTGTTCATCACCACATGGGGTCAATGGCCTCGTATCGGACTTCAGGAAGAGCACTGACTCGCTGTCGAGCCAGAGCGTGTACTCTGAAGCCGAGGAAGTCGGCGTGGTCGGCAAGGCGATCGTGCACAACAGATCGATGGAGTCGGTTTCAAGACGTGCAACCATATCTGGACAAGCTTACGACACACCCAGAGCCGAAGCGGTCCCGAGTGCAGGACCAGGCCCCGCAGCACATCCTGCACAGGACACGAGACCTGCACTGGGACCTCGAGTCCGATCAGGACTTACATTGGCATCAACATCTGCGCTAGAGCCAGTGCGTTCTCTCGAAGCACGTTCGGCAAAGAAACTGGCGCCCACACAGTCGCCTACTCTCGCTCACGAGGCCACTGCACCGCGCTTTGCAGCCAAACCACTGCCTGTGCCACCAAGCACACGACCCCAATCCATGCCTCCGCCAGCAACCGGGCCAGCATCCCGCCCGGTATCATACCTCTCCTCCAGGACAGCGATACCCGTATCCAAACGCATGTCGAATGGCCCAAAGTCAGCCAATACCCCATACACGCCCCTGACATGGACGCCACACACCCCCGCATTCGAGTACGACGCGCTCCTTTCGCCCGAGGGGAAGCTGTCCCCTGCTCTGCCTAGTCCGATGTCGTCCAATGGCGGGTACTATACGCCTATCACGACGCCGACGGTGGACTCCTCGCATGAGTCAGGCTTTGTTCCGACTGCCGTGAGCGCACAGCAGGGGCAGGGGCCAAAGCCGCAAACAATGAGTTCATCCAGCATGTCGGACACGGAATTGCCAGCTGCGACTCCAGCTGGGGTGCCAGAGTCAAAGTCACCCGCTGTGAGCTCAGCAAAGGCGTCCAATCAGACTATACCAGGAGCATGGATGCCAGCGGATGTTGCAGAGGCAAGGCAGGCCCAAGCAAACACCTCACGGACTTATCGAAGGGTGTGTCAGGGCAGCAACGGCCTAGCAGAGCAGCTCGCAGTACGGACATCAACTTCAGCTCCCCTCACGGCTCCAGCGGAGTCCTCCGGCTTCGTTCTCAACTCGTACAAGAGCTCTTTCTCTCCAGAGCCACCCACGTCGCCTATGTCGGTCCAAGTACCATGGGACAGAGCGCGAGGTCTGGCTCCGGCTCCTGTCTGTGCGAGCGGCCCCGGGCCAGGAATCCCCTCGGAGCGCGCCACGACACCAGGATCACCACCGATCAACCCCAAGTCGCCTTTACGTCCGCTTTCTCGTGATTCCGGAGGCGCTCGAATCAGGAGAATGACGGACAACCGGGATGACGAGTCGACATGGTATCTTGAGATGAATTCAAGCAACGGTCAAGACTTCACCCCTCACCAAGGCAAAGGAGCAATGGATCGTCGTGATTCCTTGTTCCGCATCAACGGTTCCGTGAATGACCGCGACTTCATACCCCGTACTAAGCAGCCGACGGGCAGTCATACTTTCACGCCCTCGGGCCACGTCAAGGGCTCAATGAGCAGCGGTGACCCTCGCCTGTCGCCTGCGAGCCCCAGTGCGGCGTCTTCAGTCAGCCGCGCCAGCACGCGGCCGGCGGGAGTGGGGAGCTCGCGCACCTGTATGGTGGTTCAGCGGGACGTGTGAGGGCTTGAGACCGATGGAGGGACACCTACTTGTAGGTCGACCTTGAAGGCAGATCGCCGTAACTTGGAGATAGATATAGCAAGATTCGGACACTGGAGTGAGAGTGACATGTCATACTGCACGCAAGGCCTATGTGAGGATGTGGTGATGTATGGGAAGCTGTGAGAATCATGTGGTTAAGAGTGAGGATGAGAAGTCATGACCAAGATCGTGTGCTCCGAGAACAAGTCATAGGGTGGAGCAGTTGAGAGTAAGCGCGACCAAGGCCTAGGTGTTGACAAGGCAGGTCATGGACGTGTGTCCGACGGCTCGAGAGGATGAAAACCGGACAGGGGAAGTGTTGGAGTTGTCAGCGTACGACAACCGTCAAGATATCTGTCTGACAAATGAATGTTATGCAATGAGATCTAGATGCAGGTGTCTTCTGATGATGATGATAATGGCGGAGGCGAAGACGTCGTCCTCAGGTTGCCAGAGCCGCAGCCTCACGCTCCTCGAGCACACGCCTCGCCTCAACCTCAAGCCCCTCCCTCACCCCCGGCGCCACAGGCCAGTTCCACACCTGCTCAGTCATGCCAGGCCTCAACACGTTCCAGGGGAGGAACCAGCCCACCTTCCCACGACTGACAAGCAGCTCAAAGTTCCGCCTCCAGCCGGCGTTGTATGGCTGCTGCCCGGGCTCGGAGGGGAGCACGACACCAGAGTACGTCTCGTGCTCGACTGGGACGAAGAACCAGTAATGCCTCGAGAAGCGATCCAGGCGGGCTTTGAGCTCCGCACTGGGTTCTTGTCCTTTGCGCTGACTGGCTGCCACCTCTGCCAGGGCGCGCGAGTGCGCCTTGCTGCGCTGGAAGTCGATGTTGAGGTCGCCCCGGAGGAGCTGGGCCGTGGTTGAGCAGAGGAGGGCCTGGGGTCAGTACTCTACTGAGCCTGCTAGTGCTCATGTCAATCCGCTCACCAACGTCACAACCCCCAGCAACATCCCCACGCCCACCATAGCCCCCAGCTCGAACCGCTGTATCCCTGCACCTCCTGGCGTCCGCCTATCCAGCTCCAGCCACGCAAGCCCAGTCCCCACAGCCCAGCGACCCACAGGCCCGAAGGGTATCAACCAGCTCCACTTCCAGTCCCACCACTGCGCTGCAGCTGGTATCGTCGTCGATGCGGCCCATGCCTCCCTTGCTCTCAGGGCCAGTGGCACCACCATAGGCGAGATGAGCAGTGCAACTGTGACTGGTGTGATTGCCAACAGGGCGATAAAGGAGGGCATATAGGGGGCTGTGAGGCAGTTTGCGAACTGAGATCAGCTATGGAAGGACTCCTGGACCTAGTATGGGGTTTATCTATACCTACGAAAGCACAGTGGTGGTCAAACCCCGCCCTGCAAACACCACACTCGGAGCAATGCCTCGCGCGCATGGGCTTCCACTTCCCCGCGCACTTCTCACAGCGCTGCAGGAGGCCGGCGTCCTCTGCGCTGCGTGAGGTGATTAGTGCATACCCCCTCCTTAGTGCTGTAGGGGGCGGCACACACTCAAACAGCGTGGTTAGGTGCTCTATTTGGGGCGGAGGGTCTCGTGGGGGCACGCATTGGCGTGCCGGAAGGAAGTAGAGGCGGAGGAAGACTGCCGTGATGTACGGGATGAGAGTGCAGACTGCTGTGCGGTAGAGGGCTGGCGTCAGCGGCGTCACGCAGTACTGTAGCAGTGTCAGAGTGTGAGCATGTACAGTGACAATGGCATCAAAGGTGTGGCCTGATTGACGGTCTACATAGAAGGCGTCAAATCGTCAGAGGTCGTCAGGATCTACAGTAGAGACGAAGGGTAGCACCAGACTTCGAGAATGGGAAACTTACCACCCAGCAACGGACGCTTGAGCGTCTCTGTGATGTACTCTTCTTCACTATCAGCTTTGGTCTCTTCAGTTATGCATTGTCGAAAGCTTCACTCACTCCCTACCGCCCCGTTGCATCTCCTAAACGCCCATGCAAAGTATGAGAGTAAGCTTGGAGGCAGCACGAGCTGGACGATCCAGCTCGGCCGCGGGAGGAAGGCCATCTGAAGTGGAAGATGTCAACAAGCAGTCACCTCTTCCGGACGGACAATAACAGTACATAAACAACGATGGGATCTCTATTATGGCGGAAATAGGAAATGAGGATAGCAGTAATACAAAGGTACAGAAAGTACTTCTTACTGCTATTGAGTTTTATATGAGACTTTGAATGCAATAGTCGTATGAATCTATTCTATGGGCGTACAACATGCACCCTATAGTATCTAGATACACGAACCATTTCCCCTCGTATCGTAGTATGCGTGCATCGCACAACGTTCATCAGTACCCATTAAACTGCAAGATTATGTGATCGTACAACGACGTTGAAAGATGAGTGCCACTGAAACCTCAGCAAGCCTTTACACAACATATGACAACCGTTTTCAGAGCAGCAACACAGCTTATATCCAAGTCTCTGGCATGAAGGACATGCTCCTCGCACCGCTGAATGCTGCCTCTTGCGCTCCATATATACATATATACATTCCCTTGTGCTCAGAATGCATTCACTCAGAAGTTGTCGTCGCAAAGTCTTTACGATACCAAATCGTAATGATGTCAACATCCATATATCATATACAAAACCTCTCTCATGTTGTTGATTGCCTACCAATTCTCCCACGGTCTTCCAACAAATGTCAGCCTGACACATCCTGTTGTTTACCCCCCACCTATGAGCCTGACACTTGCCACTCAACTTCGCCACCCACACCCCCTTTCTCAATTCCTCACCCCCCTTTATCCTCCCCCCTTCCTCTGCGTCTTCTTCCTTCCTCCCACCTAACAACCATCTCCTCGACAGACGAGACCATGTCCGACCCTCCCCTCAACCTCGCCGGCGTGGCTAGCGTCGGGGGACACGAGCAGCAGCAACAACAGCATCAGCAGCAGCAGCAGCAGCATCAGCAACAACAACACCAGCAGCACCACGTCGACGAGAGCCTGATTGACCCAGCTCTCGCAGCGCAGGCAGATGCATTCTTCTCGGCGACGACGGGGCATGACCAGAAGTTTGATGACGAGTTGGCCGCGGCGGCGGTAGCGGCCGCGGCGGCGCACCAGGCGGAGCAGCAGCAGCAGGAGCAGCAGCGGCAGCATGGGGGGCAGGGGGAGCAGGAGCATCAGCAGCATGGGCAACAGGAGCATCAAGAGCAGCAGCAGCTCACTCAGCAACTGACACAGCATCAGCTGCAGCAGCACGATCAGGGCGAGCAACAACAACAACAACAACAACAACACCATCACCTGCCACACCAGCTGCCACACGACCACGACCTGCAGCAGCAGCTGCAACGGGCTCACGAGCACCACAATCGCCAGCAGGCCGATGCCTCTGCCTCTCTCGCTCACTTCCCCCAGACCCTCGGGGGCGTCGGTGTCGATGTCAACCTCGGACTCGGGCACCAGCAGCCCATTGCCGGCCCCTCATCAGCCAGCCCCAGTGGGAGCACCGGTGTCAAGCCCATGATCGACCCCAGTATCCACGTTGCCATCGCCCACGTCGCGCCCTTTACGCGCCCCCAGCGCGGCGAGAACACGCCCCACCCCGAGATGCTCGAGTTCCATGCACGCTCAGACTTTGAGCTCTGGTTCCAGGGCGAGAGCAGCTGGTGCCACTTTGTGCAGCGGCGCACGACCACGCCCGAGAAGCGTGCGCAGGAGCGTCTCCGTGCGCGTATCAAGGCGCACGAGAAGATGCTCGCCTCCATGACGCCCGAGGAGCAAGCCTCCGCGCCCCCACTCAAGCGCCGCCACAGGAAGCGCACGAGCACGATCAAGGAGAAAGTCACCTTCACGTGCCATCATGCAGGGCGCTACGAGGCGAAGCACAGCACGACCCTCCCGCGCGAGAAGCTGCGCCTGAACACCAAAAAGAGCGTCAAGTGCGACTGCCCTGCGCGGATCGTCCTCACCGAGCTCGAGGATGGCTTGTGCAAGGTGTCCTACTTCTGGAAACACGAGGGCCACGACGCGTTTGACGAGCGCGAGCTCGAGTCCGGCCGTCTGCCCAAGGTCATCGACGAGTGGCTCGTAGCCCAGATCCAAGCAGGCAAGGACACGGACGACATCCGCCGTGCCCTAATCAGCGCCGAGGAGAACAAGGAGGAGTACCTCCGCCAGATCGCAGAGGACCCCTCTGCGATCGACCCGGACAAGCCCCCTCCCCTCGCCCTCACCCTCCGCATCAAGTATCCCGACATCTACAACCGGTACAGGAAGCTCAAGGGCCCAATCAAGGACTTTAAGCCGCCCAAGCACCCGCGGGTCAGGAAGCGCCAGCACGTGGGCGACGATGAGCCGAAGCAAGCCAGCGCAGCTGACGTCGCGGGTGGTGCTCAAGCTGCCCCCGGAGGAGCTGGAGTCGGCGTCGACGTTACTGCCGACAACACCGGAGCAACCTACCACCACCACCAGGAGTACACTGAGGCGTACCCCGAGCAGGCGTACCAGGAGTCAGCGGCGCAGTACCAGATTTCGCAGGGCGATGTGGTCGATGGCTTTGCGGCTCTCCGCGATGCGATCGACAGTAACATGGGTGCAGATCCGTTCGGGGGCCACGAGGGCTTCGAGCGGGCGCTGCTCGCACTCCCGCGCGAGGGGCAGGCGGGGAACGACGAGCTGTCGGATGCGGTGCTGCGGATGGCGAGTGAGCAGGACAAGGATCGCGACTGGAGTAACGTGACGCTGGATGCTGTGTAGCCGTGTTTGTAGCGGAATCCGCACAGTGTGGCGACAGCCCTCTGGCATGTGCGATGCTGCGAGCTCCAACACTTTGGAGCTGCGTGGTTGTCTCTGGCGCTTCCTGGCGCTGAGAAGGCAAGACTATTGTGTAACACGGGTTGCATGTTCTGCGAAGGCTGCTGTGGCACTGCTCAGTGACCACACGCATTCCGTCAACACTATGTCCTGGAACAAATCATGTCAAACAGCGCTTCAACGCGGCTGTGCAGTAGCCTTTTCCAGTCCCCTTCCGATCATGGACACTCTTCATCGCTGTAACATGTGTATAAATGTATGGTATGATGTGCACTTGATATTCGTTGTCACTGTCTTGTCATCACCGCGACTTCTTTTCTTCTTTGTGCTGGACAGTATGTGCTGTTGGTTCGGATGTTGTGAATCCATGAGATCGCAGATACGCCAGCCTCGTCTGCCCCATCTGGAGTTTGCGTGCTCGCAAGACTAGATCAAACACCAGATCTGATGAGACCTAGCCAGCCGAGGCCAGACATGACCAGACATGACAAGACACTACTGCTCCCGATCATGGCTGAGGTTAGCTTCGAATCACTTCCCAGCCATCAGGCATTGATCTCTCAGTGTTCTCAGCGGCCCCGGCTGCTGCCTGCCCGACCTTTTACTTCTCGCCGATGTTGTACCCCTTGAACTCCTGCTGGACCGCGCGGTAGTGCGCCATCTCGTCGGCGCTCACGGACGGCTGGAGCCGCTCGAGCGCGTGCATGAAGTCCGCTTGCGTCACCACGACGTCTGTCTCCTCCTCGGTCGCCATGGACGCAAGGTAGTACTGCGGCGTGAGGGGCTTGGGGTACGCTCTCGGCACTGGCGCCGCATCCAGCTCGGCGACCCTTGCGTCCACTGCCTCGGCGACACGCGTCATGGCGCGCAGCATCGCGTCCGCACACAGCGCGTACAGGTCCGCGCCGGTGTATGTGAACGGCAGGTGCTCGGCGAGCTCGTCGAGCGAGAGCTGTGGGTCGAGGGCGAACTTGCGCGTCAGGGCCGCGAGCACATCGCGCTGGGCAGCGTGCGTCTCAGGTACGGAGAGGTAGAGCATCCGGTCGAAGCGGCCGGGGCGAAGTAGCGCGGGGTCGAGGAGGTCAGGTCTGTTCGTGGCTGCCATGACGACGACTTGGCCGCGGCCAGTGGACATGCCGTCCAGCTCAGCCAAAAGCTGGGACACGATCCGGTCCATGACACCACCCGAGTCGCCCTGGTTGCCGCGCTTGGGGGCGACGGAGTCGAGCTCGTCCATGAAAATGACACACGGGGAAGCATCCCGCGCCTTCTCGAACACGCGGCGTACGTTCGCCTCCGACTCGCCGATGTACATGTTGAGCAGCTCGGGGCCCTTGACGGAGAGGAAGTTGGCCGCGCACGACGTGGCAACTGCCTTGGCGAGGAGGGTCTTACCCGTCCCTGGGGGACCGTACAGGAGGATGCCGGAGCGCTTCTTCATGCCTTCGCCGAAGAGCTCGGGGTGGTCGAGGGGGAGTTGGACGGTGTCGAGAATGTCGTTCTTGACTGCTGCGAGGCCGCCGACGTCGTCCCATGAGACGTTCGGGATGCGCGGGGCGCCGATGCTGTCTGCGTATGAGGCGCGCGCGTCGCCGAGGGCAGAGGTGAGGTCTTCGGCAGTGAGGGCGATGCCTGCAAGGAGGGCGTCGTTGGCGGAAGGGGAGCCATTGCATGCGCGAGCAAGAGCGGTGTCGCGTGCGCGTGCAACCAGGCTGGCGAGATCGCCCGCGTTGAGGGCGGCAGCCTGCGCTGCGACGTGGGATAGGTCAACGTCAGGTGCTAGTGGTGTGTCGGCCAGCACTGTGGTGAGGATGATCTCGCGCTCGGGTCCCGAGGGGGCAGGGAGGGCGATCTCGTGCTTGAAGCATGCGAGCATGTCGCGGGGTACGGTGTCGGCGGCGCTGGTGGTGCCCATGACTGCGATGGGCTGGCCTGTCTCGGCTGCGGACTTGCGTGCGTCGGCGATGATGTCCTCGATGACCTTGACGACTGGCGGTGGGCGTGTGGGAGGGGCAGCGCCGCCTCCAGAGGGAGGGGCAAACGCCTCAAGGTGGGTGAGGAGGAGCACGCATGGCGCACACTGCCGCGCTTTCTCGAACCGGGCACGCAGCATGCCCTCTGTTGTCTGCGGAGTGTCGCCGATGATGTCGTAGCATGGTACCTCGATGACGCTGAGGCCGAGCTCGTCGGCGGCATAGCGCACGAGCGCACGCTTGCCTGAGCCACGAGCGCCCTTGACGAGCACAGAGAGGGGGAAGAGGCGCGAGATGGCCATGGGGGAGAATGCGGACTTGATGAGGTCGCGCAGAGTACCTGCTGCCGGGGCGGAGTATGGCGGCGGTGGTGCGGAGAGCGAGTGCCATGCCAGGTCGCCTCCGCGGCCACACACACGCGACCGCTCAACACCAGACAGAAGGAGGGATGTCTCCCCGCCAGGCCCGGCGTCGACCCAGCATCCGAGCTCGCCTGCGCGGGCCTTGGACGAGACGGTGGAGGTGAAGTCATCCTCTGGGGGAACGAGGGGTTCGAAAGACAGTGCCGTGACGACAAAGTATACGAGACTAGTAGGCCTGGGTTTTGGAGTGTCATCGTCGTCGGCGTTCGTGTCCTCTAGTGGGTCCTCGCCCTCGGTGAGCGGCTTGTCCTGTCTCACGGGGACGGAGATGATGTCGCCCCGGCGCACGAGGCGCTGCCTGCTCTCGAGCTCGGCGTCGTTGTCAAGGGAGGCGAAGTGGTCACGCAGCCCACGCAGCCATGTCCGCTCGTAGCGCTTGTCGACGCCTTCTGCTGTGGCTACGCGTGCGAGCGTCATGCTCCGCGCCACAGGCAGTGTCGGCCGGCGTGCCCCGAAGGGTGTAGGGTGGACGATCACCTCGGCCTTGGCTGTAGGGATAGGGAAGAGGGCGCGGCGTACTGCTGGTGGCACGATAAGGGCGTTCACAGGTCTGTCGTCAGTACTATCCTATGCAATGCAACCTACAGATCGCTCGACTCCTCGTCTAGCAGCTCCCATGCCACGACACGCGCCAAGCGCGTACGCACTGGCGCGCCCTCCTCCACAGCGCGGAGCTGCACCCAGTCCCCTTCGAACACTCCTGCACGTCCTAGAGCCCACACGCCCGCGTAGCACACGTCGCTGTCGTCCCCGCCGTCTGGGTGACGTCCCCGGCCTGCAGCGGGCACCACTGTAAACCTCATGCCCTCGTCCCCTGGCGAGTCAGACTGCAGCACATCGTCCGGCGCCGCCACGGGGCTCGGTATGCGCATCCCAGGCCGAGGCGTCATGCTCCCAGAATTGGTTAGGGACGTGTCGGTATCGCTCCGGACGTCCAACGGTGCCGCCGGGCTATCCTCATCTGTCAGCTGAGAGAGCGAGCGTGCCAGTGAGCTCGCCAAGAACGCGTCGGGGTCGAACTCGTCCACGATCGAACGATGGGAGGGGGCCACACTGCCTGTACCCTCGTCGTCGTCGTCCTCTGGCGCGTCTGCAGGCCGATCGGCCACTACTACGCGGGTTTCCTGCGTGATGAGGCCTTGTTGCACGGGCTCGCACATGAGGACGCGGAACGAACGCCCGTTGCCAAGGCTGACGCTGCCGCCCTCACGCAAAAACGCTCCAGCATGCGACGATGCCTCGTCCGCAAAGTGTACACTTCCATTCGCATCATAGCCCCAGTCTCCTCCGTTCGCGTCAGTCGCAGGCGGTATGGCATCCGGATAGAGCTCTGCAACGTCCTCGGCCTCGATGTCGGTAGTACCTGTAGGCTGCACAACCGCCAGTGACAGCGTCACGGGCTCGTGCAGATGTATGGTGACTTCTGCGGGGGTCGCAACGTAGGCCGGTAACAAGTGAGCAGGGACGAAGAGGCGTGGCAGAGCAGACTCGGCAGTAGCACTCGGCTGCGGTCAGCAACGTAGTGTATGCTTCAACTCACCCCAGCAGTACTCGGCTTCACCCAAAGCACCAGCTTCCGCGCAGTGCTCGACTTCGCTCTCAGATGCGGTGGCAGCCTCGCTTCTTGAGGCCACTCGACTGTGATGCCAACACGTCCTTGCTTGGCTCCGGACTTCGGCAGCAGCGATGCCCAGAGCTCGGAGGACGCCTCTGCGACGTCCGACGCCGACGGCAGAGCATGTACCTCGGCGCGCACGGGCGCTGGCCGCCCGAACGGGCTGACAGAAGGCATAGCAATGGAGTTGAGAGAGAATACAAAGTCAGTCACCTCGTTTGTGGGCGACATCGACTTTCGACCTCGTCTCGGCAACACGGCAACCGGCTGCCGGGTGATGAAGTGACCGTGGGAGAGTGGATGCCTGGATGTCCGTCATGGAATGCATTCTCGACAATGACAAGCTCTATACTTCTCACTGTCACACGATGATCATACGAAGAGCAGCTCTGGCAGGGCGAGCGGCACACAGGCTGAGTGCCAGGGGGTACTCGACGTCGTCGCCGTCGAGGAAGGTCTCGGTGGTGCCCTTCGCAGCTCCTATCGAGGCAGCTCGGCAGCGCTTGGACATGTTTGCGCTCGTAGCAGCACGTGAGTGGTGGCAGCGCGCTTTAGCTGACAGGCAGCGTCTTTAGGGAACTTCTTCTACGCTATCATGTTGAGGCTCTTTGGCCCTGCGTTTCAGCCGTTTGCCAAGGAGCTCGGTTTGGGTGAGAAC
This sequence comes from Cutaneotrichosporon cyanovorans, assembly GCA_002335625.1. Lineage (NCBI taxonomy): Eukaryota > Fungi > Basidiomycota > Tremellomycetes > Trichosporonales > Trichosporonaceae > Cutaneotrichosporon > Cutaneotrichosporon cyanovorans. Next base: position 139,663 of record BEDZ01000034.1, on the reverse strand, counting down.
GTTCAGATGAAGAGCCTTGTGCCGGCGTACTATCCCGTTTGGCGAGTGGATGTGATGGCAGAGGGGCCAGTGAGCCCCATGCGGGGTGGGAAGGAGACGACAGCGTGGTTCTCAGCGAAAGAGGCGTATGTCCCGGGTAAGTGTTAAGGTGGCGGTGACCTAAGTATGTGCTGACACAGTCTGTAGGCAACCCATTCGCCCCGTTGTCCTACATATCGTACTCGGTGCCACCATTGCCGGAGGAGCTGGAGCCTTACAACCCGGCGCGCGACCTGCGGCAGCTGAGAGGACAGGATATTGTGGAGATCCCGTTCTCGGTCGACCCTCTGGCATTCATCAGCAAGATCAGGAAGGAGGTTGGGAACAACTGCTCCCTGCCCAACGGCCTGAAGCTGAATCAGTTCAAGTGGCAGGAGACAATGGTTGCAGCCTATCCCATCATGTTCCCCATATACATCGCAGAGTACGAGTACACATCGATGGAGGGAGACGTGCGGAAGTTCCCGATAATGCTCGATGCGCACGACGAGGTGGTGAGTAGCAGGACTGCGTGAGGTCTTCTCCAGCTGACAATTTCAGGTCGGAGACTGCAGGGTGATGTTCCCGCTACCGCAAGACGTTCGGGAGAGGTCAGAGAGCTCAAAGAACGGACCACCTGGCTATTTCGCCAAGACGACAACCTTTGCCCCCGATGTATCCTTCATCCAGACGGCAACGCCTTTGGCATCGCTAAAGCTGTCAAACGTTGTGGACTACGACACTTACTTGGAGAAAGCCTACACGAACTGGATGGCCCCACCTCCCGAAGGGTCGTATGTCGACCCTAGCCCGACATTGAGCGTGTCAGAACAGACGCAGATTAACTGGGACGACCCGCGGATCCAGTCCTGGTCTAGCCCACAGCATGAGGCCAATGCGGCATACCTTGAGAAGGGACTCAAGGTGCACGAAGCACTCAAGGCGTATGAGGTAAGATGAGCAACCTAGCATCATACTGACCAGAAGCGCATGGCCGAACTAGACGTCATGAAGGAGGAGAGCTTCGGGCAGAAGTCTGCGGAGTCTGAGAACCCATTCCCGCGCCAGGCGGCTGAGCTTAGGCAGGAGCTTGAGGCGTCGAAGCCCAAGTGGCTCGTAGCGTTCGACAAAGCCAAAGCGCCTGCGGCTTCATCTACGGCCTCCGGGCAAAAGCGGCTATCATAAGGTACCGCCGAGGGGTAGATGAGGCAAGTGGGTAGAGCGCGAGTGATCGATTCAGACACCAGTCTGTGTTCACCGCTCCGCGCTGCGTCACGCAAAAGGGTTATCATCATATGCATTGTTCCACCCATCGACACCTGATGTTCTCGTTGGAAGAATGAATGGGCATATCAGGGAGGCTCAGTTAGATTACACATCACCCCACCCATGATGCCCGGGACTAAGTTGGAAAACCACATGGGTGGCAGTGTGGATACTCACAACTCCAGGTTGCAAGAAGTACCCTGCAGAGAATGCAGAGAACCGTAGTCCCAGCCTGCTTCGCGGATGATTTTATATACTCTCTGAGGTCGTATGCATGAGATGAGATGCAGAGGCGCAGATATGGCACTGCAAGGTCTGGGACGGCTTGTCCAACCCGATAGCCACATATGAATTACACCAGTCGTTCACTCGGCAGAATGCTATGGACCTCCACATCAGCATAGAGGGAGAGTGATTGGCAATCGACAGGAAGGGGGGCGTGGGGGCGCCTAGTGTCCTAGTGGTCCATAGTGTACGGCTGAACAAGGCACTGTAGAGACGCACGCACGCACACGTGCACCAAATTAACGTTCAATTCACACAGACACGAGCACGACAGACGCTTAACGGCCGAGCGAGTCAGGACAAGCAGAAAACCATCACGCATGCCCACCTGCATGCAACCTACATATACAACAGTAATCTCATACAGACGCGACCAATTCGTCACCTCTCCATCTCCAGCCCTTCTTTACTACTCAGAACGCCAACCACCGTTTCGTTTCGTTGGAGACGGGCTACGGGTGGATGGCACAGGGCGTCTCATCTCTCGAAGGGGTCGACAAGTCGCTCGCACTAGACATCTGATCTTCCGAGCCGGTCGTCATCTCGTCTGGAGCAGGTGATAAGCTATTTGAAGCGGTTGTCGCGTGACTCGAGTCGCATTCGCTGCCACTAGTGACAGGAAGTGCATAACCTCGCAGAGCGTTTGCTTCGCGAGCCATCGACTTCGAGGAGTAGGTGAGAAAACTATCGTCACCGTCGTCGTCGTCGTCGTCGGCGTAATCATCGTCGTCGTCGTCGTAGACGTCGTCGTCATCATCCTCGTCGTCTTCCTCGTCTGCGGATCCGTCGTACTCGAATTCTTCGTCTTTCTCGTCGTCCTTCATGAAGCAAAATTCCGACAGCTTGACCGATAATAACGTCGGGAGTCGAGGTGCGTCTCCAGCACGCTGGCCTGATTGCCACTTGTGCTTCCATTTGTCCAAGGCCAACCGCGCTAAAGTTCCGGAATGAGTCACCGTGGGCTCTTCAATTGACGCAGGTGTGGGCTGCCCATTGCACCTTTTACCGTAAGTGGGCGATACCCTAATCGTGACCGAGTCTCGAACCAAGGGGTCCAAGCCACTGAGGAAGAACGAGTTCCCGTTGCTCAGAGTGGCGTAACGAGAGTCGAGGCAGTTGGCGTAACCGGCGGTCTCCAGAGCATAAACCAAGGCGACTTCCAGACTTGCGATATCCAGCTCCAGGCGTAGCGTGTGGTCATCGTAGGCGAGGGAGATCTTGCCACCGTGATCCAGATAAGCACGGGCATAACCTCCAGCAGCCACGAATTCGTCCAACGCGTCGAACACGCTGTCGCTAGCTACGCGGTAGCTTTTCAGCTCCGCGATGGCCGCAGTGTAGCCCCCGTGGCTGTTGGCGAGAGGAGGCGGCGAGTATGCGACCGCTAGATCTGTCCTAATCCTCAGAGACTGCTCTCTTCCCAAGTCGTCCCTGAAGGTCGGTCGGCAGATATACTCGGAGTGCCAGTTGCATGGGCGCCCCTCCGAGTCCCTCAGCTCGTTGCCGAAAACATTCATTGTGTTCTCGGCGGCGGCGAAGATCTGCGCCTGGATTTGGTACTGTATGTCAGGTCAAACTGACGTAGGACTAACTTCATTGGATACAGTTGCTGCGGCCGCGGGAGGAAGAGCACGCAGAGCACGGTAGGCCGGGCATCCTAGGTTTACTGGCTCTGTAAGCAGCGCCCTGCCCTCCAAAGGATTGCCGAAAATCTCGACGTATGTTCCCCGCTCATCCTGCTGGCACTGTCTGAGACAGTACAGCAGTCGAGCTGACCGCTTGATGGTGTATTTACGCTCATCAGCGGTTACTGTTGCTTCCCTTCGAAGCGGCCGAGATCGATAACCCGGAGGGAAGTTATATGCCAATTTGCGGTCGGCGGCCTTGAACTCGGCGTCCCATTGGAGGCTTGATACTGTCGAGCGCGTAGGCGGCATTGCGGGTTGCCAGTGGTTTGGAAAGGTGTGTGTATGATGGTCAGCGCTGTGAGCGTTGGGAGAGCTGGAATGATAGATGAGCAGCGAAGGAGTTGAAGACGAAATCATTGTCTGGTGCTGCTTGACAGCGCTGGGCCATATGACTGGACTTCCGCACCTGTATGCCATGCACCAAGCCCGGCGTGCGCGCGTGCGCTTGTGTCCAGCGATCCTCCCAAAGTCATCCAGAGCTATGCCCATGCCATATCCTCAGGGTCGCTCATCGGTAGAGTTCAGGTCTGCAGGAGTCGAGTCGCGGGCAGGAAGCCAGCTCCTTGGGTCTCCTTGCATCTGTGACTCACTCCTGGGACATTCAACGAACACCCTAGGAAGCGCACGTTTTCCTTAGGGCCTCTATCACAAGAACAGCAGGTATTATTCATCACTTGCTACTTGAGCTGAGATTCATTAACAAGGACGATGCTTGAGAGTGGGCGACATCCTTGACCTCTGACGCGTCGACACCGTGTGTGATCCCTTAGAGCCTAATGATTCCAGCGCGAGCGTGTGGAATGCTGCTTATCGCGTTATGGGGCCACGCGAATGGTAGATCTATAAATTCCAGGGCCACGTGCATGTCGTCTGCTTGCCAAGAGAATCTGTGGGGCTAGGGGCGGTCACATAGGTCGCTGAGCAATGGAACGACATGCATGAAAGCTTTCCATTCACTGTTGGCGTCCATAGCGCGAATTCATGTCGTTTAGATTGAATGTACTGACAGACCGGTTGAATTTGATCCAGGTTTTGATGAGATGGCTGTAAGAAAGTAGGAGCATAGGACCCTGTGTATTCTGTGGCCCCTTCCTAATGACGTGGCAGACAATAATCTGATATGAACACCGTGTATCATCAACGGAATCAGATACGGTGCGCATGACGATGAGACATGTGACCCTCTACTCGCTTACCTTTGACCGTATCTAGAGTGTTGTTCGAGTTACACTCTCTCTCAGCCTCTACCTCTAGCCAACACACGTCTCTCCTAACAATGTCTGTCGCTCCAGCTTCACCTTCGTTCGATTCCAACTCTGTCGGTACCCAATCTTCCAATGACTCTGTCTGTTATCCAGCTTCGGATGGGTCAACAGCTTTGCCAGCACCAAAGGGGCGTTGCAGTTCGACGTTTCCTCGGCGGGAGTGGCGGAACCAACACTTCGTAATGCGTCCATTCCCACCCGGTATACATAATGATATAAATAAACTGCGTTGGGCTGCGCGAGAGGCTAGTCAAGCGTGGTTGAACGGCAGTCCCATAAATGAAACCATCTATCTGCTTGCCGCAGCCGACAAAGCTCTGCAGCTGTAAGTGTTCATTGTGATTGCATTGTAGTGAAGCTCATCATCGCTAGAATGGTGCAAGCGCAGCAATGCCTTTACTCCAATTACGGAGGGTATCCGCGCACCATGAAAGAATGGCGGACATGCGCGGAAAAGATGACAAGCAAAGCTGTATCAATCGTGAGCATTACGATGATGCTGCCTGTGTACTAAGACAACTCAGGCGCGGCAGCATTTTGAGCATCCCCCTCCAGACGCTGTCGTCCGCGCGTTTATCAAGCCCGCACTTGAGCAAGCATACCGCGACATGCTTGACGGCTGGGAGATAGTTCCCTACGAAGAACGCCCTTCAATCGACCTCTCAGTTGTGCTTCGCATGCCTCTACCACCCATCATTCCTCCTCCTCCACCGACAAGATTTTACGCCGCAATGCCAGCCAGCGCGGCGCGAAAGCTCTTCCGGGCAGCCAAGAAATCACGCGAAAGACAAGCTCCGCAACTGGGGAAGGAAGATCCAGCAACCAAACTCAGAGTAGTCACAAGTGATTCCCACCATTCCCCCCTCAACCGTAAACGGTGCACTGATGCAGGGCCCTCCACTAAAAAGCGCAGGAGGATTGCCAGCACATCAAGTTCCCGTGATACCACGCCATGAGATTGTTTCTGCCGCGGGCGATGACACTCAAGGTTGAACACTGTCGTCTTCGATAACTGTTTTGTGTAGTATATGATGTAACGCTTGTGCCATGTCGCATACACTGAGTGATCGAGTGGATATATGATATGTTCCTCACATCATCTCTACCTGTGAATGACAGAAGAATACCTCATGAGAAGATATACTTTGGCGATCTACACCGTGATGGCTGCGCGACAGGTATGGTTGTTGATATACTAGGTGAAGTCGCTGTCATGAACAATGACTGCAATTTGTACGTACCATTTGACTGTTCCCTGATGTAAAGGTTCGAGGACAGCTATAGCGACACTCATATGATGTTGCGTCAGATCCATGATGCCGCCCAGACGTTTACTCGCTGAAGGATAGACTTTATATAACATACCACTGCTTTTAGTATACAGTTCAAGTATCAACCATGTACTCAGGTGATATGACCACAACGCAAAGGATCGAATGATCCAATGAAGCATGATGGAGTTGGTCATTGACATGTCACGCCTGCGCAGTCTGCACTGCTCATAGCTTGTTTATGTTGATGTCGAGTGTGTCAAGTATGCGCTTCTATCTGTTGCGGATCGGCGGACTCGTCACCGACGCTCAGGATTAGCAAAATGCAATTATGATGTAGCTGGATTAAGTTGCACAACTCACGATGGCGCTCCTCGGCTTGCGCGGCTTGAACATCGACCTGTTCACTTATCATACTACTCTCCTCATACTCTTCAACGAGGAACGCTCTACTAACCGATGTCATCCAACCCGAAGCACAGGGATCTAACGCTGCTATCACATCAGGCTCTGCCTCTCCTCCGCCACCAGTTCCAGCTCAACCCGGCTGTTACTCTGCGCGGCTCTCACTCTGCAGGAGTATTGACGCCAGGCATTGTCATCCGTCCGTTAGCTGCTTACACAGATCACCACCGTCTTCGCTGGGAAGAGCATGGTCGGTTGTGGCTGAACGGTGATCCGATTACGCGACGCTTCTGTCTTTGGCTGTGAGTGTGTTGTCGGGTATACATATCATAGCTAACGCTATCTAGATTGTTACAAGCACCAAAGGACAAACTGATTCGATTACGGAGCTTTCCCGCGGATCTTGAAGGAGTGGAGACCGTGTGCGAAGGACATGCCAGAGGGGCTGTTCGCATAGTGAGTGTACTATTCCAACGTGTAACTCTCAGTGTGTTCCGACCATGAGCAACTGCAGGTGCGACAAGACCACGACCAAACAACCGACGACGCTATTGTTCGGACTTTCGTCGAGAAAGCACTGGAGCAAACCAACACCTCTCGACTGGATGGCGATAAGATATGCTACCACAGCTTGAGCCCCCTACTCGACCGTGACGTTGTACTGAGCACTCTCCTTCCACCCCTTTCGCCCTCGGATCGTCGCAGAAGACTTTACGCGGTCATGCCGCCCAGCGCAGCCCTACGGCTCATGAACCTTGCCAGGGCGGAGGGCAAGCCGCAACTTCACTACTCAAAACCAGCAGACAATCCTGAAAGATATCACTTTGATGCATACAGCACTCGGGAAAAGAGTGCTCCAGAGCCCACACTCTGACTTGAGTATTCCATCATCAAAGCAGCCCAATTCACCGCTCACTTCGTTCGCAGCTCACGCATCGCGCGCAAAAAGAACGTCTCGCTAACCTGATTCGAACAGGTGACCTACGGATATACCAGCCAATTGGCCTGTAGGAAGGGAACCATTACAGTCCGGCGCTCTACCAACTAAGCTATAGCGAGAGTTGGTTGCGGATTTGGTGCCGCCGCAGGTATGAATGGGTGTGACACGTGGATGCCACGCGAGACCCACGCGCTCCCACACACACAGTACCCTCCAGGGCGCAGACCCGTGTCGCTGGGCACTCGTCATATTTGCCCCCGCTCTCCTGCCCAGCCTCCTGTTGTGCGCATTTGCACCTTCCTCACCCTGTGCAACCCTCCTTCCTTCCCTGAGAGCCATCCAGTGCACAGCACCAACCTGCTTGCTACTCTTCAACGTTCGCATTTGGACCTCTTTACTCGACTACTCCGAGCATTGTCTACCTCATATCAACGACTGTAACGACTGCCAGTACGCGTCTGAGTCGATCTTCATCAGCTGCGCACCTCATACCCCTGTTTCGGACACTCTGCGGCGACGACACGGACAGCGAACACTGCGCGCCACCTGCTCCGAGTGATCATCGACGATCCAATTCGCGACGCTCTGCCTGAAAACATCGTCTCAAACGCGTCGATAGCTCGCTAGCACTGGTCCCCCCTTCCTTGCATCCCCCACCCACTTCTTCTCCCCCCCCCATGCTCCCATCACTCGTCGTCGCGGCGCTGGCGTCCGCACTGGGCGCGAACGCGCAGGCAAACGACCTGTCGGCGAACAACAATGTGACCAGTCTTGAGGGCACCTGGAGCACTGGCAACGGTGTCGACACGTACATCTCAACAGGTGGTGTGAGTGCGGCTATCACTTACAAGCTGCATCCCTGCTGACTAAACAGGACTTCTGCAACCCCGTGGCATTCACCTTCAACCCCCCAAACAACACGGGCACCTCATTGTCCTTGTACGTGAGCCCCTTGATGCCTTCCACTGACTGCAGCACCGACGACGGCTTCTTCGAGGAGGCACAGTACCGCTTCGACTCGAACCCCGTCAAGCCCGGGTGCATCGCGGCCAAGATCTGGTGGCAGCACGGAACGTACTCGTTCCAGGGCGACTCGCTCGTGCTCATGCCGTGGGGTGTGGACGGGCGTATCCAGGTGCAGAACAGGTGCACGTCGGACACGACCCAGCTGTACTACTATGACGAGCGGACGACGTTCAAGAACTGGGGGATTACGGTGGACCCGTCGACGGCGAGGTACGCGCTGCGTGTGAACAGGTTCGATGGGGCCAAGTTGCCGCCTCTGTATCTCGTTGCCAGGCCGCCGAACATGCTCCCGACGCAGCCCCTGACTGGTACCAACGTGAGTGAACCCAAGCAACATCAGAGTGGCTGCCATAGTTCTGTGCTGTGATCACAGATCCGCTCCGCGTCAATGACAAAGGGCCTTAGCATTATCAGCGTATCAGTGGTAGTCTGATATCTGCCCAAGCAGTCACCTCCCACCTCCGTCCCCCTCACTCCCTTTTCCAATCCCATTCCTTTCTCAGCCCCCCTTGTCTTCCTCCCCCCTCCCGCCTGCCCCTTCCGCTCGCTTTTGCTGACACCAGTCCTCCGGCCAGGTCAACACGCGGAAGCGCAGCGAGATCCCACACTGGAACGAGCGCCACCTCTTCGACGCACAGCAGCTCGAGAAGCGGAGCACCAACGGTGCCTCGCCGCGTGTGTCGGGCGGTGTACTCGGTGCAGCGGGCAGTGCGCTCGCCGCGGCGGCAGTGTTGGCTGTGACTGTGTTCTAGGCCAGTCGCATCCTATGCTATGCAGTGCCGTGCCGTGCCGTGGCAGCAGCGGCATGTCACCGCCGCCCCGGCAGCTAGCTTAGAGCTAGCATAGACAACTCGCAATCTCGCGTATGTACGTTTGGACAATGCAGGTGATTATCTGTGGCTCCGGTGTGAGGCATTGAAGGTGAAAGAAAAACTGGGAAGTGGATGAGCTATAAGGTGAACGAGGCGGGTCAAGGTCAGCGACGCCTTTCACAAGGCACAATGGAACGTGTGGTCCCATCAACTGTCCTCAACTTGGCCGGGAAGAGAGGCGATATGAAGGAGGACGACGACCAAACAAATTGACTGGATGGATGATACCGCGCGGAGTGGAAAGAGGAGAGAGCACGAGTACAGTACTTTCCGGCTCAGAGCCCCGATCCCCGGGCCGCTCCTCACACGCTCAAAGACGAGTTCGGCGTTGCCAACCTTCCTTGATACGAGACATCGATTTCCTCACATATGCGCACAGATACACTTGAAGTGCCCTTTGCCCTCTGACGTGCTCCGTAACAGGTGCTTGCTCTCGCTCGACTTTCCGAGTGCTTGCCGTTCAGCAAGCTTACGCCTGCCATGGCATGGCCAGAAGAAGTTGTACATGTCCTCCGATAGAGACCTGAGTCAGTCTACAACCAACGAAGGTTTTTGACAAGGAAAGCTAGGTGACTCCCTGTGAGGTTCTAAGAGAAGTGAAGATGGAGGCGTGTGAATAGCGATCGGATGTGAGCCCGTTCACCTCAGTCAAGCACCCCCTGCTACCGCTGCTGTGTGCTCATTGCATGGAATTGACGCTCATTTTGTCGAGTCCAGCGGGAATGTCTCGCTAGCATGGAATGGTTTCGACTGCTGCTGTCAAGATAAGGCATCAGTACCTTGTGCACACCTGAGGTCGCAAAGCTAAGTACAGGGAGATCGATCTATTGAGATCTTTTGCACCTGCCATACTCACGGCTGCTTGTAAGCTCTAGCAAACAGTAATGTCCAACGAAGCATCGGGAGGCGCATGGCCTCTGACAGGCAGCAATAGGCGGGCTTGAGACCGGACACAGGTGATAGTAGTTACTCGTCCGAACTCGCAACAGTAGCAAGCACATCGGGAGCGTTCTTGCCCCGGAAAGCATGTCGGAGAGATGAGCATGATGAGCAGGACGAGCAGGACGAGCAGGACGAGCAGGACGAGCAGGACGAGCATGATGAGCAGGACGAGCAGGACGGGAAGGACAAGCAAGACAGGTAACGTTCGACTTTGAGAGTACGATGTGCCCGAGTGACATCAGCTCCCATGTCATCTTGAACCCCAAGTACCACGTACCAATCGACCTCCAGCCTAGAAGGATCTCATCCTACTTAAGCCGTGCTCCGTGCCACAATGCCTTCGCCACGCCACAATGCACTCGCCACAAGCCAATGCATCAACGCTGCACTGCCATCCACCTTCCTGCTTGCTACCTCACAGCCACAAACGTCTCAGACCGCTGCTGACGCATACTCTGTCCTCTGACTGCACTGTACTGTATGTACATGTTACGATCGGCTCAGTTCAGCGCTCACATCACACACAAGTCCCAAAGCACATGTCACTTTGCTTCATACTTCTCACTTGACTTGTCGCTTTCCTTCCTTGCTACTTTACTACAACGACACCCCTATAGTACACACACACGCGCCCCCCTAGCAGCCAAGCGACACGCATAGAATCGGACGCAACTCGAGCTCTAGGATCTAGACGGGGCGGGCGGGCTAGAAGTTGCTGCCGCTGTCCTTGTTCTTCTTGCCGTTCTTCTTGGCCTCGCGGTGGAGCTTCTGGATGTTCTTCTTCCAGTTGACTGAGCGTCAGCAAAGTCAACGACAACGGGAAGAAGTGGCTGGGGTCGGAGCTGACAGGTCTGGGAGCGAGCGAGTAGCTGACAGGTCTAGTAGCGAGTAAACATTGGCCATTTCGTAACCAGCACTGGCAATTGTGCACAGCGGCAGCACTCACTGCCGCTTGGCTAGCCTAGTGCTTGGCTTTGTATAGCATTGTGGCATGAGAAGCAGCCACGATCCGCCAGTGTGATCACCGGCTGGCAGTGGCTGCTTAGCTCAAGCGCGTGAGTGAGCCTAGCCAGGGCCTGCCAGCTGCCTCACGAGGCTCTCGCGCTCTCGCAAGCTTCGACAACCATGCAGTAGCCATGCAGCAGTCATGCAGACGACGCTCCGATGCAGGAACAACTGAGTCCGTAGTCCGATACCCAGGGCAGACTCATTCCCAACGTGCTGCGGGGTAAGGGCGCGGGACCATATCTTAAGTGGGGGGCACCTCCCCCTCCCTCCTCACCGACTTAGCCGCAATTCCAACCCATGCAACTCAGGGAAGGTGCTCACACGCAGCTCAATGGCAGTGGGCAGTGTGGGCAGCAGCGCACAGCACCCGCGCAATGCCCAAACACCTCTCGATGCCATCTACGAGGGCTTACGAGGCACTCGACTCGTCCCCTGAGTTCCTCGCACATGACAATGGGCCCCGCCTCTTCCCCACATACTCCCACTCCCACTCCCGCTCACACGATCCTTGCCACCCAGACGAGTCTGTCGCCAGAGCCGACTCACAGCACTGCTTGCAGTTGTTGTTCGCATGCGCCTTGCACACGTAGCTGTTGTCCTTGGCGTTCTTGTAGTACGCGGGGAGGTCGAGGGGCTCGCGGGGGGCCGGGTCGTAGCCCATTACGGCGTCGTTGTCTGTAGTGAGCGATGCACTCATAATGAGTAGCTGGGTGGACTGGACTCACCCTCACGGCCGTCAAAGCTACAGGGCTCGCAGACCTCCTTGCCGTGCTCGCAGAAGAGGGCGTCGTTGATCTCAACTGTGGGTCAGGGGTGGGCTGTGAAGCGGTGTCTCGTGTCTCGCAGAGACGGGTAGCTACGCACTGGAGGCATTGGACGACGTGGAGCTGGTGTCAGTGGGCTCGAGGGGGTGGATGCTTGGTAGGAGGTACTGGGTGCTGGGTGCTGTCTGGAGGACACGATGAGTCCTCGCACGAGCGAAATGAATTAGGTTAGGATGTGGGAGACTCACTCGGTGGGGGAAGTGCCAAGCTCCATGATGATGATGTGTTGTGCTGTGCTGTAGGTCTAGATACAAGTGTTGTGTTCGTTCGTTCTCTTCGTCGAGAACTGAGTGAGATGTGCAGTGCAAGACGTGTCAATCCCCCAACACCCTCTTATATACCCTCGCTCTGTTGTGCGAGGATCGCTTACGCGCCGGGGAAGGTGCATTGTGGCATGGCAATGGGCACATGACTTGAGTGACTCGTAGCTCGTCGCCTTCCTCCGGCGTATCCTCCCGGCCGCCACAAACCACTACAATGCAGCAGCGTACAGTGGAATGACGCACAGCTCGTACGACATCACATGACCAGGTATGCTGCGATGCGCGTATCGTACCGCGCTCGACTCGGCGACTCGACCTCGTATGCATGGCAGTGCTTGAAGCGGGGGGGAGGGGGGGTTGATGCATGTGGATGGATTTGGTATGCATTTGGGTTTGGATAGGGGTAGAGTGGTTGGGTGTATTTGGCATTTGGCATTTGGCATGCGGGGTAGTGGGATTGGGGATCTGGTATGTGTGAATGGGCTTGTTGTTGGGCATCGGTGGCAGAAGTTAGTGTCGTGAAGGCCGTCTGCTGTTGAACGTCTGTCTACTTGCTAACGAGTCTGATCGAGCTGATCGCCAGGGTGGCCATGACTTGCTTGTGCAGGCGCATGGCATGCACGCGGAGGCTGCACGGGTTGTTGATCGTACATCGGAGCAGCGCGCTGATCGTCCGGCGTAGCGCAGTGACCTGCTCGCTTTCACACTCACATCGAGTGCAGTGATCCCGAGCGACAAGTCGAGATCCACACCTGCTGACACGCTGGACATGCCGACATGTTTGTTATTGCTGCCATGCTGACATGCTGACATGCTGACGATGTGAGGTCAAGACAGCCCCAGCATCGACGTCGGGCCAACCCCTGTCGACCTCGGCCTCTCGACTTCCACCCTCTCGACGACCTCGACGACTCTCGACCTACACATGCCGACGATGCTTTGACATCGACCACAGATTGAGTGTTGAGCGTTCTGGTCTCGTGCTGTTTCTGAGCCTCTCCACCCTCGTCGCTCATTGCCTTTCGACCTCGCGTCGATCTCCCTGCGGCCTCCCGTCGATCTCCCTGTGGCCTCCTTTCGACCTCCCTGCGACCTCCCTCTTAACTCCCATCGACTTCCTCCATACCTCTAGCCCCTCGCCAACGCCTCAGTACTGACGCCATAACCCGCGCCGACCGGCAACGGTTTGCGCCGACCCGCGCCGACCCGCGCCGACCTCGCGTTGCTCGGTCGACGCTGGGCCGCCGCCGCTCGGTCTCACGCCTCCCACCCCTCAGCCAGCGCCTCCACCCCCGCCCCCTTCCCCCTCACATCCCTTTGCACCATCTGCGCGACCATCTCTCCAGCAGCCAGTGAGCTCGTCAACCCCGGGCTAGCGAACCCGAGCATGTCGTACAGCCCCAGCCGAGTAGCGGGATCACGGCGAATGGTGAAGTCGAAGAACCCGCCTCCAGGAGGCCGGATGTTGGGTCGGAAGCCAGCATAGTCTGGCGTGAGGAGCGAGGGGTCAATGCCGGGGAGGTAGCGACGTGCTGCTTGCCCGATGGACTCGAGGTGCGCGGCTGAGGGGGCGAGGTGTTGCTCCCAGTAGTCTGGGTTTGCGGCTGAGTCTGAGGCGTCGCCGAGGGGCTCGACGTCGGGGCCGAAGCGGACGTTGCCGTCGAGGTCGAGGGTCTGGTGTCAGCGGGGTTATGGAGTAGCAGGTCGAGCGGAGTGGGGGGAAAGGGTGATGGAGGAGACCAACGAGGAGAGAGTCTGCAGTGGAGGAGGGACAAGGGAAGGATGGAAGATGAGGCAGAAACCAGGGGGGGAGGGGCAGCAGAAGGGTTGAGCAGAGAGGAGGGGGTATAATGGGAGATCGAAGAATCACAGAGGGAAGAGAGGAAGACGAGGAGGATCAATGATGACTTGGTAATCGTGGGAAAAATGCAGTTGCAGTTGCAGTTGCAGTTGCAGTTGCAGTTGCAGTTGCAGTTGCAGTTGCAGTTGCAGTTGCAATTGCAGTGACGCATCAGGACCTGGCAGTAGCCTGCGGTGGCTGACAGTGGTTTAGGAGTTGCAGTAGCAGTAACAATGGCAGGACTACCACTGCCTGGTGTAGTCGCTCGCCCAACCTTCTCTTTGCGACCACCGCTCGCTGCTGGCTCTTTAAGACTTCTCCGACTCAATGGTCATCTCCACTCGTACTTACTAAGTGCGTCCCCAGCGAGTCCAGACTCATACTCGGACAAGGATAGATCAGCCTCGACACATTCGCCCCAGGCCCCTTGTACGACATGTAATTCCCTGCCATCAGTCACCCCACGCCTCTACACTCTTGCGCTCAACCCCACTCACCCTTAGAGATCCACACGCCCTCCCTCTCCTTCTCTGGCACGAGCTCATTCGTCATCCCCGCAGCATTCAGCCCCGCGGCATTTACCACGACGTCCGCCTTCACAGCCTCGACATCGCCCCTCTCGCCCTCCTTCTCGCCCCACCCAGTCTCGAGCTGCACGACCCAGCCGGGGCCGTCGCTGTCCTTGTCTATCCGGACGACGCGGGTGCCCCTGACAATAATACCCTCGCCCCTATCGTCCTCGAGGCGTCGCTGGGCACGCTCGGTCGTAAGGCCTACGCCGACGTCCTTGGCATTGAGGGAGGAGAGGTAGTCTGGCTCCTCGATCTCGCGAGCTAGTGAGTCGACGAGGCCGGCTGAGTCTACGATACCCGTCTCAGTCACGAGAAGGGCCGCGACGACATCGGGGGACAGGTCGGGCTCCAGATCCCGCGCCTCGTCGCCGCTGAGGAAGTACGCTGGGATCACGCTGTTGTTCTGCGAGGCGCTGTCGGAGCGGCCTTGCAGGAAGGATGGATGTTGTGAGTGCTCGGAGAGGCCGTCGAGGTAGGGTATCTGGTGTTTGTCCGTCGCGACAATGAGCTGCAGTCAGTATCGGGATTGGGCCAAGAGTAATGGTAGCAGAGTTCGGTGTCCGTCTTTTATGACATTCGAGAATGCGCAGCGGTGACAAGCTCTGCTCGAATGATCTTTCGCACCCTCTCCGAGTCGCAACCCACTTTGCCCGTCTTGCTGTGCCGTATGCCCAGCGCCTCGCACCGCTTGTACAGAAGGTCACGGCCACGAATGCACAACTGGCTCTTCAGACTCCCAATGGGGTAGTAGATGCCTGCTGTCAGCTCTGCCGGCGGTAGTCATTGCCAGTGCAATGCCCTGATATGTGCCCGTCACTTACCAGAATGTATGACCTCCGAGTTCCGAGCTCTACCATCAGTACCCCACCTCCTATGCCACCCACGTATTCTCCTGCCCCAGCTACTGCGATCAGCACAACTCTCGCCTCCCCCCCCATGCTTGACTCACCAACGGCCTCCGCTCGACTACAAACGTCGTCCGCTTGCCCCCGCTGTTCACCAGCCCAGCAGCAACAGCAAGGCCCACCACCCCGCCACCGACGACCAGGTGGTCAATGTGCGTCGTGGGAGCGAGGAACGGGTATCGTGCGCGCAACATCGTGTGATATAGGCAAGGTCAGGCGACTGTAGATGAGATGTCAGACTTGGGATAGAGTCCGGTCGGGTCGACTTTCTCGTCAACAAATCAGCGGAGATGGGGTCATGTCCGCGGGTCAACGTTCGTTCATCGACACTTCGGACATGAGGGTTGGGTTCGACTCTTGTGCATGTGTTCGACTTTGCTAGGGATACGGTTTGCATCCGAGTAGGGAGACTGGCGGTGAAGGGCATTGTGTTCAGTTGTAGGTGCTGAGCGGATTGCATAGGAGCTGCGTGGTTGATAACTTTCGGTAATGTCACGGGCAAGGCAGAGTGTGGCATAGCGGAGGATTGGTGGTGACTGAGGCCTAAGAGCTTTCACCACTTCATGGCCTACTCTTTCACAATCGCTAGTCTGTCTTCGACGAGGCCTCGCTTTGACGACATGGGATCGATCGTCTTTTGGCGATCAAACACTACTACTCATGCGACATCATGCATATCCCACCCTCGATTTGCATTGTCTTCGAAGCCGCTAGGACGGCTTTCGCTGTTTCCGCTGTCCTCAATGCCGAGGCGGTTGTCACCGACCCGTACTTTTCTGCAACTTTTTTTGCTGCTCATCTTAGTCTCAGCGCCACTGACCGAAGGGCTACAACGAGGGCGATCATTTGAGCCCTGTCGTACGCAAACATGCCAGTGGATAGTGGAGTGTGGACTGAGCACTGTCTACGGTGGACATTGCGCAGCGTGGCTGTAACGGCGCCGCCTCGCTAGGTAGTGTCTGATAGTGCGTACCTACTGTCCATATACTTGCAGGGACAACTTAGACGCAATGATCGACATGGCGATGTCGAACCTCATCTCAGCGGCGGCCGCGGACAATAGAGAGCTCCTTAGCACCTGTAGCACGACAAGGAGTGCTGACCTGGGTAGGATAGTTCTTCTGCATGTTACAGTGCGGTCGGTCATGGTGTGTCGCTGACGCGAGCAGAAGTCTCTGCCGGGAGGCCTGAGCTGTACATTATGTACTCTCTCAAGTCCCACAGGCACGGTGGATATTGTACTACTAGACTTGTACATACCACAAACTTGCGCCTGATTACTCACTCAGAGCGCTCACCTCAGCGACCCCGATTGATATCGCTGGGTCGCTCTAGTCTAGCTGAGAGGGGGGCAAGGAGCATCCCCGCAGGTATGTAACGTTCGTGGCTATGGCGGCTTGAGACATGATCGATAACATTCTGCCCTCGAAGTAAGTGCGTACTTAGCCATTGTGTGAGTGCGTACTCTGCAACCAGAATACATATGAACGATGGCCCCTCGATGTGAGACCTCACTGAGGTTCTTCCAGCGGCGACTAACAACCTGCTCTCCACCGCCACTGCCGTCGCCGGCCTACCATGACCCAACAGAATGCCCGTGCGACTTTTGAGGTGGCGCCACAAGCTGTCAGACATGAAACAAGCTACAGTATTAGCATGGTGGTGCACTTTAGGGAATGACGGCGTATCCAGATCTCGTCACGGACTCGGATGTGGCATGTCACCTCCAGCCGTTCGATTAGAGTGGGTAAACCATTCTGCAGACATGTCATGACTCCACTCGTGACTCTATTGATTCTGCCATGTAACCTGTTGTAGTTATGCCGTTTTACAGACGAGAGAGCGTCACTTCGATCCCGATACGACTGCTGAGCAACTTCTGGTGTCTCATTCGCAAGCCATATCGGCGGGTTTAGTGGATCTCGTTGAGCACAGTTCGATATGCTGGATGCAGAATGCTAAAAGGGTTGTTGCAACGTCAATACGCCTGTGGAACCCCGCTTAACCTTCCGTCGATGATGCATGGCTCATCGCTACACTGTAGGATCTACCGTCGAAGGATCTGATCTGTCGAGATCTGTACCCTAGTCCAATGTGGTCGAACTCAACACTACCTTCCACGCATCGAAGTTGCCGCTCGCTTATGAACTTTCCAAACGAACGACCCAAGTCCGGAAGTCTACTTGACTAGCTTCTTCTCAACGCCGATACTATTGCTACCGACCGAGCTGGCTGCCGAATGCTAGAGGCAGGCTGCCAGCTGCCAGACGGCTGCTAGGTAAGTCGCTGGCAGCCATGCGACCAGGACGATAAGCTGTCCCGATTGAATGGCAAGGAGATAAAGTATCCTCCGATGGCCGCGGGCGATCGAGCCACCGTGAGCCACAGCCGTAAGCGGCGGCCACGAGTGGGAGCTGGAGGGAAGTCGTGTATGCATCTGAACGACAGGTCGACTTGACTTACTCGAGTTTACTCTGCGGAGTAGAAGAGACGCTCGCAGTCGGCAAGTATCACTCGCATCGAAGTTGCTCGGGTGTCTTTCTGAGCTCTATGGACGCATTGAAGTGCCTTTCAAGTGAATGTTGGGATCGTATCTAGCCTTTAGCGTGCGCGTGAGTAACAGCCGTTCATAGTCGAAAGTATTGAATGTTGCTTCAACATTTCTACCGTACGCCACACACTAAACTCGAGCACTGCCACTGTCCTGTCCATCTTGCGACTGTTTGCATCCTCGCAGCTATCTCTGCAGCCGCGTCCACCACTAGCAGGCGATCCATACGCTAGCAAGGAGATAGTCTATCATGTCCCCTACTCTTAGGGACCACCAGATCGGGTCTGCGATATACTGCACCCACTGCGCTTGCGTTTTCCCGAACATAACACCGCTCGCACAGTCGACATCCGAGCAGCGAACAATGTTGCAGCTAGCCGACTCGAGCATGCTTAGCTGCTGATCGTATGAGATGCACAGAGTACAGACACAGATGCGCCCACTCTCAGTACGTCTACAGAGTGTGCTGCGTGGCAGTGGCACGACATCGGCCCGAGCAACAACGGCGCCCATTGCGGCACTTTTAGCACAAGACAGCACAAAGATCTGGGGTGTCGCAACTCAAGCAACATCAGCACTCTTTAGCTAAGATGAATTACTGGCGACAAACGTGTCTCACTGCTGCTCAATTCAACACCATCACCAGTCTCGTAATCATACCCAGCAGCTGCTTAGCATCTCTCTTCGGGTCGCTGTATTCTCCGGGCGTCGATGGATTCCAACATCGTCTGCCGAGTTGCAGGATGTTTCCGAGCATGTGCCTTGCCAAGCGTGACGTGCAAGCATGGTCTGCGTGGCAGCCGATCGTGCCGTGCGGGAATTGCTGTTACCAAGTGACACTCTTGTAACACTCTCCACTCTTACTGACCGTCCGACTGCAGCGGACATCGCTCAGGTTTGGAAGGGTGTTACGTACCTTCTGATCGTCGCGGGGTCGTCGTGATTGTCTTGACCCCTGATCAGTTACCTACTTGTACAGGCGGG
This sequence comes from Cutaneotrichosporon cyanovorans, assembly GCA_002335625.1. NCBI lineage: Eukaryota > Fungi > Basidiomycota > Tremellomycetes > Trichosporonales > Trichosporonaceae > Cutaneotrichosporon > Cutaneotrichosporon cyanovorans. The sequence goes on along the minus strand of BEDZ01000034.1, from coordinate 120,738 downwards.
TCGCTGCCGCTCGACGCCGCGGCAGAGCATTATGCCGTCAGCAGCAAGAGACCACTCACAGAGTGGAGTGGACACCAACACCTGTGCCCACTTTCGGTGACATCCCATCTCAAGGACACCGTCAGGAATGATTTTCCGCTGTGGCTGCGGCTGTTGCGGACCCCGCGCATACCCAAACGCCACACCAATACTACTAGCTGTCACCTGCCAGCATACAGTGGCGTGCAGGGGACCACTACTGACATCGTCAAGAAAGATCTGCCGAGCCGTTTCGGCAACGAGCGACCTCGCATGGAGAAAGAAGTATGCTAGGGCTAGTAGTCCTATGCCACTGGAACCAGTCGATGTATCACCACGCCGAACCTAAACTCTACAACAGCCCCGAAGTTGAGGTGGCGTTCTGCTGCCGACACAGTCTCCCTGATGGCATCAAGGTCGCACCAGACACTCCCCGGGCGGCCGCAACTACTGCTAGTCATCTCGGCAGATCATACGTCCAGGACATACGTCTCAGTAGCCGCCAACACCCCGACGCTCATCATGTGGCGTTCTCTTCACATCGATGAATGCCTGCTTGATTGCATTTTCCTTTGTTATCCCTGATTTTTTACGCCTGTCGCCGTTCCGAAAACACGATGCCGTACGGCAAAACCGCAGAACCGTTACAAAACGAAATGAGCCATGGAAGTGGATCGTTTGGGTGCCTCTGCACTCTATTCATACGGGACATACCTGCTGTGCGATGCCTGATGCCTGATGCCAGCGGCCAGGGTGAGGTATGCTTTGGTCCTGGTGATGTCCTCCCAACCAGCTCCACTGTTTCAGGGGGTTCATGAAAGTTCTGCCTCCGACGGAAAACGAAGCTGGAATCAAGGATCGAGGATCTGGCGACTAGCACGAAGAGGAGGAGCCATGTCAAGGGTCTGTTACGCTGTTACATCTCCAGAAAAATGACCGCGCGCGTTAGACCCTCGCTCAGATGCCGTAGATGCCATCGGCGAAGATACTGACGCACGACTGAACCTCGGACCCGCAGAGGAGACGAGGTCCTCCTAGTCCTGTCCCACGCCGCAGCCCGTACGACGGCGTCACCACTGCGCAGGTATGGCAGAAGCATGCATCATTCCTCCTGGCTGACCCTTGTATGCCTGTCTCTGCAACCCCCGATTCCTCAACGCCATCGAGTGATCTCCATGAGCACCATCTCGCAATCCCTGCATAGCTGCCCAGCCGGCCACTTACTTGCCCATCCTCTGCTGCCATGGCGGCCGCTCCCGCTGCAGCGGCATCTCCAACGGAAACGAGACGCCACCTCTGCATGTGCACGGCGAGACGAGCCCGCCGCGCACCACCCTCTCGTCGATCACACTGTTGTAACCACCGGCCGCCTCGCCGAGTGCCTGTCCACGTCCATAGCCAAGCCACAGTGAGAGAACGGTCAGGTGGGGTTCTTGCAAGTGGGGTGGCAGTGTCTCACCTTGTACCACTGGCTCCAGGACCAGGAGATTGCCGACATGTGCGCGAGCGAGCGAGCGCGCGCGCGCGTAGGCTGTAGGTGTAGTAGGTCTGCTGCACATCTTGGGCGGTACCGAGCTGTCGGGTTGGGTCTGTCTACTATGCCCTTAGGTAGCAGCAGCGTAGCGGTAGCGGGAGATTACATATGATAAAGGTCAACTGGCATGCCGCCCACCCCTCACCATATCTAAGCTTCATTCCCATAAATCCAGAAAAGCAGCAAGCAGCCCCCATACTCTTCAGCACTCAGTGAAGAGTAACGATGGGTTTCGGACTGTACAAACGACGCAGCAGCAGCAGCAGCAGCAAAAGGACATCAATGTTGGCCACTCCGACCTCACCAACAGCCGCTGGCCCGGCGCCTGGCGTCACCTCGCCCACAACACTCTCGCTCTGGGTGCTGGTCGACTCTGGGCCGGCAGCGCGTGAGCTGCTGAACATCACGCTTTCCAGCGACGACAAGGTCTCCGACCTCCGATCAGCAATCGCCACAAGGATCGGCCAGCTCTCTATGAGCCTGTACAAGGTGAGTCGCAGTACGACGAACAGCATGCTAACGTCACCAGGTCTCTGTGCCATGGGAGGCTCACCACGATGCAGCAGCATATGCCGCGCGCTATGGCGTCTGGCCGTCGTTGCTGTCTGCGTTTCCGGGTTACAACATGGACGACGCATCACAGGTGCTCGCGATCGGCGGTGGCGGTTCCTACATCAATGGAAGTGGCTCTCTCCGCTGCAAGCGGACGAAGCGGCACGTCCGCACGCCGACTGTGGGCGACTGGTTCCCCACTGGCAGCGACGAGGCCGTCATCAGCGTGCTGGCACGTACTGCATCGTCCTCTTCGCCCAACCCGGCAGCACCGTTCTCCACGTCGCTGGACTCCTTTGCCTTCCACAACACCACCACCGCCGCCGCCGCTGTACAGCCCCTCACACTGTCAGCCTATGTCCCGGGATCGGGTCGCGTGCTCGTCGACATCGCTCCAGATGCCACTGTCGCAGAGCTCAAGCTCCAGGTCCTCCAGGCAGCAGGCTACGCTACCTCCTCCTCATCAGCCACATATGCACGGCAACTAAGCGCTCTATCTCTCTTCAGGGTGGATGCGAGTGTTGCGGATCTCGGACGCGACCTGGCAACTGAACTCGATCCCCGGCATTTGGCAGGGCGGGTTCTCCACCTTCACGATCTGAATGCCAGCGTGAGCGACTACTTCAGCAGCATCACCAACACCGACCCATCGCGCATCGACATCTCAATTCGCTTCAACCCCGCCACGATCTCCTCGCTGAGACAGATCAAGCCACCACCCCCAGCATTCACCTACCCCCTCCCACAGCACGTACTCCTCCCCTCTCCAAGGCAGCAGGCACGCCCTCTTGTCGCTCAGCCTGTAGACGGCAGCTTTGGCGGCCTATGGCCCACTCCCAGCACCGACAGCGAGTATGCCGACTCTCCATTCGACACAAGCCGGGGGCCAACAACCAGCAGCGGCTCGACACTCAGGTGCTGTGCGCATGGGTGCTCTCCATTTACAGCATCGTCGGCTCAATCTCAGTCACCCGGCCTCATTGGGCTGGGCATCTCCATGGCTCCTCGCAGGGCACCGGGCGCGTCAAGAGACAGCGCTTGCCTCTCGTCCGACGATGAGGGTGTATCGTGGCCTACGACCCCGAGAATTGGGTGCGACGAGGCAGATGCCTGGGGCATCTCGATCTCGTCGACATTTCCGCCCGGATGGAGCTTTGGCACGGCTGCCACACCAGCAATCGTGATGCCCACTTCTAGCAACTTTAGCAAGCACAAGTACCCCGTAACGACATCAGCGACGACCTCTCATCTGCACAACATGTTCGTGGACGCGGACCCCATTCCCATTGTACCATAGCCATGCTGCATTGCATCTGGGCCCCCTTTCTGTACATATACCGATTGTATAATGTATATCATAACAATTACTCGTCCCTTCCTGGTTGTCGTGTCATTCTGCCACAGCGTTCTTGCCACTTCCACACAGCATGAGGTAGGTTACATCTAGTCTACAAACATACAATGGCGTCGCTCCTCCTCGCCCTGCCCCCACTCCCCTCCCCACCCGCTACGCGGGTATCTCGTCACGCCGCCCCATGTGATCCCAGCCCAGATGCTGATCACGCACATGGAACCCCGCACGGTGATAGTACTCGTCATCCAGCGTTGCACCATACGCCGCACCGATCGGGTTCACACCACTGCGCTGCTGCCAATGCATGTGCTCGGGGCACAGCTCGTCCCGAGACGGCGGGAAGCCCTGCGCAAAACACATCTCCTCCACCATCTCGCCGAAGCGCGCGCGATCTGTCGTCAGTCAAACAATTCAATGATATTTCTAGACACGAAGCGTGACGAAGGAACAGACGGCTAAGCCAGCAACATGACGGAGGATGTTTCACCCCATTCACTATCTGACGGATGTAGGATTGCTGCGTCCATCCATCGGTGCCTACTCGCACGACACGACAGTGGGTTACTCACGATGGCCATCCGCCGTCCACTCGTGCAAGTGGCCACACTTGCCCTCGGTGGGATCGACGTATTCGTTCGGCGCTTCGTCCGCGTCGATGAACGCGTGACGCAGCGCGGCGGCAGCGGTGAGCCGCTTGGTCGCGTCGAGCTGCAGCAGGCCCGAGAGCAGGTCGAGCATCTCATCCACCTCTCGGATGTGCGCTGCTGCCTCCTCCGGTGTGGGGTGTGCCTGGTGTGGAGTGTAGAGATGTGGATTGAGGCGCAAGATTATGTTTGCCAGGGGTTCGGAGGTTTGATCTACTGTCGGAACGTTTGTGATTATCGTGCGGTCTGAGGGTAGGGGGTATGTTAGTCGCAACTCAAAACAATTGTAGTGCAAACTTACTGTGCAACTGGGCACAAAACTCGATCGCCGAGCGTCCGAATAGCGCTGCGATCTCCATGAGTGCCTCGATGTCGTCTGTCGAGCTGAAGGCTGGGAATTTGTGCGATAACAGAGACAGCAGAATCACTCCCGCAGACCAGATGTCTATTGCCACAGTCTGATCCGGGCACTTGAGAAGCACTTCTGGTGCACGGAACCCGCGCGTGCCTGCACGATTGGTCTTGACAGCAGGTCGGCTGTCCTCTTGTCGGAATCCAACACGCCCCTCACCCGCCATTCCACGCTTGCGCGCGTCCAGAACTGCCTGTGACACTGCACTAGTGTCTGCGGTACGCACATGCCTGCCATGTAGTCGCTGGCGCGTGGCCGGCGAGTGCTGGCACGTCGGTCGCCTAGGTGGCTGGTAGCGCTCGGCCAATCCAAAGTCGACCAACACACCCTGGCCCGACTCGTAGTCGAAAAGGAAGTTGGCAGGCTTGACATCGCGGTGTATGATGCCTCGTCCGTGAATATCCTTCAGCGCACGCAGCAAGCACGTCATGTACTGCCGGATCTTAGGCGGGTCCATCAGGCGATAGAAGTAGCGGAAGTCGTCTGACTCGTGGTAGGGAAGGACGATGATGATCTGGTCCTCATCCCGGAATGCAGAGACTATAGGCGAGACGTGGCGGCACCCGCGCAGGTGCTCCAGGATTGTGAGTTCATTCTCCACACGCGCGGGCGAGCTTGTGACCAATATCTTCTTGAGCGCGACCTTGACCTCGGAGGGCTGGTACAGCTCGTCGTAGTCTGTCGTGTTCGGCTTGCCTGTCCAGTATGTGTTGTCATGGACGTTGTGCAAGACGTCCTTGGCAAGGTAGACAGACGAGAATGTGCCTTCGCCTAGCCTGTCGACAACACGATACCTGTACGTGCCTAGGCTCGGATTGTACAGGCCGTTTATGGCGTACAGGTTCTGGATATCGCGCTTGACAGCAGCCCGCTCCAACCATGGCCGGTGGTCCATCTCATAGTCGGCAGTGTCGCCTGAGTGGTAGGAGGGTGGTGTCCGGTCCCAGTGCTCGCCCTCGTCGTCGGACGACGACGCGTACGCAACCTCGATGTCTTTCCACCACTTCCCATCTCGGAAGACATCTACCTCCCGTGTCGCCTTGACTCTCCGTGTGTCGTCGTAGTCCTCGTTGTCAAAGGACTTTACCGGTCTGCCTTTGGTGATGGGGTCGACGGGGCCAGACGGGTCGTATGTGGCCTCTTTCCGCCACTTCAAACGAGACGACTTGCGAGTGGCAACTGGCTCATCACCCTCAGGCAAGTATACGCTATCGTCCTCGTCGACCTCTGTTGTCCTCCTCAATCTCGATGCTCTCCTCACCTGAGCCATCTTGCGCTGCCGTTGCCTCTGTACATCATCACTGGCCTTCGAGCTCCCAGCGCCGACGTCCACGTCCACGTCCACGTCCACGACCTCACTCTCCACCCTCCTGGTCGCTCCCTCCGTGTATGCCGCTCGCTGCTGCGCATCGGCATCGTCCATATCCTGGAGCCAGAAGTTGAGATCCACAGGCGGCTCCGTCTCAATATGTGCTCGTGTTGCCTCCTCCGCCGCTGCTCCAGTGTCCACCACCACCGGCTCGCCCGCTGCTATGATCCCCTCCGCAGGCGGCGTCGGTATCCGATACGGGCTATGTGCCTCACCATCCCCTCCCATGGCGTAGTCGTCCTCCCCCTCGTACTCGTGCTCGTGCCCAGCTCTCCCCAGCACCGTCCCCTCCATGTCGGCGCGGATCTGCTCCGAGAAGAGCATGCTCGGTCCGCCCTCGCCCGTCTCGCTCGTCGACGCGTCGAACATCGGCAAGGGTCCTAGCACAACACCCACACTGACAGGATAGAGCTCGAGCACTTGCGATGAGCGATCGATATCAGTGCCCTCTGAAAGCGCCGAGTGGACGTGTCGACAGCTCGAAAGGTCAGTCGCGTTCAACGCGCAAACATCAACAACAAAGCCCATGCATGTATTTTGCTTCCGCGGTTCCACGCGACAGCCACGTGACACTCCTCCCTGGTGTCATCAGATCGCCCGCAGATGGCGCTCAGGCCCCCTGGCAGGTCGCTCAGGCACACTGCTGTTATCGGTCCGGAGCATCATTTTTGCCCTCTTCTTAACATGTCGCACTCACCTTGATTGCTCTTCTCGCAGCCAGCCCATTCGCACTCACGACGAGGTTCAGGAGTCCGACGACGAAGACGGAAGACGGAAGACGCCAAGCCAAGCACGAAGCACAAAGCACAGCGCTCGCTCCAGCTGCAAAGTTTTGGTCCCGACAGCGACGGGGACTGCTGGTCATCGTAATTAGCTCGAGGACGGGGCAGGTCAGGAGCAGTGATCTTTGGACTTGCTGTTCTGTCATTGTGTAAACATGGCTGTTACTGCCGATACGACCAACGACTGGTCGGGTGTGCTCGACGATGCGCTCGGCGCGGTGGGCCACACCCCGCTGGTGCGTCTGGTGCGTATTGCTGAGGCCGAGGGGATCAAGTGCAACCTGTGTGAGTGTGTGGCACCTGCCTGACACCCGCATCGAGCGGTCGGTGGGCAACATGGCGCTGACATCCAGTGGCCAAGGTTGAGCTCTTCTCTGCTGGAGGTAGTGTGAAGGACCGCATTGCCAAGGTAGGCTGCAGGGTGTATGTCGTGTCTGACTTGCAGCGCATGGTCGAGGAGGCCGAGAAGGACGGTGTGCTCATCCCGGGCAAGAGCGTGGTCATCGAGCCTACCAGTGAGTGTAGTCGTTCTCAAGGATCATGTTAATACTCAATGCTCACACCAGGCGGCAACACTGGCATCGGCCTCGCCCTCGCGTGCGCAATCAAGGGCTACAAATGTATCATCACCCTGCCCGCCAAGATGAGCCTCGAGAAGGAGGTCATGCTGCGTGCGCTGGGTGCTGAGATTGTGCGCACCCCGACCGAGGCGGCGTGAGTACAAGCCTCTTCTATGTTTTCGACCCCACTCTGACGATGCCAGCTCCGACGCACCCGACTCCCACCTCTCGATCGCTCGCAACCTCCGCGACGCGATCCCCGGCGGCGTCATCCTCGACCAATACTCGAACCCCAACAACCCCCTCGCGCACTACTACACCACGTGGCCCGAGATCCTCTACTCGCTCAAGACCTCCTCCCTCCCGCGCAAGGACGTTGATGTCCTCGTCGCTGGCGCAGGTACAGGCGGCACCATTTCTGGTCTCGCCCGTGGTGCCCGCGAGGCCGAGAAGGCGTCGGGTGTGCGCACGACGATCGTCGCGTGTGACCCGGTCGGCTCTATCCTCGGCGGCGGCGAGGTCGGCAACTACGAGGTTGAGGGGATTGGGTACGACTTCTTCCCCAAGGTGCTCGATGTGCCCGTTGTCGACGAGTGGGTGAAGACGAACGACGACGAGTCATTCGCCGCTGCGAAGCGCATTGTGCGCCGTGAGGGCCTGTTCGTCGGCGGGTCCTCGGGCACCGCCCTGGCGGGTGCGCTGCGCTTCCTCAAGTCGGAGAAGGGCGCCGCGATCGCCAACGACCCCGAGGCGAACGTGGTAGTCATCTTCCCCGACAGTGTGCGCAACTACATGTCCAAGCCGTGGTTCCTGGACCAGGCGGGCAACACTGAGAACGATGCGCTGCGGGACGACATCCGCCGCATCATCGGACGTGATCTGGACGACGCGTATGGAAAGGGCAAGAAGGGTGGCGCCGGCGTAAACGGCCACCCCGAGTCGACCACGCAGGCATAGAACGACGAACTAGTCGGGCGACGCTAACGCACGGCCGACGGCTATAGACGATCATGGACCCGCCGGGGAGGCGGGCGAGGCTAACGCATTGCCGACAGGCTTGACATCATGGACCCATTAGTTTGTATTTCTACTTGTTGTACTTGTACAACGATGCACGCGAGCTACTGCGCAAGCGAGCGTACGTGCGCAGCACGTATGCGAGCCAGTAGGGGGTCAGGGGCACTTAGTGTGGGGATGCACGGTGCACGGTACATGGTGAGGAAACAGGCGATGCGGTGGAGTCAGAGAAGCACTCCGATAGGGTGACTGGGCCCCTCCTGTGGGCACATGCGGGTTGCCTTCAATGCACGCTGTGTGGCAGAACAGACCCCGACACAGAGCGGTGTCGAAAGTGGTGCTCCACTGTATTCAATGCTATGCTTATGTGTGTACAGGTGGTAGCAGTGGCACACTACCGATGGATGCTATGAGATGCCTTGCAGATTCTGCTCACCTGCTCACCTCAACCTTGATTTTCGCCCTCTTCCGACTCCAAACCACCTGTAAGCCAGGCAGCTCACTGCGTTCGCTGCCTTGCTCTGGCATTACTCCCCTCGACCTCCAACCTCCGCCACTCGGCCAAACTCGACGGGTTCACAACCCATATCCTCGCCGTCGTCTCCACCTCATCACTCGGGATCCCCTCCGTGACCCCCGCCTCACGCATCACCTTCATCACCGCGCCCCTGTTGTTCGTGAGCAGCGTCGCCCCGCGCTCAAAGCTCGCCTTGAGCGTCCGCAGCGTGTGTCCCGAGGGTAACCTCGACGGGGCCGTAGCTCTATTCGGCCGCTTCGTTGGGCCCCTAACCCCGTCCGTAGCCGCAAGCAGCTCACCACACACATGCAGCACGACCTTGTCGAATGTCGTCTGTGGCGCCTGAGGCTGCGGCGCGCCCTCCTCATCCTCCAGGATCCGCACGTGCATGTCCTGGAGACACCCAGTGTTCCCCTCCCACCGCGACCCGGCCCAGAAGTCGGCCGATCCTTCCTTTCTGAATAACGCCCGAGCCCGTGCACGCTCCGCCTGTCCGCCGATCACGTCCACCAGCGTCGGGAGGCGGTCGTGCACTTCCCTCGTGACCCAGTATCGTGGTTTCTGTCCAAGGCGCTCGTGGCGCTCGCGCAGCTCGTCCATCAGAGGGCGGACCATCTCACACTTGAGCTGGTCGCGCAAATCCTTTGAGGCGTTAGAGTGGGGTGCCAGTGTGGCTCTGCCGTCCTCGGAGAGGCAGAGTGCACGGAATCGCGACTCGAGCTCCTCCTCGTTGGCAGGAAGGTGGTGGTGCGTCGAGTCGCAGCACAGCGCGATGAGGACGGATAGGTCAAGCACAATGTCTGCAGCGGGGACTGGTTCGGGGCGTACAGGTGGTGGAGGGGGCGGGGACCCCAACGAGGAGGCAAACTCGAGCTCGATGCCGAGCGCTTCTAATGCGTCGAGGGTCTCGCCTACGCGGGGGTCGGCGTACCTTCCTTCGGGGTTGCGCTCGAGCCGGGTCAAGACGTATCGGATGCGCGGGGGTGGGAGGGGGGCAAGGCGGGGGTAGGTCTTTGCTGCCTCGACGAGGGCTTCGGCTTGAGTCAGAAGGGAATTGGTCAGGCCTGGTGGTGGTTCGTCGTCGTCGGACTCGTAGTCAGAGTTGAGGTAGGAGTCTTGCTCTCTGAACTCTACGAGGAGGCGGGATTCCTTGATCCTGCTGTCAGCGGGAATTGCAGCGACGACTCTGCCCTGGTGGAAAGACCCAACTGGTTTTGAAGGGTGACACCCACGTATTGACCTTGACCCACTCGTTGCCCCCATCACAGACAACATCAACTTTCGTACCGCCTGGCGGACCGGGGCGGCGGTCCATCGACTGAGCGATGCCCACAAGCGGCCGCTTCGCGCGCAGAAAGGCGTCCCATGGGCCCTGGAGCGCGATGAGGTTCGTGGAGTAGTCTAATGGTGGTTGTGGGGAATTGCAGAACTGGGGTCAGTGCTGAAGGCTGGAGGTGCTCACCGCGTCAACGAGGTGCATCTCCTTATTGACGTGGTTTTGGAATTTGGACAGCCCGCCGATCTCCGCTTGTCCATAGTCTGTGGGGTGGTGCCAGTCGATGATGGGTGGGGAGTACCTATCTCCTGGTGGTAGTGCTGCTGCATATGCTTCGATGTCCTCTGACAACTGGTGCAGCGACGCCGAGATCGACAGCAGCGGGGTGCCGTCTGATGTGGTCGGCGTGTCCATGGTGAGAGCTGATAGCAGGCAGTCAACGGCTCGGCACCGGCGACCTCGAGCAGACCGGCACTTGCTTATAGCTTGCCCTAACGCTGCTTACGCTTTTGAAGTCACAGGCGATGGCCTTTGAGTGCGAGACTTGTAAAGTTGGAGGACGGAAATCATGCAGACGACCAGTAGTCGGGCGACTCGTCGGTGGTCTACCTCCACCGGTAGTTGGAGCGATGATTTTATACTATCCACCCATCTACGAGATCGTTGCTGGACGGGCGGATAGGCATCGAGTGCAGGATCGTCAAGGACGGTGGTAGCGATGTACACAGTGGAAAATGCATATCTAATCTGACAGTCCTGCATAGGTACTGGGGTGCATTGCTGGTAGTGGCAGTGTGTATACTGGCCAGCGTCCCCAGACGAACGCTCAGTCGATGTGAAAGATGGAGGCGAATGGCGATGCTGCTTGGCCTTGTCCGCAAACAAGAACGACCTCGTAGCACAAAAGGTTTGAGGTTGTTGGACGTGAAGCCATGAGGTGCTGGATCGATGTGTTTGATGTCGCCGTTCGACCGCATCCGATGCTTCGTTGATCATTGCCCCGCCGCCCGAGTGTCAGGTACCCTTGCACACCGTGCACTAGCTCTTCCCACTGAGCGACCTGAAGAACTCATTATACGCATTCTCGATATCGAACAACATCTGCCGTGACTGTTCGTCTGTAATCTCGTCTGCCGCCTGCATGGCGTTGAGCGTGATGAGCCTTGGCATTAGCCCTCTTCCTCCATCCTTACTTACCAGTGCAAGATTTTCCCCCGCCCCTCCCACTCTGCGCTCCCCTTGAACCTGCCGTAGCCTGCCATAACCTCAGTGAGAAGTGGATGCAATTGGTCCTTGGCTCGGAGGTTGAGCTTGAGCGCGTCCATGAATGTGATGAAGGCCTGTGTTGCCTCTGCGACTGCCTTGGCGTCCCCGTTGCCAGAGTCTTCTGCATGCTCTACTGTTGCGGGCACGCCAACGCTAAGCCTATGCAATGCTGCTGGGTGGTCCATCTGGGGTCAGCGATCTGCCTGTGCTGGAAATCATGGTAGGGTAAGGTTGCAGACATCAGCTTGCCTGTTTGCACAGGTTCGACTTCCTCAGTCCTGCTAGACTTACTCTGTACCGCTTCATAAACGCCTCGACACCCCCAATCTCCTCCCCCACGAGCTTTATCAAGCTCTTGTACTGCGCCAGCAGCCGCGTACATGCCGGCGCATAATCCTTCGAGCTGACCGAATCGCGCACATACGCCCGCTCGAGCAGGTCGACCGACACGATGATCGAGTACAGCGTCGCGAGGTTCTCGACCTTTTCGCGCTCCGCGTTCGTCGTGTACAGGCGGACCTCTTCGTCGAGGTTCATCCTGCGAGGAGGGGGTCGAGGATGTGGTTTGGGTCGGAGATCTACAGAAAGACAGACGGTGGTCGATGCTGCAGTGGTCGATGAGTGAAAGTGGAGGCGGGGGCGATGACGGAGATGGTGCGGAGATCGTCCGGGTCGGCAACGGGCGGCTTCGATACGCGGTTGCTTTCTTTTGCGCTTTTGACAAGACGTTTGTACAACAGATCGCTATCCTCAGCATGCATCTCTAGAGCGGATCACCTCGGACTCGGCATCCCCATGCCAAGCATGTGTAGATGCATCTGTCGCTTTGACTCCATCGACTCCTCCTTCAGCTAGCTGCTTATCGCATACCGACCTCGCGATCTCGCCTATCTTATCCGGGTCGTCGCGCGGAGCAGCGTCACCCCGCATTCCAGTGCTGAAACGTCGAGCGTCGCTTCGACTTTTCTTCAATCGTTCAAAACAACCTGCGAGTATGAGCAGCGACAGCGAGGAGAGGGGAGAAGCGGGGACAATTAGTCCTGCGGCCGACTTTACTGCGGGGGTCATTGCTGGTGAGTGCGAGGGACCCGGTATCGGGTACCAATATGGTTGGTTGCCTCGACTTGCGGGAGGGCGCGGGTCTGCGAGAGCATCTCGAAAGTGCAAGATATTTCAAGGACTGATCATCTGCCTTTTATTACAAGTCGCATCTTGAGGTCCTTGAAATGAGCTTGCGAGTCGCTGACAGCAGGTGCCGCCGGACTGATTGTGGGGCAGCCGTTCGACGTCGTGAAAGTCAGGTACCAGTCGCCGTCGTTCAATGGGAGGTATGCGAGTATCACTGGCGCGTTCCGTGAGTATTGAACAGTCTCATTACCTGTATATGTGGGGACAGCGGGTCGGAATCGATGCGAATCTGCTACCCCAATCACGGACAGCAATCCCTTGCACGACACGACTGGCACTACATGCTTGCCTTTCAATACGCACAAGTGATGTACCGAGACTACCTAATACTGCAGCAGTGCCACACACTGACAGCAGGCAGCATCATCCGCGACGAAGGCCCCAGAGGCCTCTTCAAAGGCGTCATGTCGCCCATGGTGAGTCGCCCAACCCTACAGGACGTCACTGACACCAGGCTGGAATCGCCTTTGTACGCCCTCCTATCACCCCACACCTAACCCCAGGTCAACGGCGTCCTCTTCTCCTCGTACTCGTTCTTCATCAACATGCAGAACACGCCACCAGGGCAAGACGCAACGCTAGGCCAGATCTGTCTCGCCGGTGCAGGCAGTGGCATTGTCTGCTCGTGGGTCGGAGCCTCGACCAACAACTGATCACAGCTTCCTGACATGCCCCATTGAGCGAGTCAAGGTCCGCCAGCAGTCCCTCCCTCCTCATATGAACCCAAACGTCCTCCAGGTGACGTGGGACATCCTGCGCCAGGGTGGCGTGAGGGGGCTGTACCGCGGCTTTTCCGCGACGATGGTGCGCGAGCTTGCTTACGGGCCATATTTCTGCGCGTAAGTGCACCGATGGACTTGGAACAACAATGCGATGTACAAGGCGGAACTCAGTTGACCCCTCAGGTACGAAGCAATGTGCCGCTTCTTCAAGTGGCGCCGAGGACAGCACGGCCACCCAGTTGCATACGAGAGCCACGAGCACGACCTCATCCACGAGGCGGAGGCGGAGCTACACTCAGGCCTCGGGTGGGCCGAGCTCATGACTGCTGGTGGGGTTGCGGGCGTTGTGGCGTGGGTGGTGAGTGGTGGGCAGAGTCTGTGGTGCCGTGACATGTGGTGCTATGCACTGGGCTGGGGCCTGAGTGATGGGACTGGAGGTCAACAACGTGTTGCACCAAGACCACTGAAGCTGCCTGCCATTGCGCGACAGACTCCGAGGAGTGACATACAACCGCTCACCGCAGGCGACCTTCCCCTTCGACGTGTTCAAAACCAGAATGCAGTCGTCCGAGTGGGCTAGCACGGGGAAGAAGCCACCGGGCCTGTGGCAGGTCGCGGCGAGCAGTATCCGCGCTGAGGGATGGCGTGTGATGTTTAATGGGCTGTGGCCGTGTGTGGTTCGGTGAGTGGAGTGAGGTGTGCCGGCTATGTAGGGTGCCACGAGTCGACGACTCTGGCGTATACCTTGTCACTACTGCAGACGTCAGTCCATGGTCTGCATGAGAGAGTGCCACTTGTTGTTCAGCATGCGTGTGCTCTGTGTTCGAACCAGGTCTCGACTGGCTAGTCGACTTATCGCGCTACTCTCCAGAGAGGAGAGTGGCTAGAGTGGATCTTGTTCGCACCATCATTTGATTCATTTTGAGGGGCCGGAGCGACGGACATGTTCTACCCCACTCTGGAGCCTGAGAACGGGACCTCTGTTGAGAGGAAATGCAGACTTCTCACGAGTACGACACGTCGAGCGAGCACGTCGAAAGATCGCGAATATGAGCTGACATACTTTCGATCTACAGTGCCATTCCCGTGAGTTTATGAGCCCGACAACGCTGAGATCAGACGAACATGGTCACCTTCCTCACCTTCGAGACGATCGTCGCTGCGCTGTCGTAGGTGCACTTACTGCTGCGTAGCCTCTGCGACATAAACTTCAAACGAGGTCATGATCGCGTACATCTTCCGACACTCGACTACATGACGCCCACATCAGGCTTGCGCACTACGTTCATGGCAGCCGCCGACCTGTACATCGTCGCTACAACTAGGGACTCCACGACACTTCAGCCCTAGCTTTCTGCAACACTACGACTTAGACCCCCTTGCAACACATATCAGCCGCATTGCTTTCGCACTACCGCCATTGATACGACGACCCGGATATATCGATACAACCGACCTCGGTGACCACGCATCACGATACAGATCGGTGTTCTCAGTCGTCTGTCTTAGACGACGACATGTGCAGTGAGGGCGATGATCGGATGACATCCGGGCCATCGAGCCGCCGTAACGTCCGGATGGCACTGTCAGCTAGTGTGACTGTCGCACAACTGTACTACGCACACCAAGTACGACGCGCACTGATATGAGAGATCAAGTCACATCGCCGCAATCCGGGGTGCTGAGACAATTTCGACTAGTGATCGTCGCACACCTCCACGCACATCATGTACGACGCGCCACAATCATGAGCAATCAATGTCGTTGAATATCTAAGTGCTGTACGTAACACATCTTGGCGTGTCGTAATCCTGTGAACCGGGTCATGAACCTTCATAGACTGCGATGAACCTTCATATTATGTGATAATGCTGCACACACTCTGTCGTAATGTCGACGGACTGTCCCGTAATCATTGCAGGCCCTATCGCCATTATACTGCCATGCTGCAATAGTGGCAGCAACGGGTTCGTTTGGTCTAGGAAGGTTGCGGGTCTCGGGCTTCAGTCTCCATAGCGACTGCCGTGGTGTGCGACGAGCGCTTCTTACCGTACGAACTGTACAACGAGTACTACTTGGTAGTGCATATACTGATTGAACTTCCTGGATATGAGTGTAATCGCAGTACAGTTGCACGGTGCTCGTGTATCCCTCCCTCCCTGTGGCCGTTGCTACCTGAACATCGCTACGCGCCTCCTCCTGGCATTGCTCAATGCCCTTCATCTACTCGGCTACTGGGCGTGTCCTCCACTGGTGGGACCATCCCTCATGGACTGCTCTATGTCCATATTCACCTCTCAGCGCTGTCCGTGTGATCGGAACTTTGGTTTATCTTGTACAATCATCCACCTCGATCCTCTCTATCTACAGTCCCCAGCCGACGGTCAACCTTCCTCCGACCATTCTCCATCTCTCGCAACCGCCGTAGTTCATCTGCAAGGATTTGCCGCACCAGAACTACCGACGCCGTCGCGTGCAACTCGGCATTCATGCATGCATGCATTCGATCGATGCAACGCGGCGATCAAAGGAACACAAGTCATAGATCTAGGTCAAGCGACCCTGGAGTATTCTCGGATCAGGCCGATCATCTTCCTTTCCTAATCCTGTAGCTATATGAACTTTGCACCCATCGCGGGATGATCTGCAGATCCGCAATCTGAAGGAACTCGGATATCTTCATCGGCGTGGCGTTTTCTGGACTAGACGTCGATGCAGATCATGTTCGAATGTTCTCGCCCGACGGACGTTCTCCGCTCTATCTTCTCACTCCCACTCCCAACTCCCTCGACCCAACCCACTGCCGCCTGACACCATGCGGAGCTGCGAAGGGTGGGAAGGCACGTACCGAGACAGCGGATTGCGACGCCGCAGCGGATACGGCACGGACAGTGCATAGGATATGAGATACCGGGATGCTATGATGGACGGTTGCAAGGGAACGGACATGAGGGAACGGAAACGGACATGGACGGGACAAGAACAGCAAGCAGTACACCGCCCCAATGAGCCTATGTCAGCGTGTCAGGAGAGAGGAGAGCGGTCCACATCTGCTGGCTGTAATAGCTGTAATGTGAGCCGCCAGTGGAGACATCGAGTCCAGAACAGCTCGACCTCTATGCGATCATGAGACTGATTAGGTCTCCAGTATGCATACACGGCTTTGCAATCCTGGCTCCAGTAATAGCCGTAGCTGCACTTCTCAACGTCATATGTCGGCTGTTTCCTCGGGTGGCGCCGTCGCTTGCACCGATCGGAAGAGTCAGTCTCCACTCCAGCTCGTAATAATAGCCATATGTATTCGACAATGAATGAAATAGAGCATGCGTGGTATTCACGATTAATCAATCGGTGGTATAGGCGGCGGTGTCACCGGCTTTTGACTATAGAATTGGTAGTAATATCGGCGCCGGTGATGGCATGGACGGATTCATGCGAGCTATGCGGGTTCGGCTGCGTGAGACATCTCATGCATGCGACCTGCGACATCCAAGTCGCCATGTCTCGCATGCAGGTAATGCAATTAAGTGCAGTGTAATGTGTTTATGAGAGTGTATGCAGTATGCAGCCATCTATACAAGATGCCTGCTGCCGTAACACATCCATTCCGCCTGGCAACCGCACGGCAACCCTTGTCTGTCCAGCCTCTTCCGCCTTTCCTATTGCTACGAGTGGTAGTGTATACTTCCCTTCTAGGCCGGCGGAAAGTAATAGTAGTACATGTCTGTTACAGGATTACAGCCACAGCTACTGAGCGTAAGCCATACCCATATGGGTCCAGCTGCTGCCTCTCGTCCTGGCCTGCAGTGCATGCAGTGTTGATACTACTGCTGGTACGCTGAAGCTGGTGGCTTCCGATCCAGCGGGTTCTCATTGCCAGGCGGGAAGGGGGAGGAGGGACGCACGGGCTGGGTAGGCTTCCCTGACGATGCCGAGCCCTGACCCGTGAAACCTGCAGCAGCAGCGAGCAGCGCAAGCTGTGAGCTGTGGGCTGTGGGCTCGAGCAGCATGCAGCATGCAGCATGAGCAGTCAGGCCTAAGCGTGTTTCGTAGTCGTGAGAGTTGAAGACGAAGGAGGTACAGTATCATGTGTGTACCTCTGTGTGTCAGTGCGCTGCGAAGTGGGCGAGACTGCCCACAGGCCCTGCTCGCGCCATCTAACTCTCCTTTTAGGATGTGACTGCTGCGCCCGCTCCCAGCTCGCATCTGTGCACCACCTCTCCTATGCACACACCTCCCTGCAATGCACACAGACGCCCCTGCAGTGGACATTGCAATCCAGACACAATACTCCAGTGAATGTTGCAGGGACACTAAGTGTGATGATCAGCACGGTGTTCTAAACCCTCCTGCATGAACATTCTGACATTCTGCCGTATCCAAGAGGCACTCTACCCAAGCACTTAGCACTGACACAAAACCTTCCCTCTGCACTTGTCCCCCGAGATCCAGCTCGATCCACTGCATTGTTGCTTTGATTGCATACTCTGGCGCCACCCGAGGAGCCCGAGGAGCACAACGGTACAACGGCACACGGAAGGATCCAGTGTGATGGGTAAGGGAGACGCACAGAGGCACACTCGGAGGACGCGCGCTGCATACCCTACCGTACTACCGTCCTACCGCACCTTCCCTGAGAATACCGTTTCACGATCGCCCTGCGCGCAGACTAATCTCGCGGGACGGGGCCGGGAACGAAATAGAGCCCAAACGAGAGAGACATGGGATTGATGGTTGTTTCTGGCTGGCTCTGAGCAGTCAGTGTTTCTCTTGCAGTCTAACGAGCGGGGAGTGTCTGTCTCCCATCGGTATCGACTCTTCGCTGCTGGCAGCAGGCAGGCAGCAAGCAAGCAAGCAAGCAAGCAAGCAAACAAGCAGTAGCGACAGCAGCTCCACAGTGCAGGACACTGGGCAATAAAACAATCCACAACCTCATCAGCGACTGTATCTACACCTGTCTGTACATTCACCATAACTGCTTCAAGACTTCGACTTCGAAATCGACAACTGTTACTTCGCACCGGTGTTCGACCACCAGGCCCACCTTCCTCTGTGTGTGGACGACGACAATAACAAAACGAGATCAACACACTTCACTGTGATCATTCGCCATGCTCCTTCGTCTCCTTCCCACACCGAGTCCCTCTCAACCTTCTCCGCCGACGATCCTCTTTACTCTCCCTCTGCCCGCGAACCCGTACACGTAAGTGCGAGTGACGAGCTTCTACTGCTCTGTATGTTGTGCAAGCTGACCCCAGTGCACGCGCGCTCCCACTCCCAGCAAACCTCCTAGCGCATCGCTCTCTGTGTATCCAGGAGGACATTGACTGCCCGAATGTGCTGCTGGGTGACAAGGCGGTCTGGGTCTCAGGGGTGAGTGGGGTTACGATTTCAGTGGCATGTGTAGTCACTCTATTTGCTGTATCGTGTGTCGTGTCTCGAGGCGTGGTGTGTCTTGCTGGTGTCTGTCTCGACTGCCACTCTTTCACCTCCCTCGAGATAATTCTCGTCTCTCATCTCTGATCACCCTCGTGTCTCGAGTATGTGTGACACTCGACTCTGGCAATCACTGCCAGCAACTTCCTTGGGTCGCTGCACCTTTCTCACTCCTGCACCTTCCTCATACACCTCATCTTCTCCACCTCCTCTTCCTTCCTCACATTCTGCAGCCTCGCCTTCCTCGATTCCCCCTTCCTCGCCAGCCCTTCTTCTCTTTCCTCACCTTCTCCTCACTGTCTCCCTTCCCTGACTGTCTCCTTTCTCACCTCCTCCTCCTCACGTTCCTCGTCTTAGATGCCTTGAGTCTCGTGTTCTGGTTGCTTGCTGCTCCTCATCTTCCTCGCTCCCACCTTCCTCACTTCCACCTTCCTCAGCCACCTTCCTCCTCCACCTTCCTTCCCCGGCTTAGTCACCTCGTCTAGTCACCCACCTTCCTCGCAGCAGTATATAACAACCACCCCTCTTCCCCCTCACCTCATCTTCCTCCTCACCTTATCTTCCCCCTCCCTCGACCCCCGCTGACCCCAGATAATCGACAACGTCACCTTCTCCCTCCCGCACCAGACCATCCTCGTGCACTTTGTCGACGGCACCTCGCTTAACATCGACCTCGAGGACGACTGCATCTCCGTCCTCTACAATGTCATCAACGAGGTGCAGCTGTCATTTGCAGCTGCCAATGCGCCCCCACCTTCGCCGCCCCAGCCTGCTGCCGAGTCACCACGAAGCAGCATGAGCTCAGACCGTAGTGCCTCTTCCTCTTCCTCTTCCTCCTCCACCCCCTGCTCCCCCTCCTCCTCTAGCTCCGCCGCTGGGCGCCGGACCCCCTCTTCCCTCCTGTACTCCCTCTTCTCCCCCTTGCTCCAAGTAGCACCACCAAAGCCCTCGCACGTCCAGGCAGCACAGCAGCCAGCCCGTGCACACCGCAGGCAGGCACGCTCCCTCCTCGTCGACGCGTACCGCCGGTACGTGCTCCCGGCACTCAAGGAGCGCCTGCCACCCGCGTACCTCGTCTGGGCCATCCAGAGCGAGTCAGACAGCAAGCTCGACGAGCTTGCAGCGATCAAGGACGACATCTCGCACTGCCTGAAATCGGCCAACGTGTCCCTCGACGCGCCCAAGTCCTCCTCCACCCGGAGCAAAGCGTGCATATCCTCCCGCTGGTCCACGGACTCGGCCACAGACGCAGATGCCGAGGCCGACATGTCGGAATGCGAGTCAGAGTTTGGCTCTGAGCTCCCTGCCACAACGGCAGCACAGGCCTTCCTCATCTCCCTGCCGAGCCCAGAGGCACTCCCCGCGTCCTCGCGCTCAAACTACGCCTCCCACGTCTCCCGGGCGGCCCAGCTGTCGTCCCGGGTGGGTGAGATCCAGCGCCTCGCAGCGCGCTACGAGCGCGAAGAGGGCAAGCGACGCTGGGTGGATGAGCTGGATCTCCAGCGGGACGGAGATAAGGCGATCCGCAGGGCGTTCTCAAACGGGCTCCTCCGCCCGACTTCTCCAAACACGGCCAGGCCCTTGCGCCGGTCCCCGCTTGGAGTTGCCAGTATTACGGCGGAAGACGTCGCCCGGGCGGCCCAGCAGCGCAACGGCCTCCACTTCGACCTCGACAGAATCTCCGAGGCCGACTCTATGTGCGACGACGACTGCCGCACCCCCGAACTCAGCGACGACGGGAGCGACTCGCGCTCCCTGTCCGAGAGCGAGCCGGCGACCCCCTCGCCCCGCCGCACCTCGCTGGACGAGGGGTATGTGGCGGCCGGAGACGAGAAGCTGTGGCGCGAGGATGCGCCGTCTCCGGAGGCGTACTTTGATAAGCAGGACGAGCTGTTCCCGAGCGCAAGCTTCGAGGAGCAGGAGCTGTTCCCGACTGCCAAGGGAGCAGAGTATCTCAAGAAAAAGGACATTGACGGTGCCGCGCCTGTGGCGCTATGGCCGGTCGAGGCGTTCTAGACACACAAGAACGGCGAGTCGGTAATCGAACACCATCTGAACACTATCTACGGACACACTCATTACTACACATACACGCACACGCATACGCCGCAGGCCGGCAGGACACTACAAGACTACGGAAACCACAGAAAACGCTGTGGATGGCAACATAACTACTACTACTACTACTACTTGCATAGCATCAGTCACTGCCCACGATTGGCAGCCACACTCTCTCATAGCTCATAGCTCATAGCTCATAGCTCAGGCGCACAGCGTCGGTTGTAATACTACATGCATGCGTAGCGATAGCAGATGAGACTGGAGCGCGCGACTGATCTGGTCATAGCACTGCTGGATTAGTTGGGCACGCGCTCGCTCATGGTCGACAAGGAAACATTGACGCTGCTCACGACTCTGGACAATGAGGCAGTCGGAATCCGAAGGTGAGGCCGTGAATCGCGCAGTACTCGTTGGGTTATTGTTGCGATTGGTACTGCTGGCAAGAGCTGCCGGGGGCTTCACAAGGCGGCAGCGCAGGAAGCTGCGCCTATGAAGTCTGGGTCTGGGTGTGAATGTTCGAAGACATAGAGCAAGCAATCCAGCTGCCGACCCCTCAGCAATGCCACTGGGACATTGGCACTCTCGTCCGCGAGATGAAGGTTATGATAGCCTGATGACAGTACTATAGATTCAATGTCACACAAAATGCCACAGGGGAGTAGCTGGCCATGAGATCGTGAATTCGCAAGCTGCTTACTGTTCCATTTCAAAATGGCCGTCGAGCAACAAACTGTCAACGAGCACATATGCCTCTATCCCAAAGAGAGCCAGCCGCCTGAGCATGTACCGCCCCCTGGACATGTACACCAAGTGAGGAACGCAGTCTAAGTCTAAGCCCGGCATGATCACATGGTCTGGCAGCATCGAAATCATTACTGTACGTCGATTTGATATCAGTAGACAGGTGGTGTCAGTCCGTCGAGTGCGCTGTCGTCGTCATACGAGAATGATGTTCAGTGTCAGACCTCGATGATCAGTTGAGACTGAAATATCAGTCGTCAGTCGTGTGAGTGGTAGGCACCTGTTTCATGCAACTCCACTGTGGTGCCGATGCTTTCCCACATGTCATTGTTTCATAGTCCATCCCAGACTCGTCAAGCATAAACGAGATAGAGCTGTCGTGTTTCCAAGAGCAGTGATGAAACGAGATGGACGAGTCTGACACAGTGTCAAGCGTGCACAGCTGCGTGATCATGGTGTGTCGCGTGGTGAGCACTTGGTTTGGCATGCGAAGTGAAGCTGGGTAGTAAGCTCTGCATTTCTGCGACCTCTGGGTCATGTTCACAGAGCGATGAACATGCTGCGTGATGACGATCCCACTCGCTCGTTCTGCGACACAGAGTCTGCCTGTTCTGCACGTCCAAGGACGGCGGTTTAATATCTTCTTGTCGCTCGTCAACGACCATCTAGCGTCAACTTCGTGAGTATTCAACCGCGGCAAGACATAAAGCTGTGGTAAGTAACACAGTTGCGATGTCAACAAACATTACGGCATGCATAGCGTCTGTGATTCATCGAATGAAACACCTTGCAACATGTGGAAGGGGTAGGACGTAAAGCACTTGTCGCAAAACGTAGACGCCAGAAATAACCATAAAGTGCTCACAAAAGTCGCGATCGGAATCCGGAGGTGCCGTGGCTAACGTAAGAGTGTTGGCAGTGAAAGCCGTAGTGTCAATGTCTAGTTTAATTGCTTTTAGCATCAAACCTGGCGACTGGATCACAGCATGGCTTAGTCGAAGTATTTGCCGTGGTTAGTAGCTTGCTGACTGCCTGTACGAGCTAGCAGTGACTGATGAATCTGGACATGTGTTGCTGATAGCGTCGATCAGACAGCGGTGCGGTATTGACGATAACGGCCGTCACATCACTAGGACACTGTTGTTACATTCCACTACTGTACTAGCTTCGAGAGATGCGATGCTGGCCAGCCCTTGTAATTACTTGGCTGGCCATTGAGGCATGAGCACTATTTTCCCCTGGCAACCGACTGTCACCCTCTCAAGCTTCTGATCTTAGGTGACTGCTGAGATCGTGCGAATCGCGCTACTACAAGGTAAATCGCTTGGACTCCGCGCCGCCGCGGCAGGGCCATCCACATGTTCTACAGCTGATTGCTCGTCCGCACAGCCGGGTCCGACTCAGCGTCGAGCACGCAGCATGGAGGTCCGTCCGGACATCGCATTGATCCCCACGACCGCGCTCGCTAGGCGTGACTGTATCACACAGAGCGGTTCCTGTGACCAGCACCAATCTTGTCATCATGGCCGATCTGCCTGCCTCCATGTCGACGAGTCCTCGCCGGCGGGTTATGGGGACCGTTGGCCCACCGGTTGTCGCTGAGCTGTGATTTGGTCTGGGTGATGAGTTGCTGGATGTTGCTCGCTTGTACGGAATTGTGACTCGTTCTGTGGGTTCCAGTCAGGCCACCCCGGTTGCTCGTAACCCGCTTGTGGGTGAGTCGCCTGTTGGTGACCCGTCTGCTGGTAACCCGACTGCTGATAGCTCGCCTGCTGATAGCCCAAGTGCTGTGCAAGATTCTGATAATGATACGGTTGAGGCTGTTGCGGCAGAGGCTGTTGCCCGTACAGGGGCCCATATGCGTCCTGCATGTTGACTGGATATGCCGGGTTGCTCTGGCCTTGGGCCGAGTTATGCTGTCCGGGCGTGTTATGCCCTGCTTGTTGAACAGGTCGATGCGGGCTCGGCGCGTGACGGGCGAACGCATCTGACGCGTTTTGAGGACTTTGGCTGCCAAGCGGGTGCTGAGTGAAGGCGTCTGCAGGCTGAGCGAACTGATACGTTGCTGGCGAGTATCCAAACTGAGGCTGCGTGTCGCGGCCGCCACTGTGGCCTCGCTGAACATTCCCAGGCCTCACTTGCGCATACTGGTACTGTCGCCAGTCCTGCGCTCGTGGCGGCGGCGGAAGCTGCACGTCCTCTACCACCCCGGGGCGGAACAGGCCATGCTCCGGGTTGGCAGAGGGTTGGACGTGCTGAGGATGTTGTTGCAGTGGTGCTGCAGCAGCAGCTGGTGCATCCAGTGGGGCCGCTGCAAACACAGGTGCATGCTGAGGTCCCGACAGTGGTGCGGGAGATTGCTGTGATGCCGGTGCCGGTGCAGGAGCTTGCTCCGCCGTGAACGCAAGCGTATGTTGAGGTGCCGGTACAGAGGAAGAATCTCGCCCCGCTGCCGCTTCGGACGCATTGAAGTGTTGTTGTGCTGATGCCGGTACACTCGCAGCGGACGGCTGAGGTGCCACTCTGTTATCCTGGGCGGAGGAAAATACAGGTGCTTGGACGTTGCCTGACTCCAAGGCAGACTCCGGCGTTGGAACCGCTGAGGCTGATGGCTTCGGTGTGGCCGAGCTCGTGTTCGGGGCTTGTGGTGCTGTCTCATCCCTTTTTGCAGGAGACTGCGCAGTTGTTGAGATGGAGCTTGGCGCCGTGTTCGGCTGTGCTGCCTCACTTGCCATATTGCGACCCGGCTGCGACTCCGCCGGCGGTGTGAGCCGTGGTATCCTCAGCATGATCCGAGGTGCTGTCTCTGGCTGTGTTGGAGCGGAGGTCGGAGCTGGGTCGCCTCGCTCACCCTTCGGCAGCGACGAGGCAGTTGCAACAGTTGACGGCGCGGGAGAAGGATAAGCCGCCGCGCCTGCATCTGCTGCAGCCAGCTTGCCGTCCCCATTCGTCGATGCAATCGTCGGCACAGGTGGCTGCTCCGCATCCTCCTCGTCCTCCACCTTGACCACTGGTGCCTTCTTCGGGGTACGTTTCGGCGTCGTAGCCGTACCCGCTGTCTCTGTCTTCCGCCGTGGCGTCTCCGTTGGCGTCTGCGTCGCCGATGCAACACCCCTGCGAGTTCTCCTAGCCGGCGCGGGACTCGACTCCTCGTCATACATCACCGGCTTGCGTTCACGGAGCGTCCGCCGTGGCTGTTGCGGTGTCGCATTCGTGCTCGGCGCGGGCGTCTGCGGCGCACCCGTGCCCTCAAAGTGCGATAGGAGAGCATGCGCGCGCGCAATGTGCGGCTTGGACGCCAGATCCGCACTCAGCTGACACAGCTTCCCCTTCCGCCGCTTCTTGACTGCGCGCTCGAGCAGCTCCAACTCCTCGACGCTCCACCACTCCGGCCTCCCCTCGCGCCCCAGCATGCCGATCGCGTGTCCCAGAGCCGCGGACGTCAGCGCGCGGTCGCCGTACCCGCCTTCAAGGACGGAGACGACCTTGCCGCCGGTGTACTTGTCTGCGAAGGCGGCGATGTCACGCGTGTACCGCGAGTAGAAGGAGACAGGGACGCGGCGGTCGTGCCGCTGCATGCCTTGGTGCTCGTGCTCGCAGGCGTCGAAGCCGGCGCTGATGAACAGGATCGTGCGGTCGGGATCGGCGTTTGTTTCGTGCATATAGACGAGTGCTTTGTCCAGGAGTGCGAGGTAGAGGGGGTAGATGCGGGTGTAGAAGTCGGCCTCGTCCTTGTACGGCTGGAGGTGGATGTTCTCGCTGGGGTCAGAGCGGAGCACGTGGAGGAGGGCTGGCAGGATGCATAGAAGAGTGGGATGGTAGTAGGGTGATGATGAAGGGGATGGTGAACTCACATGTACTGCCCATGGGCGGCTAGGCTAACACTTGCGTCTTTGATGAGGTCGAGATCGCCGTCCTGGGGTTAGGGCGGTCGATGGTCAGACTCACCTCGCAGGGGTAGCTGTAGATGTCATGGACGGAGCCGTAGAACCCCTTCCAGCCCCGCCGAGGGCCCTTGCGGCCGCGCATAGTGCTTGGTGGCTTGCCAGCTGCCACTGCGAGGTCCTCGGCGTTGGCAGCGGCATTCAGAGGCATGACCAGGGCCTGTGTGCCATTTCCGTGATGGAGATCAAAGTCAATAATAATGGCGCGGTCGACATCGTGTTCGAGGTACGCTGTGGTCAGCGGTGTGTTACTGGTGACTCACCGTGCATCGCTCCCACGACGACATTGTTGACATAGCAGAAGCTGGCATCAGTCGCGCGCAATTTGCAGTAGTCACCCTGAGGGCAGATCCTCGCCACAATGGTGGCCGGGTGGACGGATCGCACAGAATGCCTTCGAGTAGGCGGAGGGTTCAGTGGTATTCTCAGCTGGCGGTTTTTGATCCGCCCTGCAGATTCCGTCGACTGCCTGGCAGACCGTCTGGATCTGAAGATGGTCAGCATCGGCTCCATACCCTCGACTCACAGCCCCCTCGATGGCTAGGATACTGCCTGGTCCAAGATACAGGTCTCCGGCATTGAGATTGAGCTCCGGATCACGCGGGATCTCGCACCCCGTCGTGCGGATCATCTCCACTGCCTCACTCGCCCACTTGTACAGGTTGCGGAGGTAGCTGCTGCTGGGCAGTGCTGCGCCGGACGCCCCGTTGGGCAGGTATGGGAATGGCGCCTCGATGGGCTCGGAGTGAGCAAGGTGGAGCGCTGGATGGTGCAGCAGCACCTGGCCTGGAGTTGATGGTGGCGCCGGAGGATCAGGCAGTGCGACGAGCGATGGTGGCAGGAATGCAGATGTTGGCGCCTGAATTGACAACGAGGAGAGCATCGAGGACAGGTCGTCGTCGTTGCCTGCCTTGGATTGCAGGTTCAAGGCAGACCCAGAACCAGTGCTGTTGGCTACATCCTCAGCCTCTAGCCTTGCCAGGGCAGCCGCAAAGCCCAGCAGCACCGCTCTCAACCGCTCCGGCCGCTCAAAGATGTGCGACGAGTTCGCGTGGCGGATGTACTTGTGTTCCAGGCATGCGGGCTGAATCATCAGCGCCAGCGACGGCCGTGTCATGGTCGGTGCTGCCGTCGCTGTCGTCGTCGCTGCATCCGTGGCCGTGGCTGCTGCCAGTATCGGCGGCGGCATAGACGTCATCTCCGTTATCAGCACTGCGGTGTCAGCGTGTCATCACCTCCGTCCCCCATCATCCGCCTCACTCACGGTTCTAATCAGTCCCGTCGCTGCCCGAGTCCCCTCGCTTGCCTGTCCTGCAGTGTCAAGCCGTGCACAGCTGTCGTCGACGTTATCGCAGCTGTTGAGTGCCCAGCTTGTCCTCTCGGTGACAGCCAAAACATCAAAACAACAACAAACATCTTTCAGCGGCGACGGGAGCAAATCACCTTCCCTGCCTGTTCGGAGGAACGTCAACGTCGAGAACCATGTCCTGGAACTGGAACCCTTCGTTAATCTTATCAACAACAACAAAAACAACAACAACAACAGCAACAGCAATCAGCTATTCTCCTGGCGTCCGAGAGCGATACCCATGGCCACTCCTGCCGCGCAGCAACAGCCGACGGCGGCGGGGGCAGCGGCGGATGCGACGAAGAGTGCGGCAGTGAGCGATGCCAAAGGGGAGAGTGCAGGTGTAGCAGCAGCTGCTGCGTCTGGAGCTGAGGCATCGTCGGCAGAAGCAGAAGCATCAGCATCGGCGTCGGCGTCGGCGTCGGCGTCGGCATCGACACCAGCAGCTCAGGCAGAAGCGGCAAACAGCGCGTCGCCAGAGAAGCGGGCGAGGGAGAGGAAGCGGCGGCTCGATGTGAACCCGAATCTCATCCTGAGCACCGAGGGAAGGAGCAAGCGACGCCGGACGCCATCGCCGCAACCAGATACCAAACCGGAGCACGACCCGAAGGATCCAGAGCGTGCATCGCAGCTGGGGCTGCAGCTGTACAACAAGATCATGGTGATGCGGGATGTCGAGTGAGTGGGCAGCGCAACCCGGCCGCGATGTCTTCTTGTTGTTGTTGTTTCCGGTGACTGACCAGCAGTGGGGAGTCGATGGCCGAGCCATTCATCAAGCTGCCAAATAAGGTGAGCGTAACCACGTAGAGCATCGCTAACCCGCAGCGACAATTCCCAGACTACTATGAGACGATCAAGCACCCGATGTCACTGGAGATTGTGCACAGCAAGCTCGAGAAGAAGGAATACAACACGGTGCAGGAGGTGTGCGCCGATTTTGGCCAGATCTGGAACAACGCGAAGCGATGTGAGTGTGGTATACTGCAGTGCAGGTCGTGGTGCTGACGACAGACAACGTACGCGAGTCGCTCCTCTTCCAGTGGGCCAAGAAGATGCATGTGAGTACAGTCTCAGCATTAGCGTGCCATGATCTGGCTGACCCCAGAAACTCACTCGCAACTTTAGCAACACGCATACAAGAGGAGGGGAGGGTTCAGAGAGCGAGGGCGAGGAAGGGCATGCACACGGCACGCCAGCTGGGTCGCGGGCAGCACTGTCGCGCGGCGCGACAGCCGACTATGAGGATTCGCAGAACGCCACTGCCGGCCCATCCACCCCAGCGAGCGACGGCGGCGGGCACTCACGAGGACCGGGAACAGGACGGAAACGAGGCAGCTACATGAAGGACGGGCCGACAGTGTACAAGCTCGTCAAGCCGTGCATGCGGGCGATCAAGGAGGCGAGGTCAGACGACGGGCAGGGACGAGAGGTCGCCGAGATGTTCCAGGAGCTGCCAGACCGACGAGAGCTGCCCGACTACTACCGCGTCGTCAAGCACCCGATCTCATTATCCGAGATCGAGTACAAGATGCAGACGCGCAAGTACGAAAGCATGGACGAGTTTTTCGCAGATGTGGACAGGATGTGCGACAATGCGATGCTGTACAATGAGGACGACAGCCCCATTTGGCGTGATGCTCGCCAAATTCGGAGCATCTCTGCAGTGCACAAAGAAATGGCACAAGAACGGCTGCGGCACCCATCACAGAAGGCAACGCAGGCCAGGAGCAGACCACAGCACACGACACCCTTGCGACATGGCGTGCCATTACCACACGTGCAGTACTACGGTGTACCACAGCAACCGCAGCCACCAGCAAGCACGCACTTTGCAGACCCACGGAGCCCCTGGGTCGCCCAGCAGCAGCAACAGCACATGACGCCGCCAGGGAGGCATGCGCCCCTGCACCCAGGACTGCCGATGCACTCGCCACACGCTCCACCGCAACAGCTGTATCAGCCATCGTACGCCTCACCACCAGTGCACTCGCCAGCGCCATCGACGCCGTTTCTCCCGCAACTGCCACAGGGCGTCGTCACAGAGCAGGTGGTTGCCAGCCTCAGCCGATACCCCGCGCACGAGCAGCAGGCATGGGTGCAGTCTCTGCCCCCGTTAGCACTGAGCATATACCGACAGATGGTCATGGCGAACGAAGCCCGCAAGCGGGGCGCACCACCGCCTGTGCCCGAGGTGGCGCAACCACCACCCCCACCCGACCCGCGGCCAGCACCACCGGTCATTCAGCACATCGACTTTGCGTACTCCGATGTCGCGACGCTGCCAACGACGCTCTCGTCTGCAGCTGGCACGCCCGCTGCCCAGTCCCCTGCCGCCGAGCCTGCACTGCAAGCAGAGCCGCCGCGAAACGCTATCCGCCTGCTTAATGCACCAGGAATCGTCTCCCATGCCGTTGCCATCCCCGGCAAGACTGCTGAGCTCGAGCTGACGGCGTGGTATAAGCCCACAGAGTCTCCAGGAGGCAAGCAACTGCCTGAGTTGTCCCTTCGTTTCAACGGCAACGCTGTGCCTACTCGCCTGGTGCTTAAGGATGCAACGGATCAGCAAGCCGGCGTGCGGTGGACCGTGCCAGTCAGCAGGACACGGTTCGAGTTCAAAATCGAGGTCGTGGCTGCCAAACCTGGCTCCGCGTCCGAAACGAGCGCCATCCTCGTCAACAGGCAATACTAGTCTATAATATAATAATGACATATAGTACACTACAGCGACAAGGAGGGATTCCGGGAGTGATACAAAGGGATGACAATAGCTAGGTAGGGACAGGCAGTTGGAGAGTCGAAGTCATGACGTTCATGTAGTCCTCTGTATGATCAGCACAAGCCCCTGTTTGAGAACCCACCCATGTGCTTCCGGACTGTCCAGTACTCGCGCAGCAGGTCGTTGATCTCTCCTTCCCGCTCAGCGAGATACGCCTTCATCTCGTCCTCGACCTGCTTCGTCTCGTCCGCTATCGCGTGCAGCTCCTTCTTCGACCGCTCGAGCTCCTCGTTGACGTCGTTGTTCCGCTTCTGCAGCGCCTCGAGCCGCTGCTGGCCCTTGATGATCGCCTCCTTCCGCATCGCCTCTTGGCGCTCTAGCCGCTCCTGGGCGAGCTGGAATTGCCTGTCGAGGTGGTGTGTCTTCTGCTCCAGGCTCGCCTTCTCCTGCCGCAGCAACTCGATCTTGTCGTTCCACTGCGCAATCTCCCGCTTAGCCTGCTCCGCGAGCCCCTGCTGCTCCGCCACATCACGGCACAGCTCGATCAGGCGCCCGACCTCGGTCTCGAGCCACGCTATAAGCTCCAGACGAGCAGCGTAGTCCCTTCCCTTGTTCTGGACTGCGGCGAGCTCCTGCCGCCACCGCGCGACCTCGCTGTTCAGGTGGCTTATCTCGCGCTTGACACGGTCTGGCGACTTGACCAGCCGGGAGCGCGCTGCCGCGATCTGATCCTGGACTGTCTTGGCCTCGGCGGCGCCCTGCCTTATCTGCTCGGCTAGTTGGCTGCGCTCTGCCTTGAGCTTCTCGACCTCGGCGCTGAGCTGCTGCTGGTCCTGGCTTAGCTGTTGCAGGTGTTCGCGCAGTTGCTCGTTCTCTGCCCTCTTCGCGGCTATGAGTGGTGCATCTGCCTCGTCTTTCGCACTGAAATGTTAGTCTCGCACTGGCGCTCCTGCTCACTGTATCGCTGCAATTTCAGCATCGATTTCCTCGATCCTCGTCCGCAGCGCATGCACCTGGTCGTACGTCTCGTGCAGCTTGGCCGACTGTGCGCGGAAAAAGTCGAGGATCTTGTCCTCTCTGAACTTGGCGAAGTTCATCACCCCGCTCATCACGTATCTGAAGCGCTGCCCGTCTGGACGTGTCACGTCCGTGAAGTTGAAGTCCTTGATGCCCGATATGACAGCGAGCTTGTAGCTGGGGTCAGCTAGCCAACTAGCTTGAGTCTACCCACCATAGGCGATAGAACATCGTCAACCTCAACCCCGTGTCATACAACTCCTTGTGCTCAATCTCCATCGCGTCGAGAATGTTCTGACGTGGATCCTCCAGCGCGTCAGCCGGCACTCCCATCAACGACTCGAGCAGCCCCGCCCAGATGTTCTGCGTCGACGCCAACGTCGGCTTTGTCATGTCCTCGTGCGACGCGTTGATCCCGAGCGCCGCGAGGCAGTCCATCAGCTCGTCCGTGCTGAGCAGCTTGAAGCCCGCGAGCTCCTTCTGCGGCTTCCTGCGACCGGACTGCATCGTGCAGTGAGGCGATGGTGCGTGTTGTGGAAACGACTAGACTCAAGAGGTGAGAGCTGAGATGAGGTTTGTTTACTCGAAGCGTGTTGACATTTCAGAGTATTATGACCGGTTTGCTTCCGCTATTACAACACATGACAAGTCAATACCACAATCATATTCGATTACAATTCGGCGATCGACGAAATCAGTCGCGTACGAAAACAACAACAACAACAACACACCCCATCCTTATCCGTCGTCCTTATCGTCGTCGTCGTCGTCTTCATCGCCAACCTCGTCTTCCTAGCCTTGGCGATCCTCGACAGCATGGCACCGACACGCCGAGCATCGGTCTCCTACCTGACCGACTCGCTGCCGAGCCTCCTGCCGCCCATCTTCGACCAAGCGCAGAATACAACGGCCAACCACCGCAAGAATATCGTGCAGCTGCGCAAGATTCACGAGACATGCGCCGATGTGACTGAGGAGACGCCGAAGGGCATCCGTTTGATCGGCGAGCGTGCGTTCAACAATGCATTCGTGGGCATGGTGAATCGTGTGCTGCCCGTGAAGAAGGGCGTTGCGGTTGCAG
The DNA here is from genome assembly GCA_002335625.1 of Cutaneotrichosporon cyanovorans. NCBI lineage: Eukaryota > Fungi > Basidiomycota > Tremellomycetes > Trichosporonales > Trichosporonaceae > Cutaneotrichosporon > Cutaneotrichosporon cyanovorans. Next base: position 89,183 of record BEDZ01000034.1, on the reverse strand, counting down.
ACCGTATTGTGAAGTTTGTGGCTGGCTACGTTGCGTACACCACTGAGAACGGTGGGTGGTATTAGATGGACAATTTGGGCTGACAGATTAGCGAAGGAAGAGGAGGACGGCGATAGCATGGCATCTCGCTTCATCACCAAGCTGCTCAAGCACCTCATTGCCGGCATGGAGGCGAAGGACAAGAACGTCCGCTTCCGAGTAACGCTGATGGCGACGTCGTTGATCAATGGCTTGGGCGAGGTCGAGTGGGTTAGCATCCGGGATTACCACTGACGACAGTGACGACCTCTACCTTGCGCTGAGGCAAGGGCTGCTTGACAGGTCGCGGGACAAGGAGGCGGCTGTTCGCGTGCAGGCTGCTCTCGGCCTGGCTAAGCTGGCGCCTGCTGACGGCGACGATGACCTCGAGGAGGGCGAGGAGTCCATCTCCGACGTGCTCCTCGACCTGCTGCGCTTCGACCCTGCTGCGTGAGTGCAAATATTTGCTTCTGTACTGACTCCTAGTGAGGTCCGCCGCGCAGTCCTGTACAACCTCCCTGTCAACCCTCAAACCATCCCACTCGTCCTCGCCCGTTCGCGCGACCTCGACCCTATACTCCGGCGCACAGTGTTCCAAGGCAGTCTCAACCCGTCCGTTGTTCCAGCCAGGACACTCACGATCGCCCAGCGTGTGCAGCTCGTGCAGAATGGCCTGACTGACCGCGACCCCAGTGTGCGGAAGGCAGCAGCAAGCATGCTGGGTGGTTGGCTCGACCAGGAGGAGGGCGACCTCCTCGCACTTCTCAGCCGCCTTGATGTCGTGTCGAGCAATGTCGCTGCCGATGCCCTCAAGTCTATCTTCGTGACACGGCCTGACGTACTCGACGCTATCGAGTTCAACGACGAGTGGTGGAACGACCTCACGCCCGAGAAGGCTTTCCTGGCCAGAGTGTTCGCTGAGCACTGCGTTGCTGTCAAAGTGAGAGATGCTACGAGCTCACTGCTGACCCCAGAACGAGGCACGCCTCGAGGAGACCCTCCCAGTCGTCACGAACCTTGCATTCCGCATCCAGGACATCTACAATCACCTCACGGAGGCGCCACGAGACAGCGAGAAGGCCGTCGAGCTCGCCTTCACAGTCAGCGAGCTGCTGCGGCTGGCTCTAAACCTCGACTACGCTGACGAGATCGGCCGTCGCAAGATGTTCAACCTCTCGCGTCAGATGATTGCACAGATGGAGCTGCCAGAGGAGCTCATCCCCCCCTCGCTGGACGTGCTTGCCAAGATCTCGATGGGCGAGCGCGACCTAATCCGCCTCATAGTAGATGTCGTGACTGAGCTGCGGCTAGGCGAGGGGGATGTAGAGATGCCCGAGTCGGCCGCAAGCCAGGCCAGTGGCTCCATGAGCCCAGGTCGCTCGGCGCGAGCAGGTGCCGACCCCGATGACCCCGAGGCCGCCATCGTCGCAGCCAACATCGACCTCCGATGTCTGTTTATCTGCATCAGCCTCCTCGAGCGCGTCAATACTCCGCTGCAAGAGAACTCGGTGTTCCTCGGCCTGCTGCCGGACCTCATCATCCCCGCCGTGCGCAACAGCGAGATCCCGGAGCTGCGTGCCCAAGGTCTCGTCTGTCTCGGCCTGTGCAGCATGATTGACGCTAGCATCGCGCACGACTCGTTCGGCCTCTTTGTTCAGCAGCTCTCTGTCGCGGACGAGGACCTCAAGGTCAAGCTCACGCAGATCATCTTCGACATGCTCATGGTGCACGACATCCCGACTCTGCTCGCGCCCATGACACCCGAGCGAGTGATCGAGCTCGTCCGCCACATCCTCAACCAGGACCCGGACTCTGTCCAGGCTGCGGCGTGTGAGGGTGTCGCCAAGCTCATGCTGGCGGGAATGATATCCGACGGGTCTGTTCTGCAGTCGCTTATCCTGCTGTACTTCTCGCCTGAGACGGCGGACAACCAGCCCTTGCGGCAGTGTCTGACGTACTTCCTCCCTGTGTACTGCTACTCTTCGCCGGCCAACCAGCGCATCCTGCTCAACGTAAGTTTGTCCACCGCGGTTTTGGCTGATGATAGATCTTCGCCGACACCTTCGCTATGCTGTCCGAGCTCCCGGATGAGTTTGAGGGCTCGAATGACCTGCTGCCACTCGGCCAGATGGGCCTGATGATGGTCGACTGGCTCGACCCCCACAAGACAGTGGGCAGTGTCATCGACCACTCAGTACACCTCGATCTGGCGCAGGAGCTGCTCAAGTTGATGTTGACAGAGACCAGCCGCGACGTCCGCAAAGCTGTCGCAACGTTCTTCTCAAAGCTTAACCTGCCTGACAGCAGCGAGGTCGACCCGTGGAAGACCAAGGCGGCTTACCAGCTGCTCCAGAGCATCAAGGAGGTGAGTAGAGGGGGTTTTGTAGCATCAGTGCTGATGGCAGAAACGACCATTGTCCGACGCAACATCGCGCAACGCATTGACCCGCTTCGAGACGGCCTTCGTCAAGCGCTACCCCGAGCTCGAGGGGTATGACGAGGAGGCGTTCCGTGCCGAGGGCGAGGAGAATGAGGCTACTCAGGAGCTGTTTGGCTTCATCGACGACGTGTGAGTCTGCTACTGAAGTCGATTGCACCATGCTGACAACTAAGGGAGGAGATCCAGGAGTCCCCAAGCCGACGGGGAAGCCGCGCAGCTTCCCGTGCGAGGTCGATGACCTCCGCTGAGCCCGACTCGGACGCCACGCCCGTCAAGCCGCGGCGGTCAACAAAGATCGCACCAGTCGCAGAGGAGAGCGAGGAGGAGGACGACGAGGACGTCGAGGGCATCCTGGGCACCGAGTAGGCGCAGCGTGTGGACAGTATAGCAGCTCGTAGCGATCAGTGTACATGTAATATACGTATCGGCGGTGTCGATGTTGATGTTTGCGATGTTTGCATTGAGTTGGCGGAATGCGGTTTCTCAAACACGGGGTCTCCAGTGGCGGCGGAAGCATCATTCATTGGTGACGTCTCTGCCAACTCACCGTGGTCTCTAGCTTCTACCTCGATTGACCATCGCTTTCTCAGCATCTGAGTACTCTTCTACACGCAAGCCTGGCATGTCCGACGGCCCGTCAAGCATGGCAACAGCAGCGACGGCGACGGAGAACACGCCCCTGCTCGGCGGGGTGGGCCGCCCGACGCCGCCGCTCGAGCTGCGCGCCGCCGAGCTCATCTCGCAGGGCGCGTCGAGCACAGGCATTATCCTCCCGGACCCGCCTGTAGACCTCACGTACGAGCTCGCATCGAGCCTGTACGCGCTGCACATTGTCGAGCGTCACGACCGTGCGCGGGGGTCGGCGCGGGCGGCGGCGTACCGCGCGTCCGAGAGTCTGAGGGTACGAGCTGCGCTGCGGGATCATGCTTTGGCGAGTCTCGACGCGGCGCTCGAGTATGTCGGTCTGCCAGAGTACGATGACAAGGATGATGATGACGACGATGATGTGCTGGTGATGAGCAGGCCGTTGCCTGTGAAGAAGCGGCTGACAACGAGTGAGTAGAGAGGCGAGGGGTGATATCGACTGCAGCTGTTCTACTTGCTGCTCAACTACATAATGGCAGAACTGACCACAGTCGCTGCTTTGCTGGCTCACCACACGACGCCGGGATCAGTACTGGCTCACCCGCTCATCCGTGCATCGCTGCCCCGCGCGTGGTCACGGTCGCGAAGGTCGAAGAACAACCCGGGAAGAGGGTTGAGAGCGCTACTTGACAATGCGATCACGCCAGCGTGAGTGGCTATGGAGTCTGAGACGGAGTATGTGCTAATTTCCCCAGCCGCGCACATCTGCTCGAGTTTGCTGCTCAGCTCGTCTTTGTTGCTCTCACACTGGTGACTGCGCTGGTGCCCGATGTCGATGTCGGTGTCGATACCTCTGGCCCGACCGCCATCGTCTGGATGATCTGGTCGTGGGCGGCATTGACACATGTGAGTGGCGGAGTGGCCTGAGCCATACTTTGGTGCTGCTAGACACCTTCAAAATACCCTTCTACTGCGCGTTGTCCTCCTCCTACCTGGCCTTTTTCTTCACCATCGCCCCAAGGCAAATTCCTCTTGCCCTGCCGCCCCTCTCACCTTCCTCACTGTCTCCTTGGCTCCGCGTCCCTTTCTCACTTTCTCACCCACCCGGCTACCTGTCCCATCTGCCCATGTCTGGCTCCTGCGTTTGCTGACTCCAGTCCATCATCGACGGCGCCTCGCGCCGCCGCGGCCCGAGCAGCACGGCCCACCTCTTCCTCATGCTCCCCGCGCAGCTCTCTGGTGTCCTCATGTCCATCTTCGGCAAGGTCGACCCGATCGCGCGCTTTGCCGTTCTCCTACGCGCAGCAGCCATTCCCTGCTGCACCCTGGCCATTGTCCTCCCGTCTGCACCCTCGATTCCCTTCCTGATCCCCGCCCGCCTCCTCCCCCTCGCCACGATCCTCGCCGGCATCCTCGCGCGCGGGGCGAAAGCCGCTGCCCTCCTCATCCCCCTCGGCGTGCTCATATGGCAGCTGCTAGCGTACGCGCTCAACGGCGAGGTCGGGCGCGCCAATGTCGCCAGTGTCACCTCGGACGTCAGCGCACTCGGCAGTCCCGTCGAGGTCGGCGTCGCGCCATTCGAGACACGCGTGTCCCTCTTCCTCACGCTCGTGCTCGTCCTCGGCCTCTCAGCGGGCCTGTCGATCCTCCGCGCCATGGCGCCAAGTAACGAGCTGCACGACGGCACTTGGGAAGCCGAGTACGGCGCCTCGATCGGGCACAACAGCCGGCGTGCGCTCGCCGCCGGAGTGGCGCGGTACCTCCCCCCCTCGCCGGACGCTGCGCCGTCGGCCATCCCGTTGCCCGTCCCGCTCAACTTCATCGTCGTGCCGTACGACCTGCTCGCGTCGCTGTGGATCATGTGCCGCCGCGAGCCGCCGTATGTCATCCGCCGAATCCGCGGGTGGCTCGCGCTCGTGATCGTGGCGGTACCGTGTGCGGTGATGGCGCCGTTGGCAATGTTCCTCCCGAGCTGGTAGGGCGCCATGGGCGGGCGATGGCGAACTATGTTTCATGAGATGGCTAGAGGTGTTGTATTGCGTGTAGTGAGATGTCTGAAGATGTCATAGTTGTCTAGTGACTTGGTGACCTGATTATGCATCGAGGTGCTGGGACATCAAACCACTAGAATGTCCAAAGAGCACTTCACTACTTATTATTCTGGAATTTGTAAGCTCCTAGTCAGTGACCATTGGGTTCTGATGGTGGAAGCACAAGGCAAAAATATGCGTGTCGATGTCGATTGCATGTTGAGTGTCCATGTCATGCATATGTCAAGATGTGCAGCACGAGGTAATGATACAGTGTAGATATCATACTGAATGCAATGACCCGCGCGGTCGTCGTCACCGAGTATATACAGCAGGAGAAGACGGTACACAGGTCGCGCTGAGTTTTCAGCAGGCTGTCTGGCTGTCTCGGGAGCAGCCCCAGCAGGAAGCTCAGCAGGAAGCCGCTTCCCTCAGAAATGCACCGGTCAGGAAGGAGTCTAGCCGCCGTATTCCAGCACTGGAGCCATCAGTGGAGACGGGCAATGGAGACGGCAACAGGGTGTCCATCTGCACGCACTCATGGAGCCATGCTGTCGCTCGGCGAATCTACTCATCCGAGCACGCTCACTGTCGCGCTCGGCTCTGGCCCGGCGGCGACGGCTCTGCCGCCGAGCCATTGCCTCATCCCACCGCCTCGCTCGGTGGCTTCGCCACCTCGCTCAGCCCGGATACCCCCCCCCGGCATCTCCTCCCTCCCATAGTCCGCGAGATCCACCGCGCCCGTCCTATGCGCCCTGATAATTCCCTCCCAGATCCTCACCAGCTCCTGCAAATACGGCGCCCTCTCCTCGCTCGTCATCTCGGCGGCATCCCGCCCCGCAATATGCCTGAACACCTCGCGCGTCCGCTCGTCCCACTGATTCGGCTCGCGCGTCTCCATCCCGCGGATCTCCTGCAAAAACCTATCCAGATACCCCGGGTCGAAGCGCTCGACCGCGTTCGCCGCCGCACCTCGCACACGCGCCGCATGGTCAAAGTACTCTGCATTGTACGCCGTCACCGCCGTCGCGGGCGGGAGGGGGTCGAATGCGTGGAAGGGGCGCGAGCGCACACTCGGAGGCAGGAAGCCCAGCCAGCTCGTGCTCTCGGAGCAGAGGACGTGGCGGCAGATGTTGATGGGCACGACGAGCTCGCCGTCTGCGCCGAGGTCGCGTGGGGTTTGCACGATGGCGTGGGCCTCGGCGCGGGCGGCACGCGCTGTCCCGTCGTCAAGGGAGTCGAAGGCGTCAGCGAGGGTGGCCTCGAACCAGGCCTGAGTGGTTGGGTCCTTCCACAACGCGTCGGAGCGGGACGCGTAGATGTGCGCGAGGAGGTGGATGACGGTGGTAGGGGAGGAGGTGTAGCCTGCCTCGACGGCCGTGAGCGGGGAGGAGCGCGCTGCGGGGGGGATGCTGGCACCGAGCTTGTCTGCTAGGGGGACGATGACCTCGGGGAAGGTCTTGAATGCTGTGACGAGGGCTGCTGTGCTCTCTTTGTGGGTCTTGTCCTTTTTGGCGTCCTCTATTTGCCGGAGGGCAAGGGCACGCGCATACGCCATGCCGGGGTACCCGTGCCAGAGGGCTGCTGCGCGGCTCGTCTCGCGCATGTCGAGCATGTCGAGGAGCCACTGCCCCTGGTTTGCTTTAACTGCGAGGAAGTCGAGCCACAGTGCGATGGCATGCGGGTCGCCCTCGGGATCGAGAGCGAAGAGGAGCTTGGCAAAGTTGAAGGCGGTGACCCACACGCCCCGGCGGAAGAGGTAGAAGATGATGCGGTGGAGCGCGGTGAAGAGAGGGCGGTTCTCGACGTAGTCAAAGTCAAGTCGGCACGCGCCAGACGTCACGTTGAAGCCGGGGACGAGGCACCGGTCGAACGCGTACAGCGCGCGCTCGGCGTAGTCGGACGCAGCGCCAATGTCGCTCTGGAGACGGTACACCTCGCTCATCTGGAGGAGCGTGTCCACGTGCCACGGGTACACGGAGAGGAGGGCCATGAGCTCGTTTGGGTCGTGGGAGCGCACCGCGCCCAGGAACTGGCGCTCGATCTCGCGCCAGGCCGGGCTGTGCTCGAACGTGTACCACTTTTCTCCTGGGTCAATGTGCTCCCACCCCCGCCGGTCGTACAGGTCCTCCACGGCGTCGGGGCTGAGCTCGCGCATGTTCAGCCCAGCGAGGGAGGTTGGGGGCGGGTACTGCGGCTTGGGTTTGGCCAGGGTGTACCTGAGCTTCGTGGAGGGGCCCGGGCGGTGCCGGTTGGGGGTCGAGGACGCAGCCGAGGCAATCACCTTGGAGCCGAAGAAGCGGCGCAGCTCAGCGTCGGCGTCGAGGTTCTTCGGGTCGACGGAGAGGAGGTTGCGGAAGGCGAGGGCAGAGGGGGCGGAGGTGGAGGGGGAATCGGAGGGGTTGGCAGCACCAGAGTCGGAGGGGGTAGGTGTGTCGCCGTACTTGAGCTTGAGCTCGGCCAGGGCCCGGTCGACCTCGTCCAGTCCGTCGTCGGCTGGCGTCTCTGCCCTGGAGCCGCCGCCTGCGCCCTTCTTCTTCCCCTTCCCTACTGGTGTCGAGGCTGCGGAGTCGGCAGCACTCTTCTTCTTCGGCTTCTTCTTCTTCTTGTTCTGGGGTCAGGCGCGGCGGGGAGGTGGGCCGAGCTCACTTTCTTCTTGGTCGCGGAGGAGGGTGCTGCTTCGGACTCGGACTCGGACTCGGACTCGTCGCTGGCTTCGTCGGCTCCCCCAAGCTGATATCAGTACAACTTAGAACAACAAATCAGACAGATCACAAAGCCGAGCTTGCACTCACCGCCGCAAAGGGGTTCGACGGCCCGCTCACACCCTCACCCTCATCCCCACTCTCCTCCTCACCACCACTCGCTTGCTCCCCCGGCGTCGCCGCACTCTGCTCAATCGCCTGCAGCGCCTCGAGCTCCTCCCTTTCCCGCAGCTGGCGTTTGTTCAGCAGACGCCTGGACATCTCGCGAGCGGCGTCGTTCTGCCTGACTGTGGGGGACTAGAGTCCGCTGCTGCTGTTTGCTGCTGTTTGCTGCTGTCGTTTTGTTGTTACTCTGATTTCGGGTGCATCTTTCGAGTCGTGATCGAGTAACGACGTTCGTCACAACAGCCGGGGGTGGAGGCGGGGGGGGAGGGCACGGAAGCAGATGGCGAGTGTGGCAGATGGCAGAAGAGGTGTGCAGATCGCTTGTCTTCATGTCTTGTGTCTTGTTCTGTTTGTCATGCATATCAACAGATGGAGAAGCAAGAAGAGCATAATGGTGGGTACAGGACGGAGAGGGTGTACAGGCACAGCTCCGGCATCCAGTGGCAAGAGAACTTGGCCGCTACAGTATGGTGCTGTCGGAGGGGAGGGGAGTCGTCTGTGATACCAGTGCTTGCACTCCGTTCGTGACGTCTCAATAGGGTGAACCCAGGAGTCACGCCTCTAGCAAAGCTGGCAGTGGCAGCGGTTCCAGACTGCTCATGTGTCGCTGTCGCTTCAAGAGGCGAAGACTATCAGGGTCAAGGAGTATAGACTCGATGAAGAATACAGTATATGGGTGTCAAAGGTGGGAATACTGTAATGTACACCCCGCCAATGTTTAAACCAGTGAGTTACTGCCATCACCATGCAACATGAGCAGTAAGTTTATCAGAACCATGTTCGAAAGATGAATGCGCCAATCTCTCCTTGCACTCAGGAGCTGTAGGAGTATCTGCACGTGAGAGACGGTGAGCATGATAGTATGAGTTTCAGGCGATAGGCGATGTCGACCGGACCATCTGTGCCACGCTCTGAACAGGCCCTACAGCTTACAGTAGTGTCACGCACTAACTCATTCTGCAGTACAGCAGCATTGCAACGCCCCACAGAGCCGATATGCACTCCTTCTTATCTCAAACGGCACGTAAAAGCTCATTTTAGTAGTCCTCAGTACATCGTGCAGGATTGACATCGTGCAGGATTGACATCCGGCATTATAATCGGCATCTCTCAAGCCGGGGCTCAACCAGGGGAGTGGGATGAAGTCGCGGTAGTGTCTTATTGTGATATTTTATGCTATATTGTACAGTTTTGTTATATCAGTGGCTTGAATGTCACAACAACAACATTCACTGCTACTGAGACCTTGGTGATTCCATCGTTACGTTTATGGTTGATCGCTTGTCTTGGTTGTTTCCAATTCCTTTGGCGCACTGTGTTGCAAAGTGAGAAGCACAGCCTAGCCCAGCTCCTGCTTGGTCTGAACTGCAGTCAGTCAACGCTACTGTATATATAACCAGCACTATCATTGTGTCTAGCAGCCGACACCCCCTTCTTCGGTGCTTCTGATAATTGCGGAACGACAGGAACTACTCAAAGTCCACAGAGGGGTTCGGTGGTCACGCTCATGCCCATACAGTAGCCAAGTCAGACAGTCGCCGTTTCGTCTGGCGCGTCTCAGATGATCCGCAATATCGCAATGGTTGCAGCTGGCATGTACAGCAGCAGCCACCTCGACCTGCCGAGCCTGCCTTGATCGCAAATGGTCACTGTCACCTGAGCAGTGGTTGCCCGGATGAACAGAGCTGAGGGGCAGACTTTGCAGAGTACCGACAGTATATCACGGTGTAAAGCCGGATAAGCTGGCAGCAATGAGTGATCTTCAGCATTCCTCTGTTGATGCGTTTGCACTTTGACTGCGTCGACACAGTGACCTGAACTCGCTTCACGCGCAGTCCTGTTTACAATACTGTAGCTCTGGTGGGATTGCCCGCTTCTTGTCGATCACTCAGCGATGTACGACTTGGGGTACGTGACAGTGGGATGATAGTGATGAAGCATAGCATAGCACAGCTGTACAACTATGGCGAAGCGTGGAAGCGTGGCATAGTTGCATGACAGTGGCTTCGTCAAGCTCCTGGACGATGATCTGGTCACCAGCACTACCTACCGCCTCAGGTCGGTGCGCGTCTGTTGATACTGTATGCTCCGTGGCTCTCCATCGGCCAGCGACACTCGCGAGTATCAACACAACACTCTGATGCCCAACCACTTGTCGCCATACAGCCTCAACTGAAGAATGCAGCTAAGACATTCATGACAGTGATGCGTGTCCTCAAGTGTGCCGCAGCGACGTCGCAGAGCCATAGCAGTCGCCCCAGCTTGCCTCGGGCCGTAATTGACAACACCGAGTATATCATATCCGTACTCGCCAGCTCCTCGTCACCACCTGCCCATGTAGACATCTTGCTCCCCTTCCATCTCTCTCTCTCTTCTGCTTATGCTGTCTTGTCGAACAACCCAAAGAATCACATAACGCTACATTTCTGTTGTTGTCACCCTCCCCCTCCCGCGAGTGTCGGAGTTAACTCATCGCCGACACCCTGCCACGTGCCACGACGGAACCAAATCCCCGCCCACCACCGTACACCCCTCCTTTGCCCATTTGCTTCCGCTGTGCCACATTCGCTGGCCACCTTCCCTGGGCGGGCGGGACGAGGAAGGTGCCAGGCAGCGCAGGGCGAGCGAGGGCCGGCCGCTTGCTGCTCGCTCGCTGCTCGTCGACATCAAAGACTTGCTCTTTCAGTCGTCCTCCAACCCTCAACACATCGTGAGTATCCTCGGAGCACGGAGCAGCGACAGCTGCGGAGTGCGGAGAGGAGGACAGACAGAGAGAACGTAGTGCTGACATAGTCTTTCGTCCTGGTGGATTCTGTTTCTTCGATCTCGTCTTTGTCTGCCCGTGTGCTGTTGCGATCCCCTATCCCTCTCGACTACCCTCTTGCTACACTCTCATCTCGACGCCTGGTCTTCCTATTGCTCTGCTGGTGTGGTTGTGCTGCTCTCTGCGTTCTCCTGTCCCCCTGGTACTCGGATATCACGTTGGATCAACTTTTGGCGTTGTGTTGCTCGGATTGTCATCTGGTCTTCCGACGTTTGGTATCGACGTACTCTGCTCTCAACACTGCTCTCTCGACTCTACTCTCGATCCGCTCTCCCGACTTCGTGCACCTTGCCTATTTCTTCACTCCATCCCTCCCTCCCACCCCTCCGCTTGACGACCTCTTCCAAATCCCAGCAAAATGGCCGAGATCGAGCGCGCCTACCGCAAGCAGCACCTCTTCCAGAACGCCAAGTCCAAGGGCGGCAAGAAGATTGCCACCAAGACCAAGCGCTGGTACAAGGATGTCGGTCTGGGCTTCAAGACCCCTGCTGGTGAGTACGCCCGACCACGAGCAGCGAGCGGAGCGAGCTGCGAGGGGAGGGTGTAAGGAGGTAGCAAGACGATGAACGCCTGCCCTACCCCTTCACCTTCCTGCTCTGCTTGTTCGCTGCTCCACCGTCGACCGCCTTGCGCTCGCTGACGCTCGCGCAGAGGCGATCAACGGCACCTACATCGACAAGAAGTGCCCCTTCACCGGCGACGTCTCCATCCGCGGCCGCATCCTCACCGGTGTCGTCCACTCGACCAAGATGACCAACACCATCATCCTCCGCCGCGAGTACCTCCACTTCATCCCCAAGTACCGCCGGTACGAGAAGCGCCACAAGAACCTCGCCGCCCACCTCTCGCCCGCCTTCCGTGTCGAGCAGGGCGACAACGTCACCGTCGGCCAGTGCCGCCCCCTCTCGAAGACTGTGCGCTTCAACGTCCTCCGTGTCGCCAAGAACAAGGCGGCCAAGGGCTTTGCCAAGTTCTAAGCTGCGACTAGGGCAGTGATCGGGCTTGTGCTGTGTAGGATTGATGCATCGGCATTGGAGATTGGCTGGCTTGGGTGGAAAGGGAAATACGGAGCACGAGGGTGAGGGTACGGGAATGGGGGGACAGAGTTCAGTTGTGCTGTGATCTGGGAGATTGGTGGTGGGGTGATGAGGAGATCGAGGTTGAAGGCAACCGTTGGTTTGACGACCCTGCAGCTGCAGGGTGACTGACGCACGAGTGCAGCGAGATTGATTAGAGGTGCTGGCCGATCGGCATTGACTGCGCTGCATGGACGGAGGTGCTGGAGTGTGTGCTCCACAGATTGAGAATGGGTTTACTGATTACTTACTGCTTGACATCTCTCCAACTGACGAGGCAGCAGAACAAAGTCCGCTCTGAACGTTTCCCACATCCGACAACTCAATCACATGGAGACAGTGTAACGCTGGTCCTCAGTTGTCGCCATGCAGATGCACCTGACGGGTGAGTGATAACCAGCTCAGCCAGTCTGGATAATCTTCTGTGTTCTGTGCGACTCTCTCTGTGCGGATCGGCACCCGTTCATCGATGCCCGTCGCCCTCCCGACAAGATCAAGATCAAGATCAAGGTCTAAGATCCAGCGTAGGAACTTTCTGCTGCCTTTGGCATCGACGCGTCGTTCATCACCCATATAAAATGGGTTCAACCTGGTGCGTGACGTTCTGCGGAGTCGCAGCTTAGCTCCTTCTGATCTCAGTTCGTACCGCTGCTCACCACTATGACAACGTTGATACTAGTACTTACTGATGAACAATGCTGTCAGTGCAAGCTGGTGACAGCTAGGTGGCCTAGATATGCGTCGAGCAGCCAAGATGCACATGCCGGTTGGTTAGGGGTGAGGCAAAAAGCATCGTCGTCTGAGAACGAAAAGAGCAGTCCCGTATACTCAGTGGCGCAGAGGCAGTTCTGACGCCACAAAGCTAGACTCCAAACACTGCGCAACTCGTAGCTACTGCACATGATGTACTGGTCCTTCTCAGGATAGGACGCTTCCCAGCACAGTAGCACAGTATCCAGGCGTTCGATATCCATCGGATAAAGACCACCTTGAGCCTTGAGCCTGGGGACTCATGAACGTTGTCAAAGTTGAATGGTACTGTATCTTTATCTGTCGATCTCTCCTCCGCTCATCGATCCTCGTCCTACAGCAGACGTTTTGTTTCAATCTCTCCATTCATTCACTATTGTTTTCATCTTACTCTCCCTACGACAAACACTATCAGCACAAGCATACGATGGCAGCGACACCGAACCCGCGACGCGCAGCCTGGACCCGCCAAGATGTCTGACGCAGACACAGACACCTGGTGCAAACACCCGGAACATGTCTGATCCAACTTGACCTCTACCAAAGTCAGTTGCCAGCGCAAACATCACGCGACTGGCACTGGCACCATGCTGGCCATCTGCAGCTCGCTGCTCGCTGTTGCGGTGCTCGAGAACAACAGCAAGGTACAGTACAACAACATCAACTATCAGTCTGTTATCAACTTCCCGCTAACTGCTGCGGCGTGCCTAGCCTATGCTGCGCGTCATCGCTAGCGCCGAGCATACCGCATAGCCGTCGACAGTAGTGAGCTTGAACTTTCTCATCGCTACTTGTCTCGACTGTGTATACTATCTTGGACTACTAGGACTCCCGGATACTGGACTCGCACGTACAAGGCCTAACACACCCTGGGAAAGCCGCTGCGATGGAGGACGCCAGCCCCCGCCACACGCCGCTCCTGCGGCCCACGCCCCGGCGGGTGCTGGCGGTTGCGGTGACTACCCTTGTGGTCGTGGTGTATCTCCTGCACCCGAGAGTGGAGAGCTTTGTGCGCGAGCGGGTGGGGTCGAGTACGGATACAGGTCCTGGGCTGGGGCTGGGGTCTGACTCTGCTTTGGACGCGAAGCCGGAAGTGGACTCGACCCACCTAGACGGTAACAAGTGGGACGCTGTGGACAACATCGACTCTCAAGGCGACACAAACGAAGCCGTCACCGAAGTCGCATCACCAGGATCAGGATCACCTGGCGACATTTCCTCACACGGTGATGCTGCTGATCACTCGGCTCCCAGCGATACTTCAGGCGTCGCTGCCGGTAGCTCTGGCCACACAGGCGGTGCGGCCAGCGACGCCTTCGGCGCCGCTGGCCTCCCCACCTCCCCCCTACAAGCCTGGGGGATCCACGAACCCACCCCCTCGAAACTCCTCGCTGGCCTCTCTGCCTGGCCCCCCGCACCAGACCCCAACACCACAACACCCCGCACATCCCTCGGTGTCCCCGCCGAGCTGGCATTTACGCTCGGGTGGGACAACGCGCGGATGTACTGGCTCGCACTGGAGCAGTTTGTGGTCACCAGCTTCCCGAAGGAGCTGAGGAGGCGCATCCTCCCCGCGCTGAGGGGGTACAAGGAGAAAAAGGCCGCGTCGCCGTGGGACGCGAACAAGGTCGTGTGGCAGACGGACAAGGACGGCGAGCCACGGCGGAAGAATGCGGTCGGGAGCTGGAGGGGGGGCGAGGTGGCCGCCGAGGGGTGGGAGGAGAGGCTGGTCACGGACCCGGAGGCGGAGGAGTGGGTGAGGGAGAGGTTTGGGGGGAGCAGGGTGGAGTATTTGTATGGGTCGTTGCCGGTGGGGATAATGGTGAGTACGTGCGGTGTGGTGAGGTGATGGAGGGAGGACAGGCCTAGCTGGGGGCGGCCGGCAAGGGATGGAAGTGATCAGAGGGTAGGGACGCGACGAGGATGTCTCCACAGGCGCTCATGGTCTCGTCGCGATGGCTTGTCTCAGTGCTCCTATCATTGGCATCTCCGGAGAGCAGACTTGCAGGGAGGAGAGTGTCGTCACAGCGTCAGCCTCGAGAACGCATTCTGACTTCTAGACGTCAAGGTGGCTGTCACTTTATAGAGTACCCCTCTGAGCTGCGGAAGCCGTTCTGCTACCTCATGACGCAGCACTTGCTCCATGCTGCCACTTTGACGTTATCACTGCGTTGTGGGGCAAGCCCCTACACTGCTGCACTGGACTTCTACTGCCACACTGTCATCGTCGTCGAGCGCTTTTGCTTGATGTCCTACAGCTACCCGAGATCATATAACTCGCACAGCGAGTCGAACTCGAGTGCAGGTCATTGGCAGTTTGGCAGTCAAGTATGAAGCAGACCCCTTGGCGCTGAAAGATGGTGCGCATGATCACAAAGTTTTCCAAAGCCAAGCGCCTGGGTTTCCCCCCCCCCCCCCCCCAACAATTTGCCTGACCTGTGCCAGAAGCCCCGGCTGACGACAGAAAGCCGACATGCTCCGCTACCTCTTCCTCCTGACCGAGGGCGGGATCTACAGCGACACGGACACGCGCGTCCTACAGCCGCCGAGCAAGTGGGGACGAGGGGCGGACGTGCATCGAGGAGCGTGGTTGGCGAGGGGCGCGAGGATGCGTCTGGACGCCGGGGAGGAGGCCGAGGCGGTGCTGGGCGACCCGGCGATCATCGTTGGGATCGAGGCAGATGTCGGCGAGCGGTCGGACTGGCAGGAGTGGTGGTCGAGGCCGGTGAGTAGCACGAAGCGCCGCGCAGCGGTGCTGAGTGCGTGAATGGGCAGATGTATATGAGCGCAGCAGCGGCCTCTATAGGCACTGCATACTCTACTCTATCTCGCTCAGTGCTTTCTTTCGACTTTCAGCGTCTGACCCCAGGTCCAAATCGTCCAGTGGACAATCGCCTCTGCGCCCAACCACCCCATCCTCCTGCACGCCCTCCTGCGCATCCTGCACCAAACCGCCGCGGCCGCCAAGTGGGCCGACACGCGATGGCACAAGTACACAGCAATGAAGGGGACCAATGCCGCGGGCGCCGACGACGTCTTGAAAGCTACGGTGGCGAGCGAGCCACGCGACGGGGGTCCGATCGGCGTGCTCAACTGGACCGGGCCGGGGGTGTTCACTGACGCGGTGTTGGCGTACCTCTTGCACGCGTATGGTGTGACGTGGGATGAGCTGAGGGCGCTGGAGAAGCCGCTGAGGATTGGAGAGGTAGTCGTATTGCCTGTCACGGGGTTCTCGCCTGGTGTGGGGAACTTCGGGGCGAAGGAGATGGATGGTGAGTGGCCCACGACTCGAGCGGAGCGAGAGGCGGGGGCGGGGGCGGCGAGGGCGAGTTCAGCCCTGAAAGCGAAAGCGTTCCGCAGGCAGTCGCTGAGGAATCGATGAGTAATAGAAGTTCTGGACGCTCAAATGATCTTGAATGACTGCTCCGCAAATTCAACACACGCTGACGCCAGACCCGCAAGCTATGGTGTGGCACCTCTTCCGTGGTAGCTGGAAGACAGACGTCCCGCTGTTCAACGGAGATGCGATGGCGGAGAACGCGTGGTAGGCGGTGCGTTGATGGAGAAGCGGCAGGGGCGATGACAGTGGCTGGCTCTTCGACCCAGCTGGATTCTTGCGTGAAAAAGTCATTGCGAGATTGACATATCTAGTCCACATCAGATCAGAACAATAGAGACAGGCAGCTTGTAGCTAGTTAGCATAGAATATACCTAGATGCGAAGATTGTAGCACGCGCCGAGAGTCCTCTGAGTGCAGCGGTGGCACTGACACAACCATGCACCATAGCTCATAGCTTGGAGATGGCATGGAGTTTTCAGTATCTTCTGAATGCTGTTCAGCCCTACATATGGTGTGGGTCTGGTGTGGGTCAGATCGCAGGTGGGTTTATCAAAATGGTCGGGGTAGTATCGCAACTGTGTTGGTCAGTGTCGAATTTGTAGTCGAGTGTTGCCCTCCCCTCTTCCCTCCTCGCGTTTGCTGCGCAACCGCTCGATCGCTCATGCTCGTACATAACTACGCTCTATAACTACTTCTGCTGCTTGGCCAGCTGGACGGCCTGCTCCGCGGCCTCGTCGAGAATGTCGAAGGGGTAGATCTTCAACCCAGAGTCCTTGATCATCTTCTTCGCCTCCTTCTCCTTTGTGCCCTGGAGACGGACGACGA
Organism: Cutaneotrichosporon cyanovorans; assembly: GCA_002335625.1. Classification (NCBI taxonomy): domain Eukaryota; kingdom Fungi; phylum Basidiomycota; class Tremellomycetes; order Trichosporonales; family Trichosporonaceae; genus Cutaneotrichosporon; species Cutaneotrichosporon cyanovorans. Next base: position 72,425 of record BEDZ01000034.1, on the reverse strand, counting down.
GGGGGACAGTCAGGCTCAGCTCCTGTGTTGCCTTGATGATACCCTCCGCGATAACGTCACAGCGCATGATACCACCGAAGATGTTGACAAAGATCGCCTTGACGTTCTTGGACGACAGGATGAGCTCGAACGCGGCCTTGACGGCCTCGGCGGTGGCACCGCCACCGACGTCGAGGAAGTTGGCGGGGTCGCCACCGTGGAGCTTCAGCACGTCCATTGTCGCCATGGCGAGACCAGCACCGTTGACAAGGCAGCCAATGTCACCGTCGAGCTTGATAAAGTTGAGGCCGTACTGCGCAGCAGCGACCTCCTGCGGGTCCTCCTGGGTGGTGTCGCGGAGCTTGAAGATGTCCTGCTGGCGGAAGTCGGCGTTGTCGTCAAAGCCAAACTTGGCGTCCATGCAGAGCACCTTGCCGTCGGGGAGCTCGCCGAGGGGGTTGATCTCGATCTGGGTAGAGTCCTTCTCCTTGAAGATCTGGTAGAGCTTGGAGAAGACGTCGGCGGCGTTGTCGCGCGCGTTGGGGGCGAAGCCGAGCTTCTCGGCGAGCTTGACACCGTCGGCGTGGCTGATGCCGTTATCAAAGTCGAGGTTGGTGGTGATGATGGCGTCGGGGTCGCTGTGGGCAACGTCCTCGATGTTCATACCGCCCTGGTTGGAGGCGACGAGGACGGGGCAGCCACGGGCACGGTCGAGGAGGACGGCGGCGTAGTACTCCTTGGCGGGGGGCATGCGCTCGGCAATCATGACGGCGTTGCAGGGGCGGCCCTTTTCGCCGGTCTGCTTAGTGATGAGTTTTTGGCCGAGCATCTTGGAGGCGAGGTCCTTGGCTTGCTCGGGGCTGGGGTCAGCGAGCGATCGAGCCTTCGAGTCATCGAGCGCAGCGAGATGGCGAGATGCGAGTGCGACGTCATGGCGATAGCAACGCAAGCACACCATGCCGCGAGCTTGCGAGCGGTATAGCTATAGCGGCGGTGAGTCGAATAGACTGAAGCTGCTGCGTAGCATTGTAGGCACTAACGCTGCACAAATCCATTCCGGCACAGCAGGTCGAAGATGCTTCCATCGACGTCTCAGCTTACACCGAAAGGAGCGGCTTGCCTGGCTGCTCATCTGACACAAGGAAGAAGCCCAGTGCAGGATAGACGCTGTGACCCAGGCAGGCCACGCATCTGGCACGCAAGCCACATGCCAGCGCCCTAATTCCCATTGCGTTCTTCATTGCCACATGGTGTTCGTCGCGCATGCAGCACATCTAACATCGAGCTGCCACCGCCTCGCAGAATACGCAACACACCCGATGCCGATCCCTTCCCAACACTGTTGTTGATGCTTGCTGCACCCAGCTCGGGCCCCAACTTTTCAGCTAGCCGCCGGCCCGCCCGGCGCCTATCTCTCTGCGCTGCTCACACCCAACACTCACGTATCAGCCATGTGCACACCGCCCTGGAAGCCGTTGGCGAAGTGGCCCTTGCCACGGCCACCGGCGAGCACCTGCGCCTTGACGACGGTGGGGCCGTGGAACGACTTTGCGACATCCTCGGCCTCCTGGGGGGTGAAGGCGGGCTTGCCAACGGGGGTGGGGACGCCGTACTGCTGTCAGCACAAGCGCCGGGCATCGAGCGCAGCGAGGTGCTCGGTGCGGAGTGCGGTGGCAGCAGTAGTAGTGCAGCAGCAGCGCAGAGAGTGCGCCGCAGCTGCACTGCTGCACTGCAGCCACATCATCACCACACCCCTCACCTCACACACGTTCTCGCTCGTTATCACCTACCTGGTTGAGCAGCTGGACACTCTGGTACTCGTGGATGCTGAGGTTGCGGCGCTGCTCGACAGCACGGGTGGAACGCTGGGCCCCGCGTCAGCATTGATCAACACATTCGAGGATAAGAACAGGTCGTGGACGATAAGGACGCGCCGACGGGGGAGGTAGGGAGGCATTTCCCCGTCGACGACCGGTGTCCCTAACTGGCTGGCTGGGCGTGTTGTTCGCCGAGATCGACGCGTCGGGAGGGGACACTTACAAGGACCGCGCGGGCGGGGCGGAGGGAGCGGAGCATGGTGTGTTGGGAGGAGAGGGGAGTGGGGAGGGAGGAGGGGTATTGAGTAGAGGAGAGAGGTTTGAGATGTAGTCGGACGCCGTGAAAGAGTTGACGAGTGTCCTGCCCCGTCGCGCGGTGAGTCCCCCACCGTACGGCGCTGTTACGTAAAAGAGGACATTGCTTGGGCGGTGGGACGGAGCTGCGGGTGCCGATCTGCCTCCGAGGGGGAAGAGTTAAAACCGATGCGGGGTGATAACGACGGGTGGGGTGGGGGTTGATAACGGCGAGGAGGTGGAGAGAGTGAGGCTTTGCTGGTGTGCTGGTGTTCAGTGCGAGGGTGGTGAGCAGGAAGGGATGCTGCGAATTGGGAGGAAACGGCGGAGCAAGCGGTGGGACGGAGACGGAGACGGAGATGGGCTCGATAGCTGGTCGTTGCTCTGAAGCTCGACGTGTATGCCTTGAATGCTGCTCACTGCGCGGTAGATGGACAGAGCTTGTATGGATAGAAAGCCAATTGATCCGTTTGCATTGTCGTGGTCGCAAGCAGGCAGTGCGTTTGCGTGTATGAACGTGCTGATCGAGGCGAATTGAATGGGATGCCGCAGTAGTCGATGTACAGGGGGCACTGGCACTGACTGTGGCGCTTGGTTGCTAGTGCTAGTGCTAGTGGCACAGAGCTGCACGTTGCACAAACGATTCCGAACGGCATTCCTTTCATACCTTGGATGTGATGATGTGTGAAGGAAGGTGCTTGTGGCTGGAGCACAGAGATCGTCGACGAGTCCGGTGAAGTGTCGAGTGTCCCCACAGTTGGCCTCTACGCGTTCAGACTGTCCTTGCTTGTGATCAGCCACTGATGTAGATCGTCAACGGAGTAGTCAATTAGCCAAGTCAGAACCTTATCTCCGTCACAGTTCAGTTGTAGTGACGGAGGGACCGTTTCAACTCATGTCGCGCTCTCCACAACGGGAAAGATGGACGAGGTCGACGCGATCGCCTGATGACTGTTGTGACACTCGAACAAACCCTTATCTCTGCGAGGAATAAGCCGGTGGAAAAGTAGCAATCACCTGTAGAAAGAACAGTCACTCGCCAGCCGTGACTTCCATTCCAGTGCTGTCGTGGGACAAGGTGTGCGCCGCATGAAGCCTCATGCTGTCCATTGAGAGTCCACGCACAGCACAGTCGATTGTCAAGAGCGCTGCGATGAGTACTGTACCTCTGTCGTCAGCTTCCAGGGGCGAACATGTTAGGGATGTGAGTTGGAAGTGCGAGCTCTCACTCGCTGTAGTGATGCAATAGCTGCCCAGTGACGCTCAGTATGTCCAAGTCACTCGTGAGCGATTGCAGGATGTGCCCGATGTGCACAAGGAAGCAAGCATTGGAGGCTAGTAACGAACGACGTGTCAAGAGAGATGAGTGATGGAGTGGAAGGAAAGTTGAGAACTAATTCGAGATGAGGCAAGAAGGAAGGTGGAGACAAATGTGGCGATCAGCGAGGTCGATCACAAACATCCTGACCACAGATGATACTTGGGTTCAAACATGTCCTTCTGTCAACATTTCTTCATGTGCAGCCGTGTTTAGCTGTCAGCAAGCCCTTTGCTGATGCTGTGGGCAAGAGGCATCAGTGTCCAGTCGATGTGCAGTCAAGAAAGTGTCTCCCTGCAAGAGGAATCGGATGAGAGGCGCCATGATCGAAAGCCCTGGAGACTCAGCATGCTATCTTGTGCTCAGATGTGTCGATAATCAGACATAGCGTTGGTATACAGTAGCTGCGGAAGCTCATCGGAGTTTGCCTGTGCGCTTGTATTGCAGCCAATGCCACTCGTTCATACTGTACTCTATGTCTACGATGCGAGGCGGGCGGGTGTGAGATGGCGCCGCGCCGTGAGTCCGTGGGTCCCTTAGTGTTGCATGTGTTGCCTAAGTTGTGAAGCTGGGGTCAGCGGCAGGTCTGCAGAGGATAGCTCGGCTGTAGCACACTCACATGCCAAGCAGCTTGAATGGCGTCGGCGGCCCGCCTGGCTCGCCGTCGAGCGTGCAGGTGACGAAATGGGATCCCTTCGAGACTCCCTTGTCGATCATGACGAGGCTGGGGTCAGCAAATTCTTCACGACATTGCTAGATGATGACGACGAGGTCGATGTTGGAGTGGAGAGACTGATCTGTGGTGTGGATGTAATCGAGTACATTGTTGGGGTGAAGTGGACAATGTCCTCAGGTGCGGGCGAGGTGGGTAGAGGATGAGAGAAAGGAAAGGTGGATGTCGTTGTATAGGATGTGCGGTCTCTGAGCCCACACCTCCGCTCGCTCTCGCACACGCTGCGCGTGTGCTCGAGCTCGCGCTACTCACGTCGCAATCGGCTCCTCCACATCCGCATGCCCCGACAACGTCCTCGCGCCTCCAAAGTTGTCATCCACCCAACAACTGACACTCCCCGCCGGCTGATCCCTTGGCACCTGCAGGAAATACACCCCAACATCACCGGCGCCTATCCTCAGAGGCACACGGAGACTGGACGTCGGCTGCTCAGCATACCAGTACCGCCTGTCGTCTGCGGCGCCCTCTGGCGGGGTGTACGTGACCCAACCCGAGCCGTAGAAGATAGACGGTGGCAGTGGGTTGACGAGATCCCCAGCGGAGACACAGTACGGCTCCACCTCCCTAAAGCTTTCGAGGTTCGACGGCCTGTCCTTCAGCCGCATAGCGGGGACCTCGAAAGCGGCATTGAGCACCAGCTTGGCATTGTCGTCGTCGTCGTCGCCTGACCCCGCACCGTGCTGCTCTGCTGGCGCGTTGTCTGGCCGCCCGCCCAGCCCACCAAAGGGCACGGCATTGCCTCCTGGAGCCGCGGCGTCATTCACATCCCCGACAACAGTGAACTGCGGCACGGAGTGCGAGTACCCCAGGACCGAGGACCACGTGTCGCAGATCTGGCTCATAAAGTACGAGATGAGCACGTCGGCGATGAGGTCGTGTCCGTCCTTGTTGGACAGGTGGGACCCGACGTACAGGTCGGAGAGGACCCGCTCCGGCTTCTCAAAGTAGCTGTCGTAGATGACACCCTTGGCGCTGATGTGCGGGAGGTCGTAGAACTGCGCAACGGCGGTGTGCAGCTGGTCAGGGCCCATGTACCCGTAGTGCGCTTGAATCTGGGGGCTGAAGTGGCCGAGGATGATGACGGCGGGCGCGTCAGGGCGGACGAGGATAGAGCGGACCAGGAGCTCAAAGTACTCGAGCCACTCGCGGTCGTTGTTGTCTGCCGTGTCGAACTCGACGATCACGAGGTCAGTGTGGTCTGGGAGATGATTCTTTGAGCAGTAGGCGTAGTAGGCGGAGTCGGTGAGCTTGGCTGCGCCGTTGGTGAGCTCGTTGCCCGGGTGCGGGAAGACCGTGTTCCACCAGTTGTACAGGCGGGCAGGGTAGCACTCGGGCGCGAGGAGGTCGTCCCCGGCGCCGTGGCACGCGGAGACGGACCCGCCAATCACGGATATGGAGGTCGGCTCGCCGGCAAACGCTTTGCGGAGGACTTTTTGGATGCGCGCGCCGCTGCCCATGTGCACGCGGGAGCGCAGGAGCTCAAACTGGCCGCGGCGGGCGGCAATTGCGTCGCCGGGGCCGAAGACGGGGCAAAACTCGAAGGGTGCCGGGTCGGTGGCCGAGTTGTTGATGTAGTTGCGGGGCACGAGTTTGTTGATCTCGTCGACGGTGGGGTTGTGGGCGTCGGAGGCTGGTGTGAGCAACGAGCCATCGAGTCATCGAGTCATCGAGCGCAGCGAGATGGCGAGATGGCGAGGGCCGTTGCGGTCGAGCGAAGCGAGATCCCAACTGGGCGTCTAGGAGGTCGTAGCCCTATCCTGCCTGCACTGCGACTGCCATCACTATCGCAATCGCGACTGGGGCAGCAAAGCGCGTCTGCGACCGTAGACACCCCAGTCATGGACAACAGCAACAGCTGGTCCGTACGCGGCTGCCCGTCACGCCTGGAACAGCGAGCACACAGTCATCTCGCAGATTGCTAGCATGACTCGACCCCAGCTTTGACTCTATTCGATGCAACATGATGTCGCACAGTAAAGCAGGCGCAACTGCCTGTGAACCCAGCAGAGAAAGCCCAGTGCAGCCCCTCCAGCCGGCGTTGATGCAGTTGGCCATCTGTCCCATCGCTCTTCCACCTCCCTCCCACTCCCACAAACTCAGCCAATACTCACGGACAAAAACTCTTGTCAGCAACAAGAAGCTTGCCACGATCCCAAGCGCCAGCCATGCTCGTTGCGACAGACCTGGAGTCAGTAGTGTCCCCAGCACTCCAATATCTCATCTCATGGAGCAGTCGACGCATCGCCGGGGTCAGAGCTCGAGCCTCCCACCCTATCTATCTCCCATCCGACGCGTCCACATCAAACCCCCTCCCAAGCTGCACTCACCAAACCGCCTGCGCGCCCACGCGCCCTCCTTGAACGCCGGGAACGTCCCCGGCCCAGCTGCCGCCTCCATCTTGTCCGGGTAGTGTGCCATCGGCGTGTCCGGCTCGCGTTGGTAGTCGCTCTCGTTCTCGTCGCTACTCCTCCCTTGTCCTTGAGATTTGGAGCCCGCCGCGCCCACCCCGCCGCCCCCGCTCCCACTGCTGCTGCTGCCATGTGCATGCGCGGCGCCGTTGCCGCCCGGGGCTGAGCGGGGCCGCATGCCAGACGTCTCGGACATGGCTGGCGGGCGTGGATGGGAGAGATGTGGTCGAGATGAGTTAAGAGGTGAGTGAAATTGGACGTGACGCGGTGGAGATTAGGGTTTGGGTGGAAGGGGAGATCGCGGGTGGGCGATCGGCGCGATACTCCTGTACTTGATGTTGTTTTCGTCTTCGATCTTCTGCCCTTTGGTCTTCGATTGGAACGATAGAACGAGCAGCGCAGATGGAGCACAGCCAAGAGTACGACTTTGTGGACGATCAGATGATACGCATGTCAGGCGATGCAGCAACGGCTCCAGCTCAGCTCCAGACCGCCCGTCCCCCGAGAGCCAAAATCTAATTCATTCAATGACATTCATTCATTCACTCGTGTCGTGGCGGCGATGCATGCGGGAGCCAGGAGAGACGAGGGAGCAGGCAAGCGAGCAAGCGAGCAAGCAATGTGTAGCATGAGCATGGGTTGGGCGAGCAGCGTGCAGCGAGGGGTGTAGGGCGTTGGTGAGCTGGTATCTGAGATCGGCGACAGTGATGGAGAGGGGGTGCATGAGATGATCGACGCGGGTGCTGGTGACCTTTGCTATCGCCTTCAACTGGCGATCAGCCACTCCTACTTGAAGGCAATGATGTTGAATTCGCGTTGATCATAAGCATGGTGGTGGCCTTAGAAGATCACATATCTGCATCAGTTGCACGTCAATAGCGAAGAGTCGAGCATCCAGTCGGAGAGGTGGTCATTCCTGAAACGTCGATGGTTGCGGCTACCCATCATTTCTACTGACAGACTGACCAGCCAAAAGGTCTAGTAGCCTTCTGATGTCGTTAGCTTACAGGAAACTCTTCATCAGACATCAGTTGCTCTAACTGCAGCCCATGCCCTGCCGACTCGCTCGCTCCGCTCGCTCGCGCGCTCGTGCCAAACATACATTCGCGAAGCAAAGCCCCGCTCAGCTTCTACAACAGCCTCGTCGCCATGCCTGTCGCCTCGTATGCCGTCCTGACTACTACTCCTCCTCTGCTGTTGTGTATATAGATTGTGCCGCCGTCGGCGGGTTGCATATGTGATCGCCTCCTTGTAGCTGTCGTGTCGTGCCGCCCAGATGCAGGACGTACGCGTCGCACGCTCCCACTGCACCGCTTCGCGGCGGCAGCGCTCGCTGTGCTCGCGCTCGCCTAGTGGAACAGCTTCTTCTTCGGCTTCTCCTCCTGCACCACCTTGATATGCGTGTGGTGCACCGGCCCACCGTGCGAGCAACACTCGATGTTCTGGATCCAGTGGTCTCCCTCATCATCATTCGCATCCACCCCAGTCAACTCGCTAGGCGGGCGCGAGAGGTTGCCACCACACTCGCTCCGCCCACACGGGCACATCTGGCTGTCGTTGCCCTCGCCGTACAGCAGGTCGTGAAGCGTGCACCGGATAGATGGCTCCACAGCCAGCATGCGCATGAGCGCCGACCGCGACTCGCGCGGCAGCAGGCGGAAGATGCTCTCCGCCCCGCCAGACGTGTATGTCCTTGTGCTCGAGATGGACGCTGCCCGCTCGCGCCGCTTTTGCTGCTCCTGCCGCGACGCGGTGCGTTCCGGCTCGGCACCGTTGCCCTCAGCCCCAGCCCCAGCCCCAGCACCGGGGGCATTGCCTCCCGACGGCATCGTGACTGAGCGATCCCGTGCCTTTGCGTATGCGAGCGCCTGCGCCTGGCCGGTGTTGGGACCCGGCTTGGGTGCAAGGCCCGGGGGCGAGTTCCGTGGCGGCGAGTTGGGTGGCAGTGTCGCCTGCCGCAGGGGCATTTGCCTTCCGAACGGCCCGTTCTGCGCCGCAGGGAGGGACGCCGTCGAGTCCTGCCGACGCGGGAAGTGCAGATCGCTCCTGTCCTTGACGGGGCTCTCTTGGATGGTGAGCTTGTCAACGCGTGGCGCGGCGTCGGAGTTGCCGTTGTCCACCACGGTGCCAGTAGTAGACGCCGAGGGTGTCCGGAACGGCAGCGAGCTAGATCCATCCGCGTTAAGCACACCGCCCTGTTTTGAACTGATGGCGTCCTTGCCATTTGCGAGCGACGGCGCAGGCGTCTTGGTGGGCTGCTTGCGGCACAGCTCGGGGTGCGTGTTGACGTACAGCTTGAAGCTCATGTCCGTCTTGTAGTCAGGGATCTTCCACGGGAAGCGGCGGAGGATCATGCACATGAAGATGATGGCCACAGACCACACGTCCGTCAGCCGCGGGTCGTACTGGTCGCGCGTGAGCACCTCGGGCGCGAGGTAGGGGTCGGAACCGACGACGCCCGAGGCAGGGATCTGGTGCTTGCCCGGGTAGTGGAAGACTGTGGCTGTGCCAAAGTCGATGAGCTTGACAATGTTGCCGGATGTCATGACGCAGTTGTCGAGCTTGAGATCTCGGTGCGCCAGGCCCATGCTGTGGAGGTAGTTGACGCCGTCGATGATCTGTCGGAAGACGCAGTAGATTTCTGGCCGGTTCATCTTGCCGGACATGACGACGGAGAAGAGGTCGTAAGGGGCGTACTCCATGATCTGGAGCATAGTCAGCAGACACTCCCACAACAAGCAGATGCAGTGCTCGCAGTGCTCTATCGAGCACTGCAACCCAACTTACCTCGTAATACCGCCCGTGGTCGCAGACAATGTCCACCGTCTCAATCACGTTGATGTGGTGCAGCGTGACACCAACGCAGAACTCGGCCGTCACCTTGCGCAGGTACTCCTTCTCGCTCTCGCCCTGGCGGCGCGGGCGGAACTCCTTGACGGCGTACGTCGCGTGGTTGTTCTTGTTGTTGCCCTTGATGAGACGCACAGTGCCACCCGCTCCCGAGCCCAGCACACGCCCCCACTTGCCATACGCCTTGGAGATGTGCGCATGTGTCGCCTCGATTGACGACGGGTGCGTGAGCGCAATGACGGGCTCGGGAACACCAGGGTAGTCGTGCAGGTTCTTCGGCGTTGCGTGGCCCGAGTGGTGCCCGTCGTGGTGCGCATCGTGCTCCGACATCATCAGCGTCGACTGGCGCGACGGCGCGACTGATCCCGGACGCGAGTCGGTCTTCTCCTTCTTCTTCTTCTTGTCGCTGTGGTGGCCGAAGAAGGACGCCAGCGACGAGTGCGACTTCTCGCCGTCCTTGTCGCGGTGGTGGTGGCGCATAAAGCCGACGAGGTGGGACGAGTGGTGCCCGTGGTGGTCCTTTTCCGGCTCGGAGTATCCCTTGATGTTGGTCTCGTGCAGCGCATGGTGGCTCGCAGCAGCTGGTGTTGCTGCGCCCGAGTTCGAGCCCCCAGCACCGTAGAAGCCATTGCCGCGCAGCTGGGCACCAGGCGTCGCTGCACCGGAAGGCGATATCGGAGTGGCACTGCCGGGAGACCCACCGGCGCTGCCGGACTTGTCGCCGCCGATGTGGTGGTTCAGGAAGCGGCGGAGGTCGTGCAGTGGGCCGGAGCTCTTAGTCGACGTCCGCGTATCCCGCGTGTTCTCGCGCGTAGCTGAGGGTGAGGGACTCGACTCGGTCGACGAGCCGCGGTAGTCGTCCGCACTCGCAGGTGTGAACGACAGGCCTGACGGGACGTGCTTCTGTTGCTGCTGCTGGGAGCGACCTGTTGACCGCGGGCTTTGCGGGGCAGGTGAGCCTGAGCGGGGCGACTGGTCCTGCGGAGTGTCAGTGGCATTGTTCGCGGAGACATTGGTAGGAAGGGGAAGAGATGTTGTGGAAGAGGCCGGGGCACTACGTTGCAGAGACCTCTGAGGGCCCCACCGCAGCGCCGACAGCCATCGCAGCTGCATGGCTGGGTCAAAGCTCGGAGGGGTGGCGAGCGTGTAGCGGCAGCGCTTCGTGGACATCGTGTCGAGCAGGCAAGAGCGACCAAGGCCACCGCCGCTCCGTGACCTCTTATGCTGCTGCTTTCTCATGACCAGGGTCCCTAGCTCTGTCGACATCACCCGAGGGTGCCCGTCCTCCATTCTGACGAGCCGACATGCCAACACGCTGCTAGCGGGCACTGAGTGGGCAGAGGACAGAAGACCCCAATCTCACAAGGCCACGGACCAACGCCACGGGCCAAAAACTCGGCCAGAAGCTTGCGGGCAGCCACTGCTCATTGAACGGGGCACAGCATCAGCAGCATCAGATGCCATCGCTGCTGCTTATCGCGGAGCCGGTAGCCCCATCATGTACAGCGAGGCCCCCTGCACACCGTCCATACACACACAGCATCTCATCATGACTTCTGATGATGAATAAAGCGGGCATAAGGAGGTTGATGGGTGGTGGGTCGCAATGACGCGGTCATCGGCTACTGGTGGGCATCAACCGTGCCACCATGTGTGGTTTTTAGCGACCGACCATCAAACGGCATGCGATGTCTGATGTATGTAGCTGCAGCGATGCCATGCACGGTGCAGCAATGTTCACCATGGCAGATGCACCAAAAAGTGCAGGGCAGGCAGAACAGATCCCTCCGTGGTACTTACCTCGTCGTGCCAGATGCCGCCGCGCGAGTTCTGCTTCTGCAGCACATTGCCCGAGACGTAGTGCTCCGTCAGACGCGGGCAGGGCTCGCCATCGCTGCCGACCGAGCGGGGCGTGTTGGCGCCCGAGCCCACCGGCGTGTTGCCGTCGATGGGCGACAGCGCCTGCGGGGAAGGCAGGCCGTCGGCATGGGTAAAGAACTCCTTGCCGTGGGCAGTCCGGAGGGACAGCCTGCGACCACCAGGGCCCGCCTCGCCGTCCTGGGCATAGTTGATGCTCGAGAGCGGGATGGCAGGTGTAGAGGACAGCATGCCTGTGTTGGGAGCAGCGTACGCGCGGGACAGCCGAGTGGGCGGTGCTCTGCGTGAGGGGGGTTGGTTGGGGTTGTGGGCAGTAACGACTTTCGCCTCTGGAGTCTGGGACCGAGCAGATGAGGCCGGGTAAGCGATCGCAGAGTTGCGGAGGGGTGATGCCTTCTTGCTGCTGTGCTCGTTGCCTACTGTTGCGTGGTGCTGTTGCTGCCTGTGGGTGCGTCGCGACGGTTGCTGGAGACCAACTGCGGCCTTCGGAGGAGGGGTGGTTAGTACTGTCGCTGCTGGTGGCTTCGGCGCTCCACTGTGCTTTTGCTCGTGCTGCTCCTGCGGCTGCGGCTGGAGCGATCTTCTCTGCGACCTCTTGCGACCCGACGACGACGAGGCAATGATCGTGGTCGTCGTGCCCCGGGGCTGCTGCTGCTGCTGCTGCTGCTGCTGCTCACGGCGGGACGCGGCGGTAGTGGAGCCCTTTGCAGGCTTTGCCTCGAGCGGTGGTGACAGGGTGGGGTGGGGGATGGGGTGGGGAGTGGTTGGGTTGGGAGGTGCTGTAGTCGAGTGGTCCGTATGTATGCCTATGGCTGCTGACAAAGGACACGAGACTGAAGCGACGACAACGGACAGATGGATGAGATGGAAGAGAGTCGAGATGAGATGGGACGGTTGAACGGTGGAATGCTGCCCGGAAATGGGGGCGGGCGATGATCTCTTTGGCACCCAGAGACAGTTCAGCGCCGACGGCCAACGGCGTATCTCCTGTATCCCACCGTCCTGCATCTTTCTGTCCCGCTAGTAAGCATGCAGGCAGCATGCATGCTCGATCTACCGCAAGGTACGTGCATGCATCGGGGCTGCAGCAGTGGTAAACCGCCCGTCTCGGAGCTGACAGCAGGTGTCTGAGCAGAGTGTCTAGTCTACTCTTTGCCGAGCACTGGAGACGAAACAAGCCCCGAGATGGAGAGAGAGGTTGTCCTGCTGACAGCTAACAGACAGCACAGCGGCTTTAGGAAAGAGGCATCCTCGCCGACGCACATGTCTCTGCGTCTCTGCTACGGTGCTACAATCGAGAAGGCTCTCTTACAACCCACGCGTGCTCTCGGCCGCCGCTATGATGAGTCGCGTGTCATCATGAGGCTATCTGCGTCCCTCGCGCCTCGGCAACTCAGCATGCTCTCTCTGTCTGCGCTCTGCTGCTGCGCGCTGCAATGCCGCCGCGGTGCCGCTGCAATGCCGGCGAGAAACGCCGCATACGAGGTGAAGGCGTCGACAGAGCAGCAAGTCAGCCAGGGGCGACGAGGCGACGAGGCGCACGTCATCGGCGAATACTGGCTATCGAGTAGTACCTTGACTCTCCTGCAAGTCTGCGTGCTCCTGGTGCTCGTGGCGTGGCTGCTTCAAACGCGCCAGATCCGATACGGCGCGGAGGAAGAGGAGGCAGCAGCAGATCAGCAGATGGTGGGGGATGGGGAACGAGGGGTGAGATATGAGGTGAGGGAGGGGATGTGGTGAGGGAAGGGTGGGGTGAAGGGGTAGGGGACGAATGTTCCAGGAAACCACGACGGCTGAGGAGGAGAGCATGCAGCATGCGCTCGGGGTATCAATTCATTGATCATTGGGCCGACGGCCGTATGCGGGGTTGGTCACCGTTCGTGGTGGGGATGGGGGTGGGATGGGTGGTCTGATTGGGCTGATACGTGGTCGTCTTAGACGAGCACGCGCGAGCCGATGGGATCGAAGATCTGCAGACTCGAGGCCTGCCTGCTTGATTACTCGAGCGAGGTCTAGCTCACACGCTCGCATGCTCTCACACAGCTAAGCTGGGAGAGCGTCTGTGGGGTAGACGAGTGAGTGGTGTGGCTGTCGGACACGAATGCTCGGCGTGCTCGGCGACGTGGCCCCCGGCGGCTGGCCCATGGCCCAGCTGGCCACATCTGTCCTGCCGTATCTGCTGCTTCATTGCGTCATGTACGCAGAGCGCGTGCGGCACCAACAGCCAACTGCCAGCATATGGCAAAGTATGGGCAGCAGCAAGCGACGCGGAGTACATAGAGCACTCCTTGCAGCCACCGCCACAAGCAGCGCTGACCCCCTGTGGCCCTCCTTGGCATGCAAACGGGCCTATCTCGTGTGTCCATCTCTGCTGATGAGCTTGCTTGCTTGCCCGCCAACTGCCCTCGCTCGCCTCCTCGCCTGAAGTTCGCGTGCAGAGATAGCCGCGAGCGCTTGCTTGCCTTACCAAGACATCCGCTGCCAAGCCCCCTGCCACCTGCGCGGGGTGGTTGCTGGCATGTGGGGTAGGTAGGTATGTTGGCGATGAGCGATTAGTCCATGCAAGCGTTCAAGCGAGTGAGAGCTCGAGGTCGGACTGGCTGGGCTGGGCTCATCGACATCGTCGGCCTGGCGATGGAGATGGGATGCCCCACCCCCGCCCCCGCATGCCCAAGGAGTCAAGCCAAGACCCCATGTTTACGTTGATGGCGCTGTGAAGACCACGAAGCTGCTGTACATGCTCCCATGTTCACGTCGAATTCATGTTTACGCCTGAACTGCTGCCACAACATCGTGGTCCATGCCAAGACGAGCCCCGGGGGGTACTCGGTCATGTCGGCCAGTCAACCACGCACTCGAACTCATGAACTACAGCTCGCAGCAGCACAACATCGTGCCACCTACTGAACGGGGCATACTCATCGGCCCGTCTACTCATTTGCTGCAATCCAGGCTCGTAAACACGCGAGACGCGTGGCTACTCACTCACCCGCCCGGATCATCGCGCCCAGTCACGAAGAGCCTCATGCGGGCGGGACACTAACCACCACTAGCGCACCCAAAATCACTAGCGCAGCCAGAGGACAACCCGGACGCACTACTAGCGCACCAGAGGACGTTCGCAGCACGCAAGCTAGCTGAGTGACAGCAGCGACCGATACGCGGCCGTTTCAATAGTACGGCTGATCTACATACCACTCGGTGGCATCAGCGGCGGCCTCAGGAGAGGAGAGCAGAGATTGTGCCAAGTTGCAGTCATCTGTCATCGCGCGCCGGAACGTGTTGCGTGCTCAGAATACTACCTGGTCGCTCAGAATATCTACCTGTGCGTTCGGCTAAAGCCTATGCTGCAGGTCGACCGAGTTGATGATTACACAGCAAGAGCTTGATAACGGTTAATGGCTCTGGGTAAGCGGGTGTGGCAGTTGCCGTGCGCCTTGCAGCGATGCAGTGAATAATCGACTCGAGATGCAGCAGCTCTGCGAGCATATTCATGATGCAAGGACTTCCGTGCGGCCGTTGACTTGCCCAATGACGCCCGACAGTTGCTGCACAACTCGGCAACGCCAACCCGACAATCTGCTCGACAGGTTGAGCATCCGCCTCGCAGTTTCTTGCAGATACTCGGTGCGTTTGCATCCTCTTGCCCTGTTGGCACATTGCTATCGGTGCCACGGCACATCGCTGCTGTACTGCTGTCTTGCAAATGCACGCGGTGGTTTGCTGTTGGATGCGTCTGAGAGCCATTAGTGTCACCACTGCATCTAGTCGTGAACTTTCTTGCTGATCACCCACTACAGTAGTTGGCGAGACTGCCATCAACCATGCAGTCAGCGACGAGGCTGCTGCGTTGAAAGCAGGCTTCTGAGTCGCAGGCTGTCTTGAACGGTCCTTGATACGCATGCACTCGCGTTGCCGAATCATCAACACAGCGCTATGCGAATGCGGGGCGACCCCATGCAACAATGAAACGGGTAGCAGCCCTGCCTTCGTTACAACAGCTGCACCGTGGCCACATAATGCCGACCTGGCCAGAGTGCCACTATGCTGACGGATACCCAGCGATCAGCCTCGGAGGCATCGGGCTGGCACTGACTTCACTGGCCCACTACCTCACTGACCCACTGACCAAACAAAACACAGACTGGGTACACGATGCATCTTCCCCTCGCCCTTCGGCGTCAGCGCTGCGCGCCGACGCCCGCGCCGACGAAACACAACGTCTCAATCCCCGTACTCCTCCTGCTCTCCACCAGCAGCCTCCGCATCGCCTCCATGTCCCTCTGCACGCCATCATCGCCTCCTTGGCGCCTGTACCCCCTCGAGATGAGCGAGTAGACGTTCTCGAGCGCGGCGGTAGCTCTGGGTGACAAGAACGCCGCCCCAACGCTCTGATTCAAAAACTCGATCTCCAGCGTCGCAGTGAGCATCCCGCCCGAGCCGAAGCGCCCGACGTCCCTCAGCGCGTTGTGCGCCGCCTCGCACACACTGTCCACGAGGTGCTGGATAACACGCGGGACGAGCTTTGGCGATGCGTCACTCACCTGCGCGTGCGCCTCGACGAGCAGCAGCACGACGCGGTGCATGTATGGCCGGACTTCGGTCGGAGGACGGGTGGAGAGCCAGTCCATGTCGCGCACGCCTCCGCGCACCAGCTCGGTTAGGCGCGCGTCCCACCGCTTCGTGTAAGCCGTGAAGAGGGCGGCGTCCATCTCCTCCACTAGGCGGTCGAGTGTGTTGCGGTCGTCCGCGGCGGCTTGGCTGTTGTCCTCGCCGCCGCCGAGTTGCTCCTCCAGGCGGGATACGACTCGGGGTATGTACTCTTTCTTGATGGTAGCGAAGGCCGCAAGGCCGTCGAGGAGCCGTGCTTCTGTAGCCTCGTGTGTGTGACTTTCCTGCTGCCGCGGCGCCCTATCCTCCCTCCCTGTCTGTACCTCCTTCTCTTCCTCGCCCGTGGCCATGGCATAGATGCCGCGGTACACCTGCCCCTCAGCGTCGAGCACCGACTCGCGGATCTTGCGTTTGAACGGCCCGGGCACGGGCGGAAGCACCTGCTTATCCCTCGGTCCTGACGGCGGACCCGCTGCGATAGTCCTCGCGGACCGCAACACACGCGCCTGAAACTCATCCGCGACCTTGAGGTACGCCGTGTGGCCCCGCTTCATGCGCGCCTGGGCCGCCGATGCGAGCTCGCCCCGCTGCAGCGACGCCTGCTGCTGGTAGAGCCTGTTCGGCGTGCGCACGGCTAGGAGGTGGAGGGTGCTCGCGTCCCGCGCCCACGTCGCACTCACGGCCTCCTCCATCCGCCAGCGGAGGGACTCGAGCATCGTCCGCGCGCTCTGGCTCGCGTCCTTGCCCACGTCGACGGACATGAGCTCGCTCACGCAGTCGGCGACGTCGTCGACTATCCGCTCGCAGAAGTAGCATGCGGAGAGAACTGTGGTGCCAGCGGGCACGAAGGAGGGCACGTCGCGCAGCCCGTCGCCCCCGCGCCGGAGGTTGGGCGTCGTGGCGACGGAGATGTCGGAGAGGGTGAAGAATTGGGCGAGGAGGGAGGTGTAGAGTTTGACGATGCCAGAGGCGAGGGAACGGCACTCGGTCGCGGGCCGGTGCGACGCCCGCATCGTCCCGCTCGAGTCGTACTTGCGGAACTGGCCGTCCATGCAGGCCTTGGCGATCTTCCAGAAGCCGGGGAGCGAGCGGACGACGTACTCGGAGAGCTGGCGGACGAGGGTCTGGATGGCGGTCCATGCGGCCTCGGTGGGTGTCACTGAGGTCAGCAGGAGTGCGGAGCATAGGCAGAGCGATGGGGGATGCACAGCCGTGAGCATGGCAGTGTTGCACGTGTCGGACAAGGCGCGGGAGAGCATCGTAAGTCAGACTGCGACCTGGAGCGACAGAGCGTCACAGGTCGGGCGTCTCGAATTCAGTGAACCCGAAAAGTGAAGGAAAGGTCTTCAGGTCTCAACGCAGAGGTGTGACAAGGGGTCGAGAAGACATGTGCTAGTTGTTCAAAAGCACAAGAGGAGGATGAGGTGAAGGGGTCAGTCAGGGAGCAATACCTGGCCATATTCTGTTGAATGATGCAGTGTTCTCGGCCGCTACGCACTGCGCTGCGCGCAGTACTCGCTTGTACTCACACGACATGGTATTCGGCGCGTACTCCGGCACCGCCAACTGCCGCCGCAGCAGATCCGTAAACGGCGACGACGACGACGGCTCCCCCGCTGCCACCTTGCGCGCCTGCTCCACCACCGCCGCAGCCCGGTCATACATCGCGCGCATGTTATCCAGTATCTGCCCATACTGATAATCAAGGTAGTTCCACGCCGGCTCGTCCGAGTTCTGCAGCTCAATGAGAATCCTGACATCAGCTCCCTCCACGACCCCAACCCACTCCAAGGTCTTCTCCTGCTCCTCGGGCGACCTCGTCGGATCCTTCAGCCTCGCATCCAACCTCGTCCGCATCTCCTTCATCACGCCCTCGACGCTGTCCCAGACCTTGTCGAACACGCGGCGCTGGATCGCGACCTGGTCAGGCGTCGTGGCCTGTACGCCCGGCATAATGTTGCCGGACCCCCCGTGCGCGGGGTGCAGGAACAGGCCCTTTTTGTAGTCCCGTAGTGCTTGCTCGTACTTGCCTGCGTTGATGGACTCGAGCAGCTGCCCGGGGAGGTTGAAGAGGAACTTGGACTTTTCGAACACGCCAAGGGTGGAGCGGAGCTTGGAGGCTTTGACTGCGTTTTCGAGGACGGGGAGGAAGACCTGGTCCGCGCGGTGGGTCGCGACTGGCGTAAGTCTTGCAACACAGGACAGAACATGACATCCTGCTCCCTATTTCACATATCGCTACCCGCTCTCGCGTTCTCAACCCTCTCCTTGTCCAGCTCATTTCGTTTCAGCTCTTTCTGTCTGCGCTCTCGCTCCTCATGTTCTTCTGCTCCTCCTCTACTCCCATTCCTCCACTCCGCCTTCTTCATTTCCCCCTTCTCCAATCTCTCCTACTCATCACCTTTCCCGCTCTCTCTACTCCTTCTCAGTCCTTCACCTATCCTCAACCTCTTCTTGTATATTGTCTGCCCTCCTCGTCCCCTCCTCTCCTCTACTCCTCTACTCCTCCCCGCCCCCCTGTGCATCTGCCCCTCCCTCCTCATTCTCACTACCTCCAGAGCCCGTACCCACCCTTGAACGCCTCCCTCAGATCCCTCGTCCCATGATCCGTCCCCTCGGCCAGAAACCCCTCACACATATCGCGGTACACCACATCACTCGTCGCTTTGACAGCCACAAAGCGGTCAAAGTTGTCCTCCACAAGGATCCGCACTGCCTCCCTCCGCGAATCAAGCGACTGCTGGAGGTGTGCAATGCCCTGCTTCAGATCCTGGAACGACGCCTCCGGGTGCTGCACGGACAGGAATGCCTTCGGGTCAAAGTTCTTCGAGGACAGGGAGATCGCCGTGCGTGTCTGGAGGTCGATGTCTGCGGACCTGTGGCCTCAGCACAATGACATATGTCGGCCCTGGCCCACTCACGAGCTCAACCTCGACCTGATCCCGAGGGGATCCACATCCTCCCCCGCCGCACTCCCCCCCTCCAGTGACGCCAGCGGCCCTTGCCCGTGGTCCACCTCCTCCCACTGCTGCGGGTCGAGCGTTGAGATGCCATACGCCGAGAGCACTGGGGTCAGCAAGTTGATGCAACAGACGCAAGCTTGATCGGTGTACTTACTAGCCCCCTCGTCGACGACAAACGAGCTCATCTCGCGTCGTGGCTCTTCGCTGAGTGTCGTTCTTGGGTTTGTAGTGAGTTTGTTGTTGTCGTGGTCGTGGTCGCCGATCGACATGACAGGCGCGTCATGGTGAGGCGGGAGCAAACGAGTGTGGCACTGGGTGGGTGATGTGACATACATGTAGGGGGGATTGTTGAATCGATGCACTGCAAGATACAGCTATGCATTATAAAGGAGATGATCAGGTAGTGAGGAGAGCTGCTGAGACTGGGAACAACTCGTTGACGAAGTGCAGTCAGTGGGGAGAGATGGTATGCGCGGGCCGACCGCGTCAATTGTGGCTTGTATAGCGAGTGGCTCTTGAACGTCCTGAACGATCTCTGAGCTTGGCTGCTATACGCGCTCGAACGGCTCCCTTTCGAGTTGGGAAGCCCCGCGACCTGGGGAGAAGCGCCTCGAGGATCGCGAAGAAACTCACTAGCTGCTAGGTTGACTGTCCAAAGTCAGTACACAGGATGCGCCAGCGTTACTACGGCATCGCTCCGTTACCTCTTTTCTAAGGACAGGAAGAGCAGCACGGCTAGCCCTCTGGTCTCGAGCTCTTCAGCAGTAGACTCAGAGAGTGCGCTGTAGTACCGTGCCGTGGAAGAGGTACATGTGTTGGGCACGTCCTCGTCGTCGCTTGTAACCCCTACTCCGTGTCCAAGACTCATGCTCTTGACTTATACAGTATCATTGACCTCTTCGCTGCAGCTCCTCGATATGACTCGAAGGTGCATAGCAATTCTTCCACTACATCAGGACATAGTGATGACAGGTGAACGCGCTGGAGCCACAGCAGCTAGCTCAGGTCGCGATGCCAAATGTGCCATAAATGGGGCAAAATGGAGCAAAATGTAGCAAAAAGAAGCCAAAAGTGAATAAGGAAATGCCCCGATAATCCATCTGATGGTCGTCCTGGCTGTCGAGTGCAGTGCTCCCTAAGCACCATGGAAAGCTACATCGAGATTGCACGAGGGCAGCACTTGATGTCTCTACTGTGTCTTGACGAGCTCTGCTGGTCTTTGAACCGACTGATTTCGTGTGATGCTCTTCGCAAGTAACTGCGCTGAACGTGGAAGGCATCCCAGACGGTGCGACATGTCTATCACCTCTCGTCTGTAGCTGACTGCTGGTGATCAAAGGTCATGACGCGTCTGTAACAACATCTGTCTGTGCTCTTTACATCTGTCCTGCACGCTGATAGCAAGCAGCACTTACCTCACAACTGCACTCAACGGTATCAAGCCTCTACCAGACGCCTCTAGCGCCTCGAGCCGCTCGAGTACACCTCCCATGACAGTTGTTCCCCGCCACGCCCGTCACGCCCGTCCACCCCGCCCACCGCCTCGCCGTCAGCGCACACCTCCCTGTGTACATCGAACACACACGATCCATCGCCGTCGGCGTCAGAAGCATCATCATCGCCATCTCATCGCACGCCTCCGGCCACACTCCAACCGGCAGCGCTGCGGGAGCAAATCGCCTCAAAAGTCGTACAACTGACTCTGCTGACACCCAACGTAGTGCCCTCCTACAGTATGCATAGCATCAGCAGCGAGCAAGAGCAAGCCCATAGCGAGCAGACATGCAGTAATACCCAACCTGAGCACTGACCCCCGAGATGCGTCGCCCGACGGCCCCCGGCAAGTAAATATCCTTATGGCTGGCTGGCTTCTGGCAAAAAGCATGCCGCCACGCCACGCGCGCCTCGCTTTTCGTCGATCTCGATCTCGACGAGGTTCTTGACGTCTGTTTTCTGTCCTCCTCGATCAATCTATCGTCCTACTCTGACCCTAGCGCCTACATCTGATACATAAGGCCGTTCGACGTACACCGCAGTCAAGCCCACCCCGCCCTCCCCTCATGGCCGCCGCCGTGCTCCCGCGCCCGCCCTCCTCGTCCTCGTCCTTTGCGCGCTCCCCCTCGCCCGCGTCCCTCCGCTCGCCGTCCCCCTCCTCGCCCCGAGCCCGCGCGTCAGCGTCTCCGCCGGTCCACCACTCGCCCCGCGCGCCGCGCCGCGGGAGTGCCGACTCGACCTCGTCCGCGATGAACGGGACTGCGGCGTCACCACGAAGGGAGGGGAGCGTGTCAGAGGACGACGAGGGGGTGCGCAGGCGTAACCGCAACCCGCGCAGTCCGCCAGCTGGCGTCGCGGTGCTGCCGACGATCAAGGCGAATGAGGAGCTGTCGACGAGTGCGCTGGCGGACGATGCTGGGCCAAGGCTGGCGAATGGTGCTGCTGCGATCCCCCAGCCCCGCCGCCGCCGCTCTTCCAGCGTGAAGCAGAAGCCGCCTCCCGGCGTCAAGCCGGAGAAGGTTGTCGACTGGGAGATCCCGCGCAAGACGTTCCACTCGAGTATCGGTAAGCATTCCCCACTCTACACCCTGCCGCATCACCTCTGACCCCAGGCGTCATCACCCTCATTGCCAACCACTTCGACCCACCAACCCTCCGCCCGCTGATCGTCGGCCTGAGCATCGCGGTCACGATCATCTTCCTCCTCGACCTCATCCGGCTACGCTCCCCGGCGTTTGCCGAGGCGTGGGAGTCGGTCGTGGGTTTCCTGATGCGCGAGGAGGAGCGGGGAAGGATTAACGGAGTGGTGTGGTATATTCTGGGGATCGTGTTCGTCTTGACCTGCTATCCAAGGGATGTGGCTGTGGTATCTATCCTAACGTGAGTGAGCGCAAAGCAGGGCGCGAGCCTGCGAGCGCGCTGCGACAAGCGACTGTGTCTCAGCTCTCGCAAGGTGTTGTCATATACATCGCCTGATCGCCTGATCGCCTGACATCTGAGTAGTACTGACGCGCACAGCCTCTCCTGGTCCGACACCACCGCGTCCACCATCGGCCGCCTCTGGGGCCGCTACACGCCCCCACTACCAACCCACGTCCCGGGCTTCAAGTTCCTCCGCTTTGCGCCCCGCAAGTCGCTTGCGGGCTTCCTCGCCGCGTCGGTGACCGGCTTCTTCATCTGCCTCGGGTTCTGGTGGGGCGGGTCGTACCAGCACCGCTGGGCGATCATCGACAACGGAGGCTTGGGCTTCTTCCTGACCGCCGTGGTGGTGGGTGTGGGCGGCGCAGTGGTCGAGGCGCTGGATCTCGGATTGGACGACAACCTGACCCTCCCGATCCTGTCGGGTGCGCTGATCTGGGCGTGGCTCGAGGCGACGAACCTGCTTCTAAAGTAGAAGACAGCCTCCGTTACCATGCCTTTCAATCTCATCTCCACCACCCCTCAGCTCTTTACACTGCCCCTCAGCCCTTTCCACGTCTAATCCCTCACCGGCGTCAACCGCCGCACTGCATCTGTTGTCCATACCCAGATAGACTATATCACGAGCCATGCGATGTTATTCACGACAAGGGTGGTGATTTCACTGACCTGCTGATTTCGACGCGACTCCTGAAATGAGTGGATATGCCTCTATTTCTGCACTGACACCCTGCTGCCATGCTTGTCGTCGCCGCCAGATCCTCTCCTCACCACTCTACATCTCTATGGAATAGATCAGACCTCTATGCGATCTGTAAAGCCATGTCCAAAAGGTCACGACGTGGTCAATGTTGTTCGGGTCGGACGACACGCTACCGGCCCGTGCCTGAGTCGCCACCTGCTACGACATCGACATCGACATCGACATCGACCTCAGCCTCGACTTGCTCATCTGTCAGTTTCCAATCTTATACCCAGACACCATGCCCGACCCAGATCCAAACCCGCCGCCAGATCCGCGGTCGCCGAGGCCAGGCGGGGAGGGGACGGGCGAGGGAGGGGGTGAAAGGCGGGAAGGAGGAGGACAAGGAGCACCAGGAGGACCACGACAAGCAGCAACTGGCGACCGACCTCCCCCGCCCCTACCTCCCGGCTTCCCGTCGATGTTTGTCGGCGAGCCCACGCCCCCACCCCCACGCTCGAGCGTGCAGTCGATGTTCATGATGATGCTCTTCTTCTTCTTCATGAGCAACGGGAATGCGCCGACGTACACCGTGATCGATGGAGAGGTGAAGCCACGGCAGACGGAGCTGTCGGTGTTGAGGGAGCAGGTGGCTGAGTATGAGGGGTGGTGGGAGGGGACGGGGAACTGGACTGAGGTGAGTAACTCGACTGGTCGCCGAAGGCGGGCAGGCGGTGGTCGAGCGGTTGGGTCATGGACATGACGACGGTGGGGTGGTGGTCGGTCGATCGATCGAGCTATCGCGAGCAGGACTGGACGCGAGGAGGCGACCGGAGTCCAAGCCCTTGAGTGCAGGGCTGGACGCATGAGCGAAAAAAAAAAAAATGGGAGCCAGTTGTGGACTGTTGCTTTCAGTGCAGTGCTACGTTGAAGTAGTGCGCGTGTCAAGAGCAAGCTCATTCGCCCTTGCGTTACATCTTGCTCGTTGTTCGTCTGCCATGCCCACTTGGGCGGTGCTCGAAGGCAGCTTCAGCTCACGCTGGTTCAGGACGAGTACGTCCTGAGATCTCTTGATCGAGGTCGACATTGCGCGATACCTTTGCGTTCGCGCAACCCGACCCCAACTTTGCTTCACGTTCACGTTCACCTCGCCGCGCCTACCCCCTGACCACACGCTGACCCCAGCCACCAATACCAACCTACCTCCCCTCAACCCTCGTGCCACCGAGGTACGACCACTCCCACGTCGAGGCTCAAGGCGGCCACTTCTTCCCCAACATGACAGGGTGGTACCGCGGTGCAGCGGTGCACACCGTCGATCTGGTAAAGGACCAGGCGATCAACGCAGACGAGTTCTTCGGCGGCGTGCGGTTGCCGAACTTGAACGACACCGCCTCGTGGAACGCAACACTGGCCCAGGAACTCCGCGGCGACTTTGACTGGTCAGGCATCAGCGTATTGGATGTCAAGATCACAGAACAACGGACAGCACAGGACCTAAAGCGCGACGAGGAGGAGCTGCACCGCCGGCCGGCGCAGTGGGCATGGGTGAAGGGCAAGGCTTCGTTCGGGGGCAACGCGACGCTCGAGTACGACCTCTACGGGCTGCACTTTGTCCCGAATGGGACGTACGAGCTTTTCGGCTTACCGGAGGGGATGCGTGTTGACGTGCGGCATATCCCCACGCTGTACCCCGACCACCACAACGAGACGGCCGGGATCGTCCTCGCCGAGCTGAAGCGCGACCTCCAGCACGAGGAGGAGGCGTTTCTTCTCACCGACGTGAACCCGGACTACATCACCGATACCCAGTGCCCCCTGCTCGTCCACCTCTCGCTCCCGCCCCTCCCGCCTGGCCTCACGCTTGACCAGGTGCTGCAGTACGAGGCGGAGCTGGCGAACCCCACGGGTATACTGGGGAGCTTAAAGCGGCCGAAGGGGTACTGGGAGGGCGAGGGGCTGGGCGGGGTGATTATCGCGGACCAGTGTGGAATCGTGATGGGCATCAACAATGGGCACGGTGTGCCGATGGACAACTTCTGGCGCAAGACCATCCACTGTACGTCTCACCCAGACTGACACGCTCCCCCCTCTGATCATCCCTGAGGCCAATTGACTGACCCCCCCCCAGACGCAACGTTCGCATCACTCGCCCAGCTCCTCGGCCTCCTCCTCCTGGTACGCCAGATGGAGCGCACCCGCACGCCCAGCACGCTGGCAAAGGTGTCACTGTGGACCATTGTGCTCATCTGCGCGAGCGACTCGGCCATCTTCTCGTGCCATGTGATTCTGGGCCTGTTTGCAGGAAACAAGACGGCCTTGCCGTTGCTAATCCCGGGGTTCTTCGCACTCTGCACTGCGATTGTGTTCGGACCGGTTAGTATTCGGATTTGCTCGAACACCAGATCCAGGTGCTGGTCCCTCATCTGACCATTCTGAAAAGTCCTGGCTAACCCCAGCGCTACGCCGTCCTCCTGCACCGCATCCAAGCACCAGAACGCAACATCACCCGCCCGGAAGGCGACGATCCCGACCTCCCATGGCACGAGAGGCTCTCCAACTTCATCGACACGAACCCGGCGGTGAAGTGGATCGGGGCTATCCTCTTCCTCTTCGTGTTCATCCACATCTTGCGCTTTGCGGCCGTCGTGCCGTTCGCGCTCTTTGCACTGCAGAGTATCTGGGTGCCGCAGATATACAGGAATGCGCGGCGGGGTAGTACGGGTGGGCTGGGGACTGACTTTATCATTGGCACGACGATTGGGCGTCTTGCCATCCCGCTGTGTAAGTAGGCTCCTCTACCCCGGTCCCATCCCTCAGGCTCTAAATCACTCTTTACGTTCTCCTCTGTCACCTCCTCTCTCCTCCATTACCCCCTGCAACGCCCTTCCTTCATTCGAGTCATCTCCCGTTCGCCATCATCTGGGTATTTGAAAAAACTGACCCCAGACATCCTCACATGCCCTGACAACGTCTTCTTCGTCGAAAACGCAGACTGGGTATACCTCCTAGTCGTGTGGCAGGCGGTACAGGTGCTTTTCCTCTTTGCGCAGGAGCGATTCGGGCCGGCATTCTTGTAAGTCGCACAAACCTCACGCCTTGCCCGCCTTGTTCCCACTAACACCAGCCTGCCGAAACGCTTCGCCCCAGCAGAGGGGTACAACTACCACCCGATACTTACATCCGACCTCGAGTCATCGACGCCGACGTCGACATGCTCGATCTGCATGGAGGAGGTCAACACGTCCGAGGGTTCGTCGCTGCCGCTGAATGCGCGGAAGAGCTACGCCGTCGCACCGTGTCACCATCTCTTTCACACCAAGTGCTTGCAGCAGTGGATGGCGATCAAGACGATCTGTCCGCTGTGCAAGCGTCCGCTTCCTCCGTTATAGATGTTGTATCATGCACCAGCATATCATCGACCAACAACTGCATTGCTATGTACTGAACTAATCCCTCCTAAGTGCTTTTCAACATGTGCCAGCTTCTCACTTCATATACTTGATCGAGCCATGTCACTCAGTAGGATCAAAGGCTACAAACCTGCTGTTCGGTCAAGTCTACTCGGTATTGAAAAAAAAAATAACTGTACTGGCACATATGCAATACAGACTCCTCGACTATGTCCAGGAGCCATACTCCTCTGCTCGAGGTTTATTACTACAGGTCTAACACTACGACAACCCCCCGATGCCTCTAGCTATGATCGCCCCACCCTCACTCCATCTCCTCACTCGTCATTCGTGCCGATGAGGAACTCCTCCGTCTCGTCGAACACCATCGCGCCGCGGTTCGGCGCCTGCAACCGCGCCCACTCGAGGTACAGGCGGAACACGTACGCCGTCATGTCCTCCTTCCTGTAAAACCGCTTTGCCCAGTCGTGACCCTCCTCCGCGATAGAGCGCGCGAGGTCGTCAGCGGCCCCCGAGCCATCGACGCCGCCGGCGAAGAACGCCAGAGCGTCGTGCAAGTCTGAGTAGTCGAGCTTGATGGGAATGAAGTGAACCCATGGCTGGATGCGGTCGTTCCACCACTCGGCTGGGCGTTAGCGCAGTTACTGACTCTGGCGCGCTCTCGGTACTCACGCATGATGGTCGACTTGAATATCAGAGACCCGGACGACATGAGGCGGTGGAAGCGGGCTGACCAGCCGTTGCCGTCGCTGCTGTCAGCAAAGACCAGTGCCACACAGCACACCACTCACACATCAATGATGAACTTGTGGCGGTCGGCGTCATCGGCCTTGATGTACTCCCTGAACGGGTAGTTCTCCTCGATCTCCTGGCATGTGCCGTCGACGACCTCGCATTCTGGGGTCAGCGGACTGCAGGCAAAACCATCAAAACTATGAGATCTGCTGATGGGGTACTCACGGATAGGCTGGCCGACAAACGCCATGTCAAAGTAATGCGGGTTCGCATGCGCCATGGGGATCGGCTTCGCCTCCTCCTGCAGCGTCGTCGTCTTGCCGTCCAAGTACCCCGGGGGCGGGAGGACAGTCCGTGTGCCGTTCAGCTCAGAGCCAAGGCGCATGAGACGCATGCGGTGGGTATCGCGCCACTCGCGGTCCGAGCTGTAGTGCATACCTGTGCTGGCGCCGCGCCACAGGAGTCGGGAGTGCTTCTTCTCCTCCCATGGGACACCCTCGGCCGCGTCGCTAACACGCTCAGGCGGGACACCGAGCACGTCTCCGTGCAGAGCAGTCTTCGAGATCGAGAAGAGTGCCGAGAGCGGCTGGTCCACCGGCTTCTTGCCAGTCAGGACACCGTGTAGCCGCACGAGTTCGGGGTGCTGGCAAATGTCCATCTCGGAGCGCATGTCGGCAACGAACGACTTGTCGGCCACTGCGTCAGGTGGCACGGGCGGCGCCGCGTCGGGGTCGACCTTGTGGATCTTCGAGCTGGACGAGCAGGCTGCCTTCCAGCCGACGTGGGTGAGGTCTGTCTCCTCGGCGTCGGCGTCGATGTCTGCGAGTCAGCTGGGCTGTGTCCGACTAGAATCCAGATTCAAAGCATGGATTATTATTGCGAGTGCACGCGCAAGCGCTCACACTGCTGAGAACAACTACTCACACTCGTCATTCTCGATGTACTCAAGCAAAGTCTGCCTGTGACCATACGATATCACGTTCCATGGCGTGTCATGCAAGCTGTACACCACCTCCATGTCCGGAATGTACTGCGCGACCTCCTTCATGAGCGCGAACTGCCCGTCCCTCCGGAACTGGTACGCCTTCATGTTGTGGTCGCTGTGACGGCCCGAGGTACGGAGCAGCCCGCTCTTCACTCTGATCCGAAAAGTGTCGTCCTGACGCGCTGCAGTCTGGATGCGGGACTGCAGATCGCGGGGCGACAGAGCCCAGAAGAGCTCCAGGTCGCGCTCAATCTGGTCGTACTCGTCTGGCAATTGGACATTGTGCTTCCTGGTGGGTCAGTTTTAACCCATCCACTGCCACACTCTCAACAGTACTCACTCGACATACTCCCACCACTTGTCGAAGCCGCGCGGTGGCGGCCGCTTGTACCGCCGCTTGTACTCCTCTACTGCCTCGTGCAGGGAGCGACTTTGCCTCGCCACCTTGGCGTCCCAGGCATCGCGGGCGTCGCTGATCAGCTGGTGTATCGGGTGGACGGTGGCATCGGGGTTGACAACCAGGCGGCCGTCCTGAAGAGTGTGTGGCGAGCCGACGTCCGGAACGCGGACGCGGTTCGCAAACGCAGGCTTGACATTCTTGGCCTTGGCTCTGGCTTTGGCCTCGTTCTGGGCAGCTGCTGCGGTCGTCTGGTGCTTGCGCGCGGCACCAGCCATCGGAGTGGCACCTCGGCCCATCGACGTCCTTCCCAAGCCACGCGTCACATCGCTCTCGACTGGGAAGTTGACGCGGACAAACGTGTAGAGCACCAGTACCAGCAGTAGAGAGTAAATGATGCGTATGCGACGTGTCGGATGCCGCAGGCGGAACAACAACCGCCTGTAGCTCCTACCGTAGGCTGCGGGAAAGCTGTCAACGTCCTCTCCTGCCACAGACACGGGGTCCGCTTTCGAGTCCTCCAAAGAGCTGTAGTAGTTTGGCCGCCGTGACGGTGCTCGTCGTCCTGACATGTTGTTGTGACGGTGAGAGAAACGAGACGAGTTTGGCTGGCCACAATCTGTTGGAGTTGGCATCAGCAGTATTTGGTGCTGCGAGCTAGTGGCGTCCATAACGATCTATACACAATCGCTCTGCTCGCAGCAGTGCGGTAATAGCAACGGTGCAAGGGGTGATAGGCTGATTAGGCGAAGGGGAGGGAGGAATGAGGTGCGCGCTCCCGAGTTTAGAGCTTGCTTGAGCGTGCGCTGCGTATTGCTCGACGTCGAGGTCGAAAGGCCCCACTTTCCCACAAAGGGGAAAGTTACCACTATTCGCGAGTAGTTATTTGTGGACCTGTGTCGTGCCGCGCTCGCTCAGCAGAGGAAGCGTCGTAATGCAATCCTCGAGATTCGACACGATCGTACTTCTGCGTCGATAGATGTTGTCTGGGCGATGTGAGGGGGCGGGAAAGGCCATCAACCAGCAACGAGCGCACCATTTATCATGTATCGCTGTTGATCTGAAAGACCACAAGCCGTTCGCCCGAGCTGTCATCGTCATCTCTGGTTGGCAGGATTGCAGTGGTGAGCATGCGGGTCGAGTCTGGACAGTGAGAGCCAAACAGGTTAGTAGCACTCCCGGTTTCAAGATAGACATAAATAACCCCATCCCGGACGGGCTAAGGGATCTTGAGTGCCCGTCCGGGGACGTTTGGTACCTTTGGTTGTATTGATACCAATGGCATCCAGGAACTTAGTTCTGGCTGGCCGTTGCTCGCTTCCAGCTTCCATCATCCTAGCGTATCGAGCCGCCCATCATGGGGTTATCACCATTGTAGGCAGTCGTGCTACTCCGCGACTAAGACTGCAGTCGCCCCTGGTACGCCCACAAGACAGTCAGAGCAAGACTGCACTGCAATGGTTCGACTGTGCAGACGGACACCTTACTCAATGCTAGGCGCCACTAGCAATCGGTAGACACGAATAGTAATAGCAGTGCTATTCTATGTCTGTATAGAACACCACCCCGATCAGGCTCGAAATAGCACCGGGACTCAAGCGGCGTCGAGCACAGCTCGTTCTCTTCGCTTGCTGGCAACATAAATGCAGCAAAGAAGACAGGTCGGCGCAGAGGCGTTTTGCGTCTCGCTTGCTGTCGATCATGTCCGAGGTTGTCCCCGTACGTCTCCGAGGTCAACTGATAGGAAAGTCAGATCAGCATGCCACTGATACGACGAGCAGCCTTGCCTTGAATCAGTTGAGAGACAGGCCGGGTCGCCTCTCGTTGAGCCTGGACTTGGTATCAGCGCGGGTGGCAGGGGAGGCTGCGGTCATCTTCGGAGCTTAACATCCCCTGGTAGTGAATTGTCCCATAGCGCAGCGTAGACTGTTTTCGCGAGCCACCCGCGGGCCATCCGCAAGTTGTCCTCCTCATCCTCCGCGGAAAGCTGCTGCTGCGCTGCTGGTTGGCGTACCCGAGGCCGAGTATGGATCGCAGCAGCTGATCGCAGCTGCTGTTTGCTGCTGCTGCAATCAATCGTCATCAGTGTTGACTTTGGGTCGTTAAGTGGCATGTGTCTTATTGGTGAATGTCGGATGAACCGGGAAGGATGCAGATAAGCAGAATGCACTCAGAACAGATGAGACGGAGTGGAACCGCATGCCTGTCGAACTTCTGAACGCCTGCCCCGTGGCTCAAACCCGGTTGTGTAAGACAACAGAGGCTTCGACTCGACAAACATCGAGACCAGCAACGCCTTATCGCCTTGTTCCTTTCGATGCGACAGGTGACTGACTCCTCCTAGTCCCGACCCCAGGGGCTGCGTGTGGAGCTCGCTGAAACCAAGATGACCCCGGGAATGCTTTACGAGAGAATAAGGTGCGATGCAGGACATGGGACAGGCAAGGGACGACGACATGGAGGCCATGTGATGGATGGTAGTGAGAGGAAAAGGAGATCAACTGGAACTCCGGTATGATGTTCCGAGGAAGATCCAACACGTGGCAGATAACAGACAAGTTTACGTAAGCCACCCTACAGCCACGAGATTATTCCTCTTTGTAGATTAGCCTTATCAGGCAATCACGGAGACCAGACCATCTCCGCTCCCCGCATTCGGTCGCAGATGCGCGACGCGACGATACCGAACACCTTATCTGAGCTTTTGCTGAAACAATTGTTGTCGACGTTTTTTCGACGAAGCAAAGCAACAGCAACTCTATCTAGGTCAAGCAACAGCAGCGAGGGCAGAGTTGGACTGTTGCTGTCCTCCTAAGAGGTCGATTGATCAGCTTTGCGCAGATCTGGCTTACTGGAGACGGAGCGACGGATCACCCCTACCCACGTGCGAGGAGACCATCACTAGGCCAGGCGACTACATCTCATGGCAGCCTCACCCACAGGCGTCCGCACGCCGTCGCCTCAAGACGATGCTATCGGGGCTATTGGTCGAGCCCCAGCAGCTGGTGCAACCCCCGCCTCGTCGTCTGAAGCAGCATCCAACTCCCCGGCGACACCATCTACGCCCGTGCGCGGTAGCTCGTCTCGCGACGTGCCGCCGCCGATATTCGTCCGCGCAGCGACGGAGCAGCGAGAGCTGGGTCCAGGAGAAGCAACGCCCGACGACGCAACAGGCGAGGAGACAGACGCGATAGGCGAGCTAGTGCCAATGACGCCGAGTCCACGGGTGAAGCGGGCGTCCTTTGGTGCAGGTGCAGCGGAGCGGCCTACCTCACCCCGAGATGCACCAGGCTCGCCTTCCTGGGCGCCGCTGGACGTACCAGCAGACAACGATACTCCCTCACGACCTCGAGGGGGACCACGGCCTCATACCTGGCATCGGAATAGCCTCGAAGTCCCGGCGTTCTTCCAGCCGCCGACGCCGCTGACCAGTGATCAGCAGCAACCCTCGACGCCAGATCGCAGCTCCAGCTCGCACGCGCGCAACCTCTCGCTTTACTACCCCCAGCCTGGGGTGCCATTGCCGCCTCGGTCGCCTACTCTGGCTGCGGAGAGTGTGATCCCCTCGGCGGATAGTGTGTTTGCCAACAAGCCTGCGGACTGGGGTATCGAGTCGTCGAACCAGGCGCGCAGTAGCAAGAGGAGGGGGCACCATGTAGGTATCATGGCATTGCCTATATTGGAGCAGGACTTCAGCTGACAGCCAGCACCGCCACTCCCTCTCGCACAACTTCTTCTCCTTCCTGGACCCGACGCAGACGAACGGCGCACTTGCCCCAGCGGCACAGATCGACCCCTCCACTTCCCCGCCAGCAGATGACAAGCCGCACCCTGTGCCACTTAGTGCTGAGGGGCTGCAGAGCACGATGCTGTCCCCGCTGCCGTCTAGTAAGCGGGATCCACAGGTGCAGCTCTTAGGGTCGCTGGCAGTGATTGAGGCTGTGCTGGGTGCGGCGCTGTGGGTCGAGGGGCAGATCAGCGGGTGGAGGAGTTTGACTGCTGTGGGGTATCTGGTGGTGTTTGATGCGTTGGGGCTGGGGGTGACGTTGCTCGCTAGGAGGGATAAGCTTGGCTGGAGGAGTTTGAGGAGGCCGTATGGGTGAGTCGACGGGCTTCGGCGAACGGTGTTTCAGATGGCGTTGGCGTTCGTGGACAAGAAGCTGTATGACTCCAAGCGAATATGAGTATATTCACCTGGAAGAGAACCCTCCATGGCTATAGACTGCTCTGGAGGCCTCCCCGAGTGCCCTTCATTGGCGAATCTGGCCTCTTAAAAGACTGCAGAAGCAACAGCTCTCGCTTTATCTCCGAACATGACTCGAAGGCTAGCTAGCCTACACAGGGCTGGACCATTCTCGTTGACACGTACTACCATCACCTGTATCGCATCTGCACCTTTCCCTTGTTTACTTCATGGGCTGATGCTGACCCCAGCTCCTCCCGCATCACATCCCTTCTCTGCTTCGCGCAGTCCGTCTTCCTCGCCTTCGCAGCAGTCTACATCGGTAAAGAGGCCCTCGAGCAGATCATGATCGGCAGCGGAGCCCACGACCACAGCGGGCACGGGCACGGGCACAGTCACGGGCATAGTCATGGGCACGGGCATGGAGATCACGGCGCAGGCAGCGATCGGCCATTCCCTACGTGGTATCTCGTGCTGGCGTCGGCTGCGTGCTGGTTCTCCGGGGCGTTCCTCGGCAACCACAGTAGGCTGGTGGATGGTAGGTGCGGGGTGAGGGTGTGTACTGAAGACAGCTACGGGGCCGCTGTTCTTGCCTCCGAGGTATCTTTCGTTCCCGGTTGTGGCGAAGCACGCGGTGCTGAGGAACCCGTATACTGTGGGGATTGCGAGTGTGGCGGGTTTGTTGGCTGTGGCGGCTGCTGTGGTGCCAGAGTGAGTAGCGTTCATCCTCAACACAAACCCTTTTTGCTACGACTCTCCAATCACAGTTCATTCAGAATGAGGTTGAGATAGTTGCGCAGCACCTGCGTTACGGTCTCCCTCTTCCGCTTGCCACGTTTGCTGTTCCATTGTGGTGCTTCTGTACTTTGCAACCTGGCACACTGTCATCTACTTTCCCCTGTGCCACACCACTGTGTCCTCTCCCCCATCTCACTGCTGACCCCAGCGACTCCCTTCCCAGCCTCGACGCCTCCGTCTCCCTAGCCCTCACAGTCCTCACCGGCGCAATGGCCTACCCGCCCACCCTCGCCTTCGGCCACGTCCTCCTCCAGACCGCGCCCCCCGGCTCCACACTGCAGATGAAGGCCCTCCGCCACGCTCTACGCGAGGTAGCCGACGACAGCCGCGTCCTCGGCCTCGGCACACTGCGCTGCTGGGCCATCGACGCGGGGAAGCTAGGCCCGAACTCGGACGCCGCGCACCAGATCCCTTCGGCACCACCGTCGCGCCGGCCCTCGATCAGCACCATCTCGCCGTCAACAGAGGCATTCACACATTCGCCACAGGGCAGCCCGGGCCGTGTGGGGACCAAGGCGAGAATAGGGCTTGCAACTTCACATGTGCCCCTCGTCGTCACGCTCGTGGTGCACGTTCATCCCGACAGCAGCGACGCGGACGTCATGGACGTGACTAGGCTGGCGTGGGGGCGGCTGAGTGGGGCTATTGGCGTCGGTGGGAGGGGGACGGGCGAGGGGGATGTGAGTGTTGCTGTGCGGCGGGGGGGGGAGGGGGAGGAGGAGTAGGGATGGGGCCAGACAGAAGGAGAGAGAGAGATAGAGAGGTGGGGGGGGGGGACGGGGAGGTCAGCAGGGCAGGGTGACGCTTGGGTGAGTGCGGATGGGGGTTTGGGTTGAGATAGACAGGGGCGTCGATTGTGGGTTGGGTGCTGGTGCTTGTTGTACGATTGACTTGGGGACCCATCTGTTGGGCAGGAGAAATGGGGCAGTGTAGAAGGGTAGCAGTATGGGTACAGCTGTATAGGAGAGCAGTCTGGGCAGCGGAGGCGAAGGGTGAGTGTGTGAGCTAGCGGGTCCAGCAGAGCATTGATCATCTATATATTACATGTGCAGATATGCCACTATGAGACAGTCTTCAAAACATGCTTTAGCTGCGTTCATGTCAGCCGTCTTTTAGCTATCTGCCAGGTCGACTGGTCTTCATACTACTCATGGCATGTGATCAATGGCTGGCCACTACTGCAATGGCACTCGGTCAGGCTCTTTGCTCCACATTGAGACCGTTCTCGGTGACCTCTCCCTCTCACCAGCTCTAAAGTGTCAGTGCCACATCGCCCCAAACCATTCGAGCAGCAAACCATCGCACACGCCTTTCATGCAGACATCAAGATGCTTCTCGCCTCTACCATCCCATATCATGCAGCAGCATGCATCGGCTCCCTCCCTTCAGAAGTCAAAAGTTCAGAAGCACTTCCACTTGCGTCTGTGGCTTGATCACCGTAGCAGCCACTCCTAATAACGGCTAACGGAGGCAAATGGACGGTGGATTGGCCGGTGGCGCATGCGGGATCGGTGCGTGCTACTAGCCGTTGCGTTGCGTTCGAAGCGATCAGTCACATCCATCAGCGTGTTCATCATCAGTCCTGACCTCTTACTCGACTTCAACAGCGTCTCCGTCGTCAATCTAGCATTGTATATCACTGTCCGACACTCGTGTCCGCTTTCCCGACTCCCCGCGTCACAGCTAGTCCTCTAGGTCGCGTGAACGGCTGCACATCCACCCCGCACCACCACTCTCGACTTGCTTACTACTCGACTCCTCGACCACATCGCGTGACCCAGCATGGTGCGTGGTCCTACCCCCAGTTCTTCTTTACTCTCTGCTGTTTGAATCTTTCACTTACGCCAGTCCACGGCCGCCAAGCGCCGCCTCATTCGCGACTTCAAGCGCCTCGCAACAGAGGCACCAGAGGGCATCTCTGGCTCGCCGTGTCATGACAACATCATGGTTTGGAACGCAGTGATCTTCGGGCCGCGTAAGCACACCTTCGAGTTAGGCATGGGCTACTCTGACGCCCAGCGGACACACCATTCGAGGACGGGTCGTTCCGCCTCACACTCACATTCACCGACGCGTACCCCAACAAGCCGCCGACGGTGCGCTTCGTCTCCCGCATGTTCCACCCGAACATCTACAACAACGGCGAGCTGTGTCTCGACATCCTGCAGAACCGCTGGAGCCCGACGTACGATGTGGCGGCGATCCTGACGTCGGTGCAGAGTCTGCTGAATGATCCGAACCCGTCGTCTCCGGCGAACGTCGAGGCCGCAACGCTGTTTAAGGACAACAAGCAGGAGTACGAGCGGCGTGTGAAGGTGGGTCATAGTCGGCGCGATAGCGCCGCGTGCTGGGGATGGTCGCATGTGTTGCAGAGTGGTTAGGCGGAGCACGCTTGTGTTAATTTCGATTCTAGAGGTGCAGACAGTCTCTCGATGCTGAGCATGATTGCTGCTGCTTGGCCAGCCGTCTGCTGCTCTGCGTTGAAGCAGTCCTCGTGCTCCCTCATAGACAGTGCACCAGTCCTTCGGAATCTTCGAAGCTTTCGCTAACCCCAGGTCACAGTAGAGCAATCATGGGTAGACGACGACGACCTCCAGGCTCAAGCAGCCGACTCGCCCGCACCCGCAGCCTAAGCCATGAGCCTGCCATGAGCCTAGACAAAGGCTGCCCGGCCACCCGGCCACCCGGGCCACCCCCACCCCCACCCACTGTATCACTAGACCACGCTATCACGTTATCTCATAGAGCTGGCGCACGCAGCTCGCATGCATCGAGTTTGTAGTTTGTACGGGTGCGGCGCTGCGAGGTGCTGCGAACAGAAGGTGGACTGTGGTGTGGTTTTATCCGCCTGTGGCGGACTTCAAGTGCGAGATAGCCGGGAGTGGTGTGGTTGCTGATCCGGCTGCTGGGCGTTATCTGAAGATGCGGTGGCGAGCAAGAGCAGTGAGAGTGTGAAGGAGGGATGAGAGTGAATGCCAAAGGTCGTCTGACCGTCCAGGAAGACCGGTGGCAATGAGTGGATGGGGTACGTTGCCATGGGGATGGTGCTGTGATCACGTCTGTGGTAGTACCACCTGTTCACAAAGAGTACAGTAGTACCCGACAGCAATACAATTCGATATGTGTTAGCTTGGGCGTCAAGTGGGCTGTGATGACAGTGCTGGTTTGCACATGGCGATCAGAGGCCGATATTAGCTGAGCCTCTGTCAGTAGTATCGACGAGGGTGACAGTTGAGTCGCAGAGGGCTTATCCTGGTAGATAGGCAGGTGGCGTTGCCCTGCCGAGGTCTCGACCAGGTATCTAAGCACGACGCGATGAACCGCGTGCACCTCAGGAGGACGGAGAGACATCGCTGGATGTGACGGCGGAGCGATGCCACATGCGATACATCATGTCATGTCCGATGGGACGGGCATGTGCTCAATGGGGCATGCCGCGCGACTGCAAGATATCACACTGGAACAGAGAGTACGATCAGTCCAGATGTCCAAATGTGCGCGATTGTCACCTTGGAATGGAGAGTACGACGTGACCCAGAGATCTGGTACACCCGACGACTGCCAGTGCCTGTCTCCGGTGCAATCGTGAGCGCGTCACTCATGTGGCGATTTGTACGCGTCGAGTGGACTGGGACTTCTTCATCGTGGAACAACGAGCCGAGGCCACTGGCGACGACACGAGTACGCGAGTACGCGAGTACGTAGCAGATCTATGCAGAGGTCTGCACAGGTATCCATGTCGACGCGGAATGCACAGATCCCTCTGTCTTCACCTTGGCTGCAAGGTGGACTCAAGAGCTCGACATGTTCGCGACGGAGATGACGAGTGCGAGAAGCGTAATCGCGACGAGGACGACAGACGGACACTTGGAGCATGAGGACACGAGACTCCATCATTCCTCAATGTGCCCGTGTTCGTGTGATGCGGCCTGGATCGATCCTTCTCCTTGTCGTTGCCATCCTCCACCTCCGAGAGCACAATCCCTGCCTCGAGTAACGAGGAGTGAACAGCCGCGGCCATTGTCCGGTTGTTTGTCTCATTTTGACTGTCCGTCTGAGTGTTGTGTTGGTGTCCGTTGCGCTACTGACATTGTCTGTGGTGATAACTGCTGACTCTGAATCGCGTTGAGAGGTACTTAAGGCAATGGCAGCACCGCTTTCGGCCCGGTTCTGACCCAACTCTCGTTGAATCTAACAGGCTGGCCTGTGACGCTCTTTACGACTCTACAGTACGCTCCTTACGCTCTTTGCTCTTCAAGCTACTACTCTTTGCTCCATAAGCTCCTCACGCTTTTCACGCTCCAAACTCTTCCACGTCCTACCTCTACACCACTGTACGTCTCACACCCTCGCTCACAAGCACCTCCTCGACACCGCTCACCCCCAAGTCACCATTGCAAGGGTGAGTCTTCGCTATAAGACTGAACCCCAAGGACCTCACCGCTGACCCCAGATGCTCGCCCTCTACCCCCTTCTTGCCTTCCTGGCCGTTCACGCAACAGCCGCACCCTGCGATGCACCCCTTCGCGGCCACCGCAGACCCCAGGCTAGCTCAGTGGCACCCTCATCCTCCGCTATAGCAACTGCACAGCCCACCCCCGGGCCAGAGGACGTCTCCAACCTCGCTGCCGTGGAGCCCATTGACTCCCCCGCCGCCTCTTCGGCCGCCTCCAGCTCCGCCAGCAACTCTAAGACCCAGACCCAAACCAAGACCCTCTGGATCCCCAAACCCGGGGACAAGTGGCAGATCTCCCTCTCTGAACAAGTGAAGCCCAACCCCGACGGCTCATTCACCCCCGACGTCCCGATCTACGACGTGGACCTCTTCGACACGCCCAAGGAGACAATCGCGGCCCTCCATGCTGCGGGGAAGAGGGTGGTGTGCTACTTTTCTGCCGGGACGTACGAGGACTGGCGCCCCGATGCGGCCAAGTGGGACAAGGCGGCCCTCGGGAAGGACATGAAGGACTGGCCGGGGGAGAAGTGGGTGGATGTCAGCATGCCGGGGGTGAGGGGGGTGGTTGAGAGTAGGATCAAGCTGGCGAGGGAGAAGGGGTGTGATGCGATTGACCCGGATAATGTGGATGGCTATGTGAGTACGCGGTCCTGCGAGCTTGCGAGCAGGGCCGCAGCAGGAGCTTGGTTGAGTTGGCCATGGTTGATTGACTTGGGTCAGAGGTGACCTGCGAGTGGCAGAAAGGCGTTATGATGGACATGCTATGAGAGAGTACTGTAGAGGGTGACAAGAGAAGTTAGATTTCAAGAGGAGGGTCAGGTTCCAGGAGCTGAGGAAGGGGGGAGATAGCTTGAGACATTGAACTTCTGCCAAATTAGCTGCAGAGGAAGAGAAGGGATGCTTGTAGCACTTCCTTCTGCCAACTTAGCAGCTCGCGCCAGCTACGCCGTCGCTCGCCGCTGACAGCAGAACAACCCCCCCGCCGGAGGCGTAACCCAGTCCCAGTCCGAAGACTTTGTCCGCTGGCTCGCCGCCACGGGCACAAAGCACGGCCTCTCTGTCGGCCTCAAGAACGCAATGGCCCTCCTCCCTGCTGTCGGCGACGTGATCCACTTTGCCGTCAACGAGCAGTGCACGCAGTACGACGAGTGTACCGACTACACCGACTTCCTCGCCTCGGGGAAGGCAGTGTTCAACATCGAGTACCCCGAATGGGCGGATGGTGTGAGCGCTGAGCGGTTCTGTGCTGCTGAGAAGGCAAAGGGGCTCACGGTCGTGATAAAGAGTGGGAATCTGGACACGGCGGTGGGGTATTGTGATGGGACGAGGTATGGGCATGTTAACGAGCTCTAGGGGGTCATGACATGACCGCAAAGTGAGGGTGCGGGGCTGGCTCCGTGCGTGCTGTAGTGTTGATATGTTAGGCTTAGAGGGTCGATGAATGAGTGAAGTCTACTTCGAGGGAAGTCTACTTCGAGTGAGATCAAGTGAGGGAGGAAAATTACAGTAGATGAAGACCTCGTCAGATGGGTCAGGAGAAGCGAATGAAGCGAATGCTGGAGTCTGCAGGAGTTCAGGTCAACAGTGTGACCATGGACCAGCATAATCTGGTGGTGGTGGAACAGGCCCTCCTGATGCTTGTTGAATAGGAGTGATAATACTGTAGTAGGGAGTGGTTGGAATACGATTGGGTATGACTGCCATAAGACGTCGAAAGAACTTCGGCCAAGGAAGGTGCTTTCCCCATGGAGGTGTTCCTGCCACAACGAACTTTGATCGATGCATGCTTACACAGGCTTCTTACATTGTCGAGAGAATGTAGCGTGGCCACACCACTGCTGCAAAACGCACGGTTGATCAGAGTCTTATCAAGTGGTCGATGGATACGAGAGTATGGTGTTCTGAGGTTCTGAGTGAGAAGGGAAAGGAACGCAGGAAGGTGCTCTCTCCCAGGAATGAGTGCCTGCCACAACAGCAGCCTCAGTCAATGCACTTACATGTCGATTGTCGATCGTCAAGAGGACAGCGAGTCGTTCTACTGCTGAAAGATGCTTGGTCAGTCAGAGTTCCAGCGAGTGGTCGATGCGTCGAGGAGGTAATCCTACAGTGCCGTCAATACAAGCCTTCAGATGGCAGCAAAGACTCCCCAACCCCAGCTGCGAGGAGAGGGATACGATTCCCGAGATACAGGGAGCACAGCAGAGCAGACGTCCTCAGAGGCAGAGTAAGAGTGACCCCTTCTTGACGACTTCCAAAGACTGGAGATAGTGGTAGGAAGCATTGAGGAAGGTCAATCAGCTTAACATGAGATATCCTCCGTGTCAGGAATGGCAAGGTACTGTACGCTTAGGACAATCCAGCATCGTCGGCTGTGGCTACTATGTGAATCTACCACAACCTGATCGTGCGGCATGCGATCAGATGACTCGCCACGATCGTACGTAGTAAACGCATGCATCGCGATCCGATCAGACACTCAGACCTTCATGACATCTGTATACACACTCACGATTCCCCATATCGCCACCTAACCCCGTCTCATTACCCTGCCCTCGCCAATACCCTAGCCCGACCCATTCGCACTCGCGCCATTCACACTCGGCAGAGGCGGCGGCGGTACCCCTCCATTTTCGCCACCCTCATCCTCTTCCTCGTCCTCGTCTTGCATCTCCTTTGCCTTCTTGAGCGCCAGCGCCGCCTCGTTGCCATAGTGCATCGCGCGCTTCTTGTTAAAGTCGCGCTTATGCGCCCGCGTCTCCTCATCCATGTGCTCCTCGTCGCTGTCTGCAAACACCTCGCTTCCGCCGCTCACTGAGCCCGAGCGCACAGCATTGCCAGACGTGTTCGCATACGTCGCGCCCACGGGCTCGTGCACTGTCTCGCCGTCGCCGAGCTCGGCGAGCGTGTGGCCCGGCGATGACGACTGGCCCGGACGCACGGGGTGGGGTTTGTCGGGGAGGGAGAAGGAGGCAGAGCGGGATGACGTCGAGGAGGCAGACGAGGGGCGGCGGGCGTTGGTCTCGGTGTTCTGGACTGTGCGAGCCTGCGTTGGGGAGGGGGGGACGTGGGAGTTGATGATTGCTTCGCGGCCGAGGTCGAAGTCGGGCACTGAGCGTCAGCAGCATGATGCGAAGCATCATGCGAGGACGCGATAATTGTGTCGTATGAAAGACGTACCATTGTCAAGGACAACATCGTTCTCAGCATCGTATCGCACATATGGGGTCTTGGGCTCGTCGATCTTCCTGTCTGTCAGCCGAGCAGGCGCACAGGCGAGCGCAGCGAGCCTGTGAGGCTGCGGGTGCAGCTGACAACTACTCACATGAGGGAGTCCTTCTGGATCTCAGTGAGGGCAATGTTCGCCTCGTCCCAGGTCAAGCTGTCTATCAGCTCATCATAGTCTGCTACTCGTTGAACAGCGGCTGCCCAGACCACACTTACTGCTCCTTGTTGTTGTTAGGATCCCCCGGGACATTCCTGAGCGGGTTCTTCAGAATCCCCCTGGCAGGAGGCGCACGCGCACTGCTCGGCGGGAGGGCATCTGGCCCCTCCCCCTCTGCATCGTGCTCGAGCGGCTGCCCCGGCTCGCGCTGCGTCGGCCACTCGGGGTCGTAGGTGCCGTCTGTGGGATGATAGTGTGCCACCTCGGAGGCAAGCTCGCGCTCGTCGACGGGTGGGATCTCCAGCCCGCTCGGGTGCGGGTGGGTCTCGCTGTAGGGCGGGTGGGGGGTCATCGCGCAGGTTTAACAATAGTGTAAGTGCTAGTGAGGGTGGCCCTAGTTGCAGTAGAGACAAGCGAAGCAATTAGAGATGGAAGAGATGAATGTCGGTCGATCCGCGAACAATGCGCCGCCTGAAGATGGATGCTCTCGTTGTGTCCAGTTGCTTGTTGCTCGCTCGCTACCCGACGTCATGTCATGGTCACTTTGCCACCGCTCGCGTGGCATCCACGTGCAAGCCATGCTATAGAAAAGCTAATCACAATGCTACCAATCCTAATACAGGCACCGCACGCCTAATAGATTAAGACGCGTCGATTAGCGCGCCCCCTCGCGCTATATCCCGCTATCCGACGTGGCATTGACGGCATGGCCGCCACGTCGACACGCCTCGCTGTGTCATGTCCAGTTCCAGGCATTTCGCTCTATTTCCATCCCATCTGTGATTCTTGTCAGTT
Source organism: Cutaneotrichosporon cyanovorans (assembly GCA_002335625.1). NCBI lineage: Eukaryota > Fungi > Basidiomycota > Tremellomycetes > Trichosporonales > Trichosporonaceae > Cutaneotrichosporon > Cutaneotrichosporon cyanovorans. Next base: position 30,835 of record BEDZ01000034.1, on the reverse strand, counting down.
CTCTCCTCGACATCGCTTCAGCACTGAGCTTGATAGCCCACAGCGTCCTGGCACTTGTCCTCTTCGCGCGTCCGACTATCCTTCTCTCCAACTAGCTAGCAATGCGGCCACAGAACGTCGTCACCACTGCAGGCGCTGGTGCCCTGCTCCTTGCTGCGTCGGCCTTTGCAGAGGTCGAGTTTGAGGTGGGTAGGGGGTTGGGGAGCGGGCAGCGTGGTATAGGTAGCATAGAAGTACCTACTGAGTACCTACGGCTGCCTGTCTCTCTGACATCTCCTGTTCCTGTAGCTCTTCGCTGACCCCAGCGCACATCCATCAAGGGCCCCTTCATCGAGCAGTTCCAGGAGCAGATCCCCGAGTCGCGCTGGACCGTGTCGCGCGCGACCAAGCAGACCCCCGTCGGCGATGAGACCTTCTCGTATGTTGGTACCTGGGCTGTTGAGGAGCCCGAGGTCTACCCCGGCATCAAGGGCGACACTGGTCTTGTCCTGAGTGAGTGGGAACGTGTACGGCCATGCTCAGTGTGGGCGCGTGTATTGTTGTCTTAGGCTAGAGTGCTAACACGCCAGAGTCCAAAGCCGCCCACCACGCCATCTCGACCCTCTTCGACGAGCCCATCGACCCCAAGGGCAAGCCCCTCGTCGTCCAGTACGAGGTCAAGCTCCAGAAGGGCCTCGAGTGCGGCGGCGCGTACATCAAGCTGCTGACTGCCGACTCGCACGGCGGCCTCAAGGCCGGCGAGGACTACACCGACAAGACCCCCTTCACCATCATGTTCGGCCCCGACCGCTGCGGCCAGACCAACAAGGTCCACTTCATCTTCCGCCACAAGAACCCCCTTACTGGCGAGTACGAGGAGAAGCACCTCGCCAAGGCGCCTCTCCCCAAGATCACCAAGACGACCGCCCTCTACACCCTCATTGTCGAGCCCGACAACAGCTTCCGCATCCTCGTGAATGACGAGCAGGCCGTCGAGGGCTCGCTGCTCGAGGACTTCCGTCCCCCTGTCAACCCCGAGAAGACGATCGAGGACCCCAACGACACCAAGCCCGAGGACTGGGTCGACGAGGCGACCATCCCCGACATGGACGCCGTCAAGCCCGAGGACTGGGACGAGGACGCGCCGTACCTCATCGAGGACGCCGACGCAACCCAGCCCGAGGACTGGCTCGTCGACGAGCCCCTCACCATCCCTGACCCCGAGGCCGAGAAGCCCGAGGAGTGGGATGACGAGGAGGACGGAGACTGGGTGCCCCCCTCGGTCCCCAACCCCAAGTGCGAGGAGGTGTCTGGCTGTGGCCCCTGGTCCCCGCCCAAGATCAAGAACCCAGCCTACAAGGGCAAGTGGGAGCGCCCGCAAAAGGCCAACCCCGAGTACAAGGGTATGTGGACCCCGCGCCGCATCCCCAACCCCGACTTCTTCGAGGACCTCCACCCGGCCGATTTTGAGCCCATTGGTGGTGTCGGTATCGAGCTCTGGACCATGACCGAGGACATCCTCTTTGACAACATCTACATCGGCCACAGCGCCGAGGACGCCAAGAAGCTCGCCGAGGAGACGTACCACGTCAAGAAGCCGATCGAGCAGGAGCTCGAGGGCTCGAACGAGGACGATGACGAGGAGGAGGCGAGCGAGGGCGCTCTCACGCTCGTCGACAAGGCCCGTGTGCGTCTCTACTCGTTCCTCACCCTCTTCAAGCTCGACCCCGCAGGTGCGATCAAGCAGATGCCCGAGGTGCCTGCTGCTCTTCTTGCCCTTCTTGTTGGCTTCTTTGGTGTTCTCGCGTCGCTTGGTGGTCTCTTTGGCGCCTCCAAGGCGACCAAGACCCAGCCCGTGGTGGTCAAGAAGGCGACTGTCAAGTCGGCGCCTGCGCCCAAGGTCAACGCATCGTCGCCTGTCCCCGGCGAGACTGCGAGGATCGAGGAGGTGGTGGAGGTTGAGGACGAGGGGGTGAAGAAGCGCACTACGCGGAGCTCGGCGCAGTAGGCTGAGCCACGCCGAGCGCAGCGAGGCGAGGCGAGGCGATGCTGAAGCCAGCGAGGGCTCAGCGCAGCAGAGGCATAGATAGGATCGCTTCTTTGGTGATGCGATGAAGTAAAAGATATACAAAGCTATATAAAAGGAATGGTGGCAGCTGAGGCCGGCCAGTGCATCATATATCATTGCAGATGTTACATTGCAGCAGAGGGCGGGAAAGGATGCAGGTTGGCAGGCGAGATGAAATACAAGGTGGTCAGATGAGAGGCCATACAGTCTGTAGATGCAGGCCAGCGACTTGACAGGGCCTGGCGATTGTCAATTGCATGCACTAGCTCATCACTACGAGCTTGAGCTAGGTACCCACTCACGACCTTCAGGAAATAGTGCGTTGCGTGTGCGGCTTACGCGAAACACAGCTGGGTCTCGACATATGTCTAGGTTTACGAGCGGCGCCTTCTGGATTAACTGACTGTCTTGCTTGCTGATAAGTCGCTGTCTTACTTACGAGTAGACGGTTGCTATGCTGGCCATTTGAGTATGTTAGGTTGGGTCATCTAATCACTCCGCCGAACCACCCAAGTTTGAGGTGTCGATAGTAGTCAGGAAGCGAGTGATGAGTATAATCGTATGTCAAACGCACTACATCTGCAGGCTCAACTGAGATGCTATCAGTGGTCAGTGAGGGAACGCAAGACATGAGCTCAAGGACCAGCCGCGGCTCCATGTGACAATGACACTTGTCACTTCGCGTCGTATGCCAGTAAGAGCGTCCTCACTGCAACCCGCACATCAGCACCCAAAACAATGCGATTCTGAAGAGCAAGATGCAGTCTATTTCGACAGCGTTGCAATGGCATCACTCAGTGAGATGGAGTCAGACGCTGAAAGCAGCAAGAGCGCAAGAGCAGCTATGCATCAACAAACAACTCAGGCAGGACAACGTTCCAGGAACAATCGTGACTTTCGCATTGCCAAACTTACGTAAATGCCCTTGTGCCATCGGCGATAAGCCACTGCCACTCGCGGAGATTTGTGCCCGGCGCTGGATTTGAGGTTGGGTGCTCGCCGGCCCCTGGTGGGTGGTTTCGACGACATCGAGGCGTAGTGCTGTACTCAACCGTCAAGCTATCAACAAGTGAGTGCGGGGGTGTTGAGGGGGCCTGCCATCGGACGCGACAGCATCGACGACGACGACGGAGACGACCTCGCTGGGACGACGCACGGGCACGGGCACGAGCACGAGGAGGGAGCAGAAGGGTGGAATGGGGGATGATGGGAGTGGTCGATGGCGTGTGAGGGGGTGTAGGAGGGCTGGAGGGTGTTTGACGGAGTGGGAGAGAGCGCAGGAGAGAGGGAGAGGGAGAGGGATGTCGGTGTGGTTGTGCTCGTGCTCGTGCCCGTGATCGTCGGTGCAGAAGAGTGTCGGATCGAACGTCGCGTCAAGATTGGCAGGAGTCACCCGACCGCAACCGGATTCCATGAGCTCAACTAACCCCAGAATGGCCCAGCGTGTCACCCTCCGCAAGCGCACGCCCTACAACACCACCTCCAACCGCAGGAGGGTTGTGAAGACCCCCGGTGGCAAGCTTGTGGTCCACCACATCAAGAAGCTCACCGCTGCGCCCAAGTGCGGTGACTGCGGCACCGCTCTTGCCGGTATCCCCGTTCTCCGTCCCCGCCAGTGTGAGTAGTCGAGCGAAAAGGAGGGAGAACATGCGCCCAGAGCACCCAACGTGACCATGTACTGATTGCAGACGCCACCCTCTCCAAGCGCCAGAAGACCGTCTCGCGCGCGTACGGCGGCTCGGTGTGCGCCGGCTGCGTCAAGCAGCGCATCACCCGTGCGTTCCTGATCGAGGAGGCGACCATCGTCAAGCGCGTCCTCAAGGCCAAGGCCGCCGCTTCGAAGAAGTAGATTCGCGCACCACCACCGTAGCGCGAGGGACTTGGAGGAGCAGCATTTCATCGGGCGATGTATTGATTCTCACGCAGCGGCGGGTGGATGGGTGGATTGAGTCAGTGCCAGGGGGGGTCGCGTTGAGTCGAGTCAGCAAAGCAGTGTTGGAAGGAGATGGGTGTGATGCGGGTCATGACGTTGAAGGAGATGGGTTTGGCAGGGGGGGGGCACAGGTTGTTCACCCATTCGGTGAATGCTGGATGCGGTGGTCATTGAAGAAACGGCCCAAGTAACTTCAGAAGTCGAACATTGTCACACACTGATGGTAACGATCGACCACTGATCTCTAACTCTGTCTGAACTTTGTGAGAGTGAGCTTGGCAGCAGCAAACTGAGGAGCGAACTCTCAGATGGTCGAGAGGCTCTCGCTCAGGCTCTCATGACCATGTGATAAGTGAATTCCATCACTAAGCACCAGCACTATCGAAGCTCGGACTAGGAATCCCGTCTGATCAGCGATGAGTCAAGGAGCAACAACAGCCACGCCAATAAGGATATCAACGACAGCAATGATCGCAACGACAGCATCGACGGCGACGATAGCGACGATGGCGACGACAGCGACGACAGCGATAGCAACTCCTATCCGGTATCGACAGCATCTACACCAGCATCGCGCATCATCCTGCAATGCCACGAGCGACTACAAAGGCAGCAGCTGACATCCATTCAGGCATCAGCCTAAGTCACATCAGCAACAACAGACAGGCAGCAATCGCGACCTGCAAGCGGCGATAGACAGGTGCCTTGACACCGATCATCGTACTTTATGCCACTTCTCGCTGGTTGTTTGTTAGTGATGAAATATGGAAGACCTTCTGTTCCTGCACAGTGAGTGCCATCACTCATCCCGTGCCCTTGCCACAGCACTCACATCACAAAGCTGGCAGTTGCTCGGCGGACACAGCTGTACCCACTCACCATCTCTCTCGCTGATCTCGCTGTACCAATAGTCAATGGCATCGCCACTCACATATTTGGTACAGTACCAATGTTGATGAGAGGAGAGATTGATTAGAACCCTCTCTTGCCTTGCATCTACAAATCGCAAGGAGGTCGCAACGCATCAGCAGATAGCTGTAGCTGACAAATGCTGAGACTGCAATGCATAGCTCATGCAACATGCAAAATGGCAGAAAACTTCGAACTGCTCACTTGAATGCATCGCTCGTCATCGTGGTTGGTGGCAGACGCGGATCAGCGCTGATCCCACACGACGCGAATGACTTTTCTTATGCTGCCAGACCTTCCCTATAACCTCCTCCCCATCCGTTTTACCTCTTCGTCTCATCTTCAACTGCTCATCATCCCTAGCTCACGTCTTCTGTTGCAAGGTAGTCTCTCATCGTACATGCTCACGACCACAGACCAATCGAAGTATCACAGCTCTCACATATCTCGCCACACTCCGTGATGGAGACCGGCCCACCCTTCCCCGCCAACGCCATGGAGCATCCCTTCCACGAGGTCGATGAGGTTGACGAGCTCGCACACCTCGTCGAGACAGCGAGCGACACTGAGATCCTCGACTTCATCGACCACGACAACGCAGCCGGACTCGCTGAGCTCGACGCAGTAGAGGACCACCTAACGGAGTCGCAGAACGAGTCTGGAGTGGCGTCAGCAGCGGACGGCCTCCTCGCTCTGGGCACAGAGGTCTGGACTGCCACACGCACAACCGCTCTCTCAGGCAACGACACATGGGTGGACTACCCCCAGCACGACCAGGATACCATCTCGCCTGAAGCCGTGCGTCCTCGTGCTGGCGTTATGGCGTCTCTTCGCCACCACCTTCCTCGTGCCACTGGGGACCTTCCTCACCCCTCGAGTGACGCATGCGACATTTCCCTAGGCAGCCAGGACACGATCACCACTTCGCCCGTCACGTCCTGCTCGACTGAGGATGGCAGCTCGTTCCTGCGTACGCCATCTCCTGTGCCGTCGGGACTCGACCAGTCGTACCTTCCTCCACAGTCGCTTGTGCTGAGTGATGGTGAAGTGGCAGTTGACAAAGGACCTACCAACGAGTGCGATGAGGATCTCGCCAATGCCCCCAGTATCCCCTACATGACCCGCCTGACCGACCTCGACGCCCAGTGCATTGATGCGCACGATGTGGACATCGATCCCTCCCTCATCTGCCGGTCTGGCTATAGCGTGGCACCGTCCCCGTCCGACCACCCCACGCTGTTTGGACCAGATTCCAACTTTACTGCAACGCAACTCGTCGATCGCGGCCGGCACATCTACGAGACGAGCCAGCTGCGAGCCTCGGCTCGGGACTCGGTTGGGAGCGAGCTTGAGGCGACCCAGTGCTCGTCACCCTTGACAGAGGTCGACGAGACAGACACCGATTTGAAGACCGCACTCAACGCCGAGCCAGGGCTGATGCAATCATCAAAGTCAGAGTCACCGGGGATGGGATCACGCAAAGCAGAAGAGCGTAAAACGCAGTCATCCAAGGCTGACAAGCTCACGCCAACCAAGCATCAGAATGTGGACGTTCGACCTTGGCCAGTCACTCCGGATGAGGCGGCACTTCGTCGGGCTACTGCCAACTCCCAAACGAGCCACACAGCACCCATCAGGCCTCAGAACCAGAAGAGGATCTTTAAGGTTGCCTTGTGGGAGTGGGTCTACTCACTGTACATAGACTTACTGTATCTTAGTGTGATCAACAACCCAGCGCACAACGATGTGCTCCACTGGGACTCGAAGGGAGAGCACGGCATCATCCCGTCGAAGAAGAAGGTGCGCATCACCCATGGCTAGCTGACAACAGTTCAATGGAAGTGACGGCATGTCTGATATATGATATCCCTGACGCTAGCGATGAAGGCCATCACGGACGCTCAGGACGTGAGCGGCTTCCTGCGCCAGCTGAACATGTGCGTGGCGGTTGGCAATGTGGCACTCTGACAACAGGTGGGGGTTTGCTCGGTACAAGATCAACGATGAGTGAGTGCCAATACATGGATGCAGCTTCAGTAGGCACATAGCTTGGCTAACAACCCTAGCTCGTGCGGCTTCTCACACCGCTTCTTCAGGCGAGACCACCCCAAGCTGCTGGGGAAGCTGATGCGCAAGAACGAGGAGGTGAGTGTGCGTGGCAGTCGGCGGTGTCGGCGGTACTCAACAGGTCTGACCTGGACGTATGCTGGTGCGACGTCTGCGTAGACGCTGTGGCTTGTTGTTCTGACACTCAGAAAACTCGACGAGGAAAGAGCAAGGCTGCGAAGGTCTCCAGAGCCCCCAAGAAGGCGACCAAGGCCACTAACCAAACTGCCAAAGGTGCCCTGAACAGTGGCGGAGTTAGCAGCAACACAAAGCACGTCGGCAAGGCTGCTAAACCTCTCAAAGCCACTGGCAAATCCACCATAGACACCAGCAACGCTGACAAGGCGGCCAAGGATGTTGACCAGACGATCAAGTTCACCATAGACACCACCAAGGCCCTCAAAGCAACCCCAAAGGTGGTCCGGGAGGGGAAGACCACTAGCCTGTCATCCGCCCCTATTGCCCCTGCGAGCAAAGGCACCACAGCAACAGAAGCTAGGAAGCGCAAACAGCCTGTGGCGGAGACTGGCATCGAGAACACGGCTCCCTCAAGCAAGCGGGAGCGCAAGAACCCAAAAACGGAGGCTCAAGCGAGCACGACAGCCGCCACAGCGAGGCCGAATCGTGGCCGTACAGCTCTCGCACCCGCCAGGCAGGTGTCCACGCCACAGAAGGAGCAAGCGACGAAGGAGGGTCCTCAGAACAAGATGCAGGCAAAGGTGACCAAGTTACCCATGGAGGTCAAGCGACGTGAGTAGATGCATAATCTCGAGTGCTGATGGCAGCTTCTTCGCCACGCAAGAGCGGCGTCGCCTGTGGACCGGAGCAACCCTGCCTTGACTCCACTCGTGATGCGCTGCTCTGGAAGCCGATCGCGCAGAAGAGCAGCAAAGCTGAGCATGACGCGCCACTACGCACGCGCAGCAAGCGGACTCGTACCCGCATCTAACAAGCTTACGCCCCCCTCCCAGTGGCCTCTCACTCGGGGTCCATCTTCATCCATCTCCGACACGATGCCATCAACAACACTGCATGCCAAACACCTTGTGTAAGTTACAAGACGTCGACAATGCTTGGACACCGATCACTGCTCGGACCGCCACTGTGAATACTGGCGTAGGGAGTTCAGTTGTATAATGAGGCATCTCACATCATCACGTAGCATCTGAGACCATCTTCACGCACCATGCATGCAACATGTGACATACTGTACACTGCTGGGTTCTAGATTCTATATTCATGCGTCGTTGTGTGTTGTGCGATCACTGGGTGCCGCCGACTGTGGTGCTCGCCTCCAACACTCAGGTATGATCACGTCTCGAGAGTCAAGCGCTGGAGGTTGCGAGGACTGGTGATGAAGGTCGCACAATGAGCATTACGCACCGCATTGCGCACCGCAGCTCAGGCATCGAGGCCGTGATGCAGGGTGGATTATGCTTGATGTCCTTCCGCATCAAAACCGGTCAACACATCACCCGGGTTCAGCACCTTCCTACCATCCTCCACGATACTCTCCACACCATAAATGCCCAGACACCGTATCCCGTCCTGCTCCCCCTCCACAGCCCCCTCCACACCCACACGCTTCACCAGCGTCCATGTTCCTCCTTCTCCCAACTTCCGCCTCTCACCTCCCGCCCCCGGCGCAGGTCGCGGCCACGCATCACCCTCCGTCCCTAGCCTCTTCACCCTCTTCACCCCCTCTGCCGTCGAGCAAGCGTAATATGCCGCCGAGACTCCTTTTCCTCGTGTAATAACCTCTTCTGGCCCTCCTCGTGACAGTAGGAGGAATTGTGTATAGTTTTCTGCTGTCAGTACAAAGCTGCGCGTTGATGCTGGTTGCCAGAGTTCTGGCACTTACCCGGGTCACCCTGCGTCCCACTATGCAACACCGCCATCTTATCCCCCAGCAGCTCCACCGCCGCACTCGAGCAGATCGCTGCCACGTCCCTCCTCCCCTCGTCGACGAGGCTCTGCGCCGCCCCAGCTGTCGACGGCCACGGTATCCGCACTGCGTTGGGCAAGTGTGTGTCAAGCCACACCTTGCTCTGGCCCAGTGCTTGCTCGTGGGAGCGGACGAACTTTATGTCCTGCAGCTTTACGCCTGCGAGTGCTACTAGTTGATGGGAGATGCGGAGGGCCGTGTCTGCGATGATCGTGGGGGCAGGTGAGGTTGCTGATTGTGATGCCGACGGTGCTGATCCATTAGGCCGCCTCGGAGCTGGACTATCAGAACCTCCTGCTGCTGCCGTTTGCTGTGCCTCACCATCTCCCCCAGCCGCTGAACCGAACGCGTCTGACCTGCCTACTCCGCCCTGCCCCAAAACCGACAGGAGGCAGTCTGCCGCATCGGTCACCACTCCATGGATCGTGTTGTGTATTGGAATGACGAGGTACTTGGCGGGATGGTGGTATACCGCTGCCGTCAGTCAAACCAGTGCAAGCACTCTTCCTCCATCTTCTCCACGGACATCCCCCTACGTCCTCCACCCCATTCCACCTCCTCCCCCTCCTCCTAATATCTTACTCACAAGGGATACTCGGACACGGCACCAGCTCGCCCCCGCGCAACCGTCGCTGGAAGTGCCGCGCCGCCGACTCGCCGTACGTCCCACTCGGGCCCAGAAACGCAATCTTGTGCGCCGTGTCTGACCGTAGTGCCCCCATCAGTCGTCCTGCCATGTGCTCGTTGCAGTATAGTGCATAACAACAACTCAGAGAGCAGTCTCCACGACGTCGAACTTATTTCGACTCAATGGTGTGCTCGGCTTGACGCGAGACACAAATAGTGACGGGTATGTGGCCTCCGGTGTGGGGTCTCCATCGAATACAGAGCATTACAAACACCATGAGTATTGACAGCATATTTAATAGTAATCGCACGAACGAATTCTAATACCACCCCGTGTTATCAATTAGAGAAGAGTAAGGCATGAATTCTATTCTGATTGGAATTGGCGCTTAATTGACAACTTGATCCATTACAAACTCTACAGTCTATTTCTACAATCCTCCGCCACGAACATTCCCCGTCGGCGATATCAAAAGGTCCCGCGAAAGTGTCCACCAAAGAGTCACTCAAGGTGCCGAGCGTGCTGTTCTCTCCAACCAAACGATGTGAGTAGCGGCGGCGACAGCGACGAGCAGCAACAGCATACTGACAGCCAGTCAACATGGGTAAGGTTCACGGCTCTCTCGCGCGTGCCGGTAAGGTCAAGTCGCAGGTGAATATCGCGTCCGTCCGGATTGGGTTTCGAGCGGCGGCAGGGAGGAGATGGGGCAAGGATGATGGAGGTGGAGTGGGGAGGGAGTGAGGACAGGGCAAGTGCCAGGAGGAGCGTGCAGGAGCAGGACTGTCGTGCAAGCTTGCGCTATGCTTGCAGGCAGTCCGTTGTCCGTCCTGGCGAAGGAAGGAGGGGGAAGGAGGAAGGAGGACGAGTGCCGCCGCCGCTCGACACGACACTTCACATACTCGGTGGCAACGCTAACGTGTAGACTCCCAAGGTCGAGAAGCAGGAGAAGAAGAAGCCGCCTAAGGGCCGTGCTAGTGAGTAGGACGGCTGGGACGCTGGGACGGGGTGTGCGAGGTGTTGCTAGCAGGTTAGACAGACAACTGCTGGTTGCCATGTCGCACTTCGTCCTTCGTCCGACTCAGCAGACCACCTTAGCATCGTGAGCCCCACTAACCTTGCAGAGAAGCGCGCCCAGTACACTCGCCGCTTCGTCAACGTTACTCTCACTCCCGGTGGCAAGCGCTCCATGTAAGTGTTGTCCCAGCCACCCACTTCTCGGATGATCCTCAAATCAAGCATAGTTCAATCAGACACATCATGATCGACACCTATCATCTAATAGTCTTTCGCTCCTATCTGATCCTCTTTACTTTCGTTCATCAGAACTCCGCGCTGACAGACAGGAACCAGCAGCCCGCCGGCAAGTCGGGTTAAGCACCCCCCTCAACGTCAACGCATGTAGAGATGGAGTGGTAGACGGCTTGTACGCTATATGGAGCCATAGCATCTGGAGGCGGGACGGGTGTTGTGCGAGGTCTACTGTCGGCGAGACGGGACAGGAGCGATTGGCTGATGGGTCTGCTAATGGTACTGCTCTGCTGGGTCGGGCGGTCTACAGAGTGGGTCTGGTCAGTGAGCCTGCAGGTCTCTGCAGTCAACACAGCTAAGGTCGGCGCGTCTCGTTGATCTTGCTTTGACTCGAAAGTCTGATATCCCGTACGACCATGTCGAGCTGTTTGGTGACCATGGCTCCCTCTGACGTCCCTGTCGGCCACATGCTGATGTCTAACTGCGATGAAGTTCGTGCTTAGCTGATACATGACATGCTCTAACCGGAAACATAGTGTGCTATGAGATTGCCACGCCAACGTGACACCCCTGCTGGACCAGTGCCACACCCCGCATCGGCGCCAGAGAGTCGTGCCTCTGCTTGGCCTCGACGCCAGGTTGCAGCATGCCCTGCTCCTGTTCATGGTCGTGAGCATGAGAGGTGCTCGAGCCTCAGTCTCCTCGGCCCAGGAGCATGGCAGGCAGTGCGGGCGTCCACAGGGCAAGAGCTCAGTGTGTTGTTGTTACCAATGCCTCTCCTGGAGTGGACAACATTCCCATCATCCACTGCCGCGCTCGAACGTTGACCGAACGCATTGACTCTGCAATGTCTCTGGTCTTGTCGGGCATCCGACCTCAACACCATTGCCCTTGTCCCCTGGTACTCAGTCGTGACGACGTCTTGCCAGTGTACGAGCTTCTTGAGGTATGATCCATGGTCGGCATGGCTGGCAAGGCTCTCAGTGTTGATAGTGTCGTGGCTGGTATAGCTCTCAGCATCGGTACGTTGAGGGCGGCCGATGTCGCTCTTAGCGGTGGCGAGGTGAACCTGGCCGATATCGACTTCAGCGTCCGCCACATCTGCACTCGGCACGGCACTGGTGTCTCCCAGTAACGCCCTGCCGCTCTCGGTGTCGGCAGCCACATCCGTGGTAGCACTAGTGTTGGCGTGCGATGGGTTGTTGGCCACCTCCTCATGGTTGCACGACTCGCGCCGAGAATGCTCCGGGGTCGTCCTCAGATGCTCCGGGACCTCCCTCAGGTGCTTCATTGCGCTCCACAGCGTGCGTGGCGTCCAGCCCTCCTGGTACACTGGGCTATCTGTCTCTCGCTGCACGACCTGATCTTGATCGTTGTCTACTGCAGATCGCGGTAGGGGCGAGAATGTCCAGTCCGTGAATGCTAGGCTATGGTCAGCGCCCTCCCACGATATATACCCACAATTTCCGTGTTTTCAGCACATCCTCGCCGTACACCACCTCACTCAGCAGAGGGTCACGCTCGTGATTAGCGTCAGCTGGTTGTCCCAGTGGCTACGGTCAGGAATCTCTAAAGTACGCCTATGCCACACCCACCTCGTCTGGGATGTCGTCGTCGAAGTGACTTGTGTCATTGACAGCGCTCAATGCTGGCCGAAACGGCGGCGTCTGGAGGTGCAGCGTATCCCATTGAATCCCATCAAACCACGGGTGTGCCATGATCTGAGCAACTCCATCTGAGCCTAGCCCCTCCTCTTCGCTTATGCGGCGAGTGTGGCCTAGCCTGTCTTCTGGCTCACAGAGGAGGCTGCGGAGCAGCTCGCGCGCATGCAACGAGGCGCCTTGAGAGGGAAACTCGAGATGCCTTGTCCAGTCCGCGCTGGGGTCAGTGGCGGTTGTCGTTCGAGCTATACATCTTTTGTCTGACTTCCTCGCGCTGCAGTCAGCGTTGACGCCTGTTCGCTTCAAACATTCACTACACAAACCCCATAGGAACTCTCTACGCACCGAATGAGCCATGAACGGGGCAGCACCGAATAGCGCTTCGTACACTGCATGAGCGGGCACCTCAGCTCTTCTCACCAATCACGCCCAGGCCCCACCAGTCAGCCGAGAAGCCGTACCCCTGTCCTCGTACCACCTCTGGTGCTGGCGTCAGTGGGATCAAGGTCATATTGCACCCATGTATGAGTTTGTCCTGTGGTCAGCGTCGCTCATCCCCACACCCACCCGCAGACCGTGTGGGCCTGTTGCCTCCTGCTGCACCGGTGACCACTCGCGCTCTTCCACTTGATCTGGAACCGCCCTCGCTCAGCTTCATATGTCACGCCCAATCTAGCTGCTGCATCTCGCCGCATGCCATTGTACCACGCCATCTCGTGGCTACTTCGCAGGTCTGTGGCGAGGCCAAAGTCCGCGATGCGAAGATGGCCGTCAGCAGTGAACAGGAAGTTGTCCGGCTTCACATCGCGGTGGATGTAGCCCAGCTCGTGAACCTGATGTAGGGCGAGGACCATCTCGGCGGCGTAGAACCGAACCATAGGTTCGGGCAGTGCCCCTCTTGACATAAGAAGGGCGAGCAGGTCCCCGCCGCCCATGTACTCGAGGACGAGGTACAGCGCGTCCGTGTCGTGGAAGGCGTGGTAGAGCTTTGGGATCCAGCGGACGCCGCGGATCTGGGTGGCAGCGACGAGAAGGTCGCGCTCGGCTCGAACGAGGCCTTCTTGTCCTTGGTGAAGGATGCTGGTGTGAGCGAGCGCGGGCCAATGGGGCAGCAACAGGCGAGAGTTACAGCAACCAGACAGGATCTCTTTCACCTCAACTTACTCCTTCTTTTGCAACGTCTTGATAGCCACGACCCGCTCGGTTGACCGCTCCGTGGCGATGCGCACCACGCCAAACGACCCCTGGCCGATGACTCTGCCGTCGTCAAAGCCCTCTCTTGAGACCTTTGCCTGCCGTCGCCGCGTACCGCTGCGCATCAGGTCGGCATAGTACCGCTCGAAGTAGATCGCCGCTGACACAGCTCGCTCGACCGTCACGGGCGTGGGCCGAGATCCCAGGCATCCTGCGCCGAGCGTCGTAGTACTTGACCCACTTCCGTTTGATGTGACGTCCAGCGAGAGACGGTTCAAGACTCGCGGGCGTCGGCGTGCTCTTACTCGCAACCCGCCAGGCGAGCCTTGCCCAGATTTGCTGCTCGTCCATACATCGCTCGCGGATCCCAGCCAGGCGACCAGTGATACCATGAGTGGAGAGATCACTCAGTGAACATCTGTGGCTGACACCTTGAAAGAATTGATACGCTTCTTCGACTAGCTTCTGCTGGGAAAACGGCCAACGACACGAGTAAACATTGTGTTGGCCGCCTGCTGCACATCTGGCGATTAGAAAGCGCGGATTCGGTGCTTCGTGTCATCACAATTGCGAGCACGGTGTCGGCGCACGGTGCTGCGTGTATGCGGTCTGATAGTACGCTTGAGCCAGAACATCCTCGGGTAACGCCTTCATGTGCTAGTAGTCGGAGAACGATGAGCTTGGCATTGCTGCGTTCATCACTTTGAGTTTGAGTGGCGGGGTTAGCACGGCCAAGCTTGGCGACGGCTCTGCTGGCGGCCCAAGCTCAGCCATCATACAGTAGTATTGACCAGGCTTCAGAGCCGATGTTGCATAAATCCTTATGTAGCTCGTTCGTTCTGAAGGCAGGTTCTTTGGAGATGTGAAGATGTCTTGATGTGACATCCAGTAGATGTAAAAGGGTGATCATGGGAGCGATCTGAATGATCTGCCACAAAATCCGCCACAAGGTCAGTGGCACTTCCGTTTTCTACTGCACAGTACGATGGGGTGTGTCTATGTATAAGAGCGCGAGCAATAATGCTATGGCTACATTTGCAAGTACAGCACAGTACGTAGATCTCTTCTCTTATTTTGCAGGGCAGTGGGACGTGAATAGTCGATGGCGAGCCAACGTGCAGTCAAGCCATCGGTAGCCACAGAGCCTCGGACATCTGCCCCATTTCTTCACCCATGGTCCTTCTCTCGAGTTCCCTCGAGTAACCGTATTCGGAGGACAGGAGAGACACGCGTTAAGTAGGCTAGACGCATGAGGGGACGCTTTTGGGCAGTACTGCGCCATAGTCAGCGTCTGTCCAGTACTCCTGTATTGCATAGCGATGCTTCTGGGTGATTGTCTGGTTGCGTTGCAGGACCCGTACTCGATGACAATGAGGTCGCGTCCTCAAGTGCTCCTCTTTTGACGGAGTGACTCTTCCATACTGTATAGGATTGCTTCTTCCTCGCATGGAGGTTTGGGATCATCTCTGCGTCGGCCAACAACACACACTCCAGATTACGCCGACGAATGGCTTGCGAGGCGGGTTAAGCACTGGCGATCGCGTTGGTAGAGGCTGTTGTACTGAGCACAATCTGACGGTAACGTTGAGTAAGACCTCTTGTCGTCCTGCCTCGTCCGATTGCGCTCATGTCGTCCACCTTAGGTACGTCCCATTACACAAACCATCTCTGTCCTCAGGTGAGAGGGCACACAGCAGATCATGCGCGTCTCCAGGGATTGGCACATCGGAACGAAGGGATTTCGCTGCTCAAAGATATCTGTGTGGTTAAAGCAGGCAAGTTTGCGGGCCAACTGGCTTTCGACAAGTGCATGTTCGTAGAGGAAGAAGATGCATTGCAGTCTACTGTAGCTTCTCGTGTGCGTGTCCGACACCATTTCTCGACCTTTTCTGCATTTTCCGACATTTCCCAAACGTCCAGTCACCAAACAAAAACGTTGTGCCAGATGTTACAGTCCTATCCTACAGCACTACAGCAGCACCGCATGTCTTGAGGATTGAGATCACTGAAAGTACACTTCATCTGCTGGACCACGTGCTGCAAAAGAATCTGATCTCGTCCACCAGGCCGAAGCATCGCTAGCGACCTTGAGCGATTTGCGTGTTCTCCTCTTGACCGGTTCTTGACTTTATACATGATTTGTTCTACATCTATGTCTATCCTATAGGCCTAGTATGACGACCCTATACTCTATAGCGCTTCTGACCTGCTTTCCATTGTACTCATGTGTCTCTATATGTGTTTGATACTGCTTTGGTCTTGGCTTCCTCAACGCACTGTTCGTCCGGCATTACCAAGCCAGCAAGCAGTGTTTGATGTGTCTGTCGCACCGAAGCACTCCTCCTGGAGCACTCACATCCTCAAAATCTCCCTCGCCGTCTTCCCCTGATGCGCAGCCTTGACACCCACCCCCCTCCCCGCCCTAGACGGCACGCTCACCACCCCGCCATCGAGCACAAACTCCTCGGCATCGAGCGGCCTGCCTCGGGCAGCCATGAGCGGCGTCGACCCGGGCGTGGGGCGCAGCGTGTCCGGCGACGAGATGGCGAGAAGCACACTCGCCGCTTCCTCCGCGCCCATGTCCATTTCGCGTATCCCCCTGCTCGGGGGGAGCCCCAGCTCGGGCGGGGACGGCTGCTTTCCATTCTGTGGCCCCGTGCTCGGCGACGCTTGGGGGTCGAGCGCGCCGCCGAAGAGCGAGATGTTCTGCAGCGGCGCGAGGAATGGGGATGGCTCGGGGGGTCCAGTTGCGCTCGAGGCCGTAGACGCCGACGACGGGTGGTGGTACGTCAGGAACGGCGAGGTGGGCGACGGCGTCGGGAAGGGGAGGTAGATGTTCGGACTGGCGGCTGTGCGGGATGTGTTCTGCGGGGGGTTGGGGGGTGGCGGGAGGCGCGGGGCGGGTGCGGTCGCCGAGTTGGTCAGGAGGGAGGAGATGGAGGGTGGGTGGGGGGAGGTGGTGTGGGATGACTCGTCGGGGTGGGAATGGGAGGGGGGGGGGGAGGGGGAGTTGGAGTGAGGGCGGTGCGCGACCGTGTGAGGCGGGGGCAGGTTCGCCTCGTCCTCTGTCTCGTTGGGGTCGTGGTCTGGGTCGGCGGGGGCGAGTGCGTCGTGGCGTGACGGAGGGGTCATGCTGGGTGACGGGGGTGTGGAGGAGTATGCGTGGGGGTGGGGTTTGGGCTCCCGCTTACGAGGCAGAGGGGCAGCAGCAGCACGTACAGGTGCTGGCGCCGGCGCCTCGTCAACCTGCATACTGTGGTCGTCGCCGTCGCCGTCGCCGTCGCCATCGTCATCGTCTTCCTCGTCGTCGTCACTGTCGTCGTCGTCGCCCTCGTCCTTCGCTTCCACTGTGGACCTCCGAGTGCCACTCCGGCTGTTGGCCTTGCTCAACCTCGCCTCGAGCTCCGACACCCGCTCCTTCAGCTCGCGCATGTGCACGACTGTCCGCTCCAACACCTCGAGCTTGAACTCGCCGCCCTTGCCGCCGTTCTCCTCGCCGAGGCCGGGGACCATCGCGCGCAGCTCCGCCAGCGCCGTGTTGATCTTCTCGCGCCGGCGGCGCTCAATGAGCGAGTGGTTGGCCTTTCGCAGCTGCTCGCGGGACATCGGGCGGCCATTGGGGCCGATCTTGGCAGCGGGGGAGGAGGAAGAGGCAGCGGGCTTGGACTGGAGGCGCTTCTGCCCCCGGCCGGCAGCCGTCCCCGTCCCAGCAGCTTTGGGCATCCCGCGCGGATCGTATTCACTCCCTGCGGAACTCGAGGACGCACTCGACTCGCGCGTCGGCGACACCGAGTCTGCACGCTTGCGCTTCGGCACAGGCGGGGGTGGCATGTGGCCGTAGGCTGTGGTCGAGGGGATCGGTGCCCGTGACGATGGCGATGGCGGGGAGTGGAGGTGGGTGTGGAGGTGGGGGTTGGCCCCGGAGTAGTGATGCGAGGCGTGTCGGTGGTCGTGTTGCGTCGACGACAACGTCGGCCGATGATGACAAGAGGAAGAGCTAGGGGTTGCAGATAGGGTAGCAGTGCTTGGGTCGCGTCCGCGATGCGAGTCGTGTTGCGGCGGCCTCACTGATGGCGAAACACCACCCGACTTGAATCTTGACAGCGACGAAGACGACACCGCCGACAGCGAGCTCGGGAGCGACAGCGAGACCCGATACCGGCTGTAGGTATCGTGGGGGTCGTGGTGATGGCGAGAGGAGGGAGGGGGATGCACAGAGGCCATGGCGGGGGAGTGGTCCAAGTCGTGTGAGTGGTGATAGCTGGCGGATGTCCTCCACCGTGGCCGTGGCGGGGTGTTGCAAACGTGCGTTGTGGAAACGCACGGGGGTGGGGTGGGCGAGTCGCGTGAGCCTGGTGGGTTCTGGTTTTGTAGCGTGCTGGGTGAGGGGTGGATGTTATCTATACCCGGCCTAGCGCAGCGAGTGAGCTTGCTCGTGTGCCAGCCAGAGGTAGAGCTGTTCAGCTGGTCGTGCTGAAGATCGAAGATATGACAACAACACCGGAGGTGTGGTACTTTGAGAGGGAGCGGAGAGCCGTAGTCGCCAGATGAGTTTGCTCCGCTTGTTGTCACGACCCAGGTGATAGAACAAGTAGCAAAGTCGAAACAGTTCCGAAACCAGGCCACCTAACGGCTCGAGCAATCGGGTAGTCGCAAGCAAAGACGTAGCAACACGCCTTCGCCTTTAGAAACAAGACCGACTCGACCGCCCGTCCTTCGGCACAACTACTCTTGCAATCCGCGATCCTCAGTCCGGTTCCCAGTCCTATTCCCATCGCACCAAGCACGCGGGCAACAGCATGCTCTGCACCCCTGCAGTCTCCATCTAGCTGCTCACAGCACCGCTGATTCGCTCAACGCGCGCAGATGTCGACGATATCGCGCCAGTGGCTAATCTGGGACCTGAGCGTTGTCTCGGAGTGGGTGCTCGGTGTGCCAGTGGCCATGGCCATGGCCATGGACCTGTAGGTCGACCGCAGCAGGTCCTACTCGTCCTGCTCTCATAACCCGTCCCTCTCTATCGCCCGTTGCTATCGCCCGTCCTGTGCGTATCCTCGGTCACGAACCCCCTAGGCTGGGTCTAAGTCCGCCGTACCGTCTCCACGCCCTCCGGTCGTCGTAAACGACCAGGCTACGGGATGGTCCCCGGTCCAGCGACAGTCAGTTGCAGCACCGCGCGGCAGATGCCGTTGGCACGCGCCAGGCCTCACGTCCCAGTCCTTAGCTCCATCGCCTTACGTTGACCGATCGATCGAGCGAGCGAGCGAGCAAACGAAACGACCAAGCACGAGCTCAGACGACTTGACTTGCCTTGCTCCTCCTTGGCACGACGCACGTTTCTGGTAGTCAGCCTGTTGGAATCGTGCGATTGTGGAGAGTTGGGCTGAGTTTAAAACGGGAATGGCACAAAGGCACGATTCATGCAATCTCCGGGCAGGGCACGTGCATTGCGAGTCTGGCGATCATCCAGCGATCCAGCAGTGATCTAGTATGTATGCATCTTTGACTCAAACAGTGGTATCAGACGAGCAGCGATTGAGGAGAGCAAAGTGGTATCGTGCATGGGAAGCTACGGCGAGGACTGTGCACGTTGTCGTTGCTGTGGACGCTGCATCGCACGCAGTCGTCGACGACACCGTTATGTCACCAGGTACTCTCAACTCTCTGCTACCCCGCCTTGTGTCCACCAGTCGATGACCCGGGCACAAGACCACGCACGCGCGCGCAGTGCAAGCTTTCGATGAGAACGCCGTGACCGGAGGGGTACACGGCTGCTATGTTCGTGCGACGCGCAGTGAGCGCAGCGAGAGCGGTGCAGAGGAAAGAGTGTACACTCCGTTGTCACCTCGTAGACGTCTGGAAGCGAACAAGCCACAGCGCTACCGCTATGCTCTGCGCACATTCCAAGGATGCATCGGTGCGATGGATGAGCGCACTCTGGTGCTTTATCGCGCCATTCTAGCCGGCCGAAGTCTCCAGATATCAGATATGGCTCTGACTCGGAGAGTGGGATGACGCCTGGTCGCGCGACCGCGGGTCCCAGGCCTGTACTCTGTACAATGTCTGATGTTCTTGGGCAATCATATGGTCCTCTCTAACAGCGCAGTAGTAGTCTCTCGTGATCCTATATGGCTGGTCTGACTGCTGGCAAGCGTCTTATCGTGTGAGCAGTAATCGCGTAGTGGTCGCGTAGTGATCAAGGGTGTACTCGCTTGCCGGCAGTGCCAGTGCTAGCACGTGCATGTCCCTTCTGACATCGCTCACACGAGCACTCGCTATCCGTCCCGTTAGTGATGTTAGTCGATGGCCAGATGCCAGATGCCAGATCTCAGACATACTGTGCACGATCTAAACGAGGTCACCGAGGACATGGCTGACGACTGGGCTATCGCTGCGTCGTGCCCGCGAGTACTAAGTGTTGCAACATAACAAACGTTGATGGCGCAGTGCGCTCTATTGGTCCTGCCTGCAGTCGTGCATGTGCACCGAGTGTCCATTCTACGCAGTAGCACGTTTACCTCGTGAACTCGATGAGCTCGATGTTGCGCTTATACCCCGTTATCGTATCGGCTGGCTGGAAAGACGACCGGTGGACGGCTGAACGCCTGCATAGGTATGGCATTACAATGTGGCTCGTGGCCAGACAACAGAGAAGTGGTAGTAGTATAAGTGATAGGGTATAGCGACTGAGATGGATATGTGGTAACGGTATCATCGGGAAGTGTTGGTCGCTCTCCATGATGGATCATGGGAAGTGTTGGTTGCTCTCCATGATGGATCATGCCAGGCAAACACCGGCCGAAGGTATCGAATGCGATTATCCTGCTGTGTAGTGGATTATAACCAAGCGAGAGGGTGCGTGGTGGAGATGGAGATCTGCACACATGAATCAGCACGGAGGTGAAGATGTGATAGAGAGTCGTCCTCAAGAGGCAACCGATTGTCCTCAAGAGCTGGCAAGATGATACGGGGAGGAGTATACACGGGAGGAAGAGACCGGAGGGCAGGCCGGGGCACAATCCCAAGCAGACACGGGAGGAAGAGACGAGCTGGCAACACACGGCGAACCCCACCCACTACCCCTTGATCGGGCAGAAGAAGTTGCCCAGGGCCTCCAACAAGCCCCGGGCCCCCTCCTCCGCCTCCGGATCAGGCAGGAGCGTGTCGAGCGGGTCTGTGTCGCCGATGATCGCGGGTGTGCGGGACACACCGTTCGCGTGCTGCAGCTCAGGCCGGAGTGTGACGGACGAGCTTGCGCGCCGCCGCTGCCTCCGCCTCGCGACGACGCCATCGACCGCGTCGTCGCTCGAACCCGACGACCCAGAGGTGCGCCGGGCGTCTCCTCCTCCCCGTAGCCAAAACCCTGCCCCCCGAGGACCTCGTCCAGCCCGCCCTGGTATGCCGAGACGACGATCTCGCCCTCGGTGGTGGTGGCAGCGGTAGGTTCTGGTTCCGGCCACGGTTCGACGGCCAGTGCGGCAGGTTGCTTGCGCGGGGCGGTCTTGTACCCTCGTGATGCGGCGGACTTGTATGCGTCGGAGGTGGGCGCGCCCGAGTCGTCGACGTAGCGGGATTCGGGGGAGTTGTCGTATCGAGTGTCGTCGATGGAGCGTGAGTCCTTGGCGTGATGGGTAGCATCGAAGTGGTGTAGGTTCACCTGAGAGTGGGCGTAGCGGGTGTCTTTCCGGTTGTCGCGGATATCCTCTCGGTTGTTCTCGCGAGTGTCCTCAGCATTGTAGCTCTTCCCCGGGTAGCGAGGATCGATGTGACGGTCGTCGCTGCGGTATTCGTTGCCGTGGTCCCCGTCGTACCCGCCCCCGTCATCGTATCTGCCCGTGTCGTCGTCGTACCTGCTCTTGTCGGCATAGCTGCCCTTCTCGGCATAGCGAGCACGGGCAGGAGCACTATGCTGGCTGACCGAGGACGCCGATGACGTGCGAGACCCAGCAGGCCTGGAGCCAGTAAGCGCGCTCATAGTGCGAGCCAGAACCGCCTCGCGGTCTTCCTCTGCCTCCCGTGGAGACCACTGCTCCCCCTCGCGCCACGCAAACTCCCCCGTTTGAAGAGGCTTGGCCGTCTCCCGCCGTCTCCTCTTGTCCTCAATGTACGTCGCCCGGGCGTCCTCCTCATCCCTGGCCTTCGACCATTGACACCGCCGATCCTCACCCCTCTCACTCCGGTCCCAGGACGACGGGCTGCGAGACAGCCCCTCCCCGCCCGCCGTCGGCGTCTTCGACCTCCCCTGCCCGTGGCGGTACTCCTGCCCATGATAGTACTCCCCGTCACTCGCAATCTCGCTGTCCGACCAGTGCACGCTCCGCCTCCTACTCGGGGCCGGCTTGTCATCCTCCTCCGACACCTCGGTGCACACCGAGCCCGTGATAGACGACGCGCGCAACACACCACGCACATGCACCTCGCCCAGACCGAGCGAGGAGGGGCGCGAGCTGCCCGTCGCGCTCGAGTTGGTTAGCTGGAGCTGCAGGCCTAGTTCGGCCGGCGCGTTCGTCGGCGAGTGGACGAGCGTGTCGACTGAGGTGGCTGATGCTCCTCGAGGGTGTGGCGGGCGGGTGAGTGTTGGCGCGGGGCGGCCAAGTGCAAGGGATCGGGGGTATTGTGGGGGAGCCTGAGGTTGCGACGATTGGGAGTGCAGTGGTAGTTGCCGTAACCCGCTCTTCTCCTTCTCGGCGAGCGCCTCGACATCCGGGTTCTGGCGCATGTACTCGGCGAGGAACTTGGCCTTGTTGTCTGCTGTGAAGATCGGGGACGGGATGCTGTGCCGCGGCGGCGCGGGGTCCTTGTCCTCCGGCGACGTGGTGTCTTTGATGTAGCGTATGCTGCTGCGTCGGCGCTGGTGGCCACCTGGGGCGGACGGTGAGGACCGGGACTGGGACCGGGTTAGGCTGCGGGCTGACGGAGGAGTCGAAGGTGTCGCTGATGTGGCCGAAGTAGTTTTCTTGTACCGGATGCTGGATCGCCTTCGTGGCGGAGAGGAACGAGGCTCTGGCTCTGTCCCGGGCTCGGAGTGTTGCGAAGCATCGCGCCCGTGGTTCTGACGCATTGCGTCAGGCGGCCTCGAGGGCGACGATGTAGCACCCGACGTGGGAATGGACTGCGAGTATCCATGAGGTCTGTAGCGCGGTGGTGTCTCTGTGCTCCTGCTGTAGCTGTGGTCCTGGCACGACTGCATCTGCCTCTGAGTCGTCTCCTCGTGGCAGAAAACGTCGGTGACATGCGCTGGACGGCGGGAAGAGGAGCCCGACGACGAGGCAGACGTAGAGCGGGTGAGATGGTGATCGCTCCGTTCGGTTCTGCCCACAACTGACGGATGCTTGGCGTCACTGCTGGTCAGCGTCTTTGTTCCAAAATACCACACCCAGCTCCGATCACTCATCACACAGCCCAAGTCTCGAGAACACTCACCGGACTTCTCTACTGTGGCTCGACAAGCTGGTTTCTCTCACAATATCCTCGCTTGGCACCTCCTTCAGCCAGGTCGGCCGCCGCCTCGTCGGACTCGCCGGTGGCACCCTGGCAGCCAGCTTCATAGGCGAACCACTTTCTACACATCAGCACTGTCCCAATACCTCACCCACGATGCACGTTCTCCTTACCCCCCTTCCTGTCAGACGGAGGAGGCTCCACCGGCAGCGGCTTGTTCACATTGAACTTGGCCGGCAGCTCCAGCTTGCGCGGCTTCATCGCCGGCCGGTGCTGTGACGATGACTGCTGCGACTGCTGCTGCTGCATGGCCAGGAGCTGGAACTGCTCCGCTGCGCGAGCGACATTCCCCGTGCGCTGCGACCCATGGCCAGGCCGCACCGCACCCCGCTGCGTCGACGCAGAAAGGGCTCCGTCTTCTCCGGAGGGGGGCATGCCGGGGTTCGGTGTTGCCTAGCAGCTACTCGGTGGTGTCCTGTGGTCGTCCGGACTCAGTAGTTGGTGGCCAGCATGGCGGCGGCGGCGGCGGCGACGAAGACACGGTCGAGAACAAGGTCGTGGTCGTTACAGGTCGTTAACAGGACAAGAGACGGACACAGAGACAAAGTCAAAGACTCAAGGTCGATGTTGTTGTCCGCCGGTTAGAGTTGACGACGAGACCGGAACCAAAACATCAAAACAACCTCTGGTGGCAGATCTGAGTTGCAGCGGCGTACACCGATGTTGACTTTTGCATCTCTTCGTCTGACAAGCAGCGTGCATAGAAGGAAGGATCCAGACGTCTACAGCACTGACAGGATGGACTAGGCGATTGGGAGCAGCGGATTTGGGAGCGATGCCAACGAAAGATGGAGCAGAGGACGAGAAGCATATCAGTCATCAGTTGAGTGACATTGCCATCAGTCACAGCGTTACAGGCAGCCGGAGTGCTCCTTCCGCTGTCATGTTGGGCAGGGGGGGGGGGGGAGGGGGGTGTTCGAGGTCTCATGTGTTGGAGGGGATGGTGCTTCGTGCGTATGCTATGAGGATTCGAGTGGGCAGGCAGGGTGGGTTGAAACGCCTCGTAGAGCGCCAAGTCCGACGTGGCTGCTTTGTTTTGGCTTTGCCGTGCCAGTACTTACGGTGAGGTGCCTGCTGCTAGATCTATCTGTTCGTATGGTCCTGCAGATGTAATGTACTAGGGATGGATCCTGGCCTAGTCAGAGGACATTGCTCAACACTCTCCCTCCATATGGCGGTGACGGCGAGCATCATCGTGCCAGGGCTTGAGATGCAGGCAAGTCGCATCGAGGATAAGGGTGATCATGCGCGAGAAGATATCGTCTTTTGCGACACTGCCTAACACTGGTGAGATCGCCAGTCGCACAGTCATAGAAGTACATACTATACCACAGGTCCCCTCTGCCACAGATCTACTTGACTGACTAGGAGATACCAGCCCGGATCGCTGCTCGTCTCTCAAACGGCCCGATTTGGAGTCACACCTTCACTGCACCCACAGATCTGGCTGCCCTAGTCCCACAGCAATGGATGTGCTGCGCGCTGATCGTGCGGGGCGTGCGAGTGCCAGTGGAGTGTGGACAGCAACCGGGCTCAGGTGTGTGCTTTACCAGGAGCTGGATGCCAAGGGCGGATCGAGTCCCAGATCACAAGTGTCAATACCTCGCATCGTCTGGCGCTGCCCGCGATACTCTGCCCTTCATCCACCGGTGCGTTGGCTCACTCCTCACTCCCCGCGCCGCCGCTTCGCCGCATGATCAGCAGACGCGCTCCTCTCCCGCCCCGGCGTGTCCCCGAACGCGAGATCAATCTCGTCGTCCATGTTGATAGTCATGTCGGCAGGGTCGAACTCGAGCTCGGACAGCTGGTCTCCATCCTGCGGCGGGCCGCGCTTCCGTGGTGTGGAGTGGGTGACACCTCCGCTGCCGCCATCGCCTCCACCCTCACCCTCATCATTCATGATCACGTCCTCTCCCGTTCCATTGGCAGTCGGGGTCGGAGTGTGCTCCTCGATCTCCTCTTGCTCCTCATCCTGCTCCCCCTGTCCCGCGTCCTCCTCCTCAGGGATCGGCGCAGGCCTGGCAGACTTCCTCGGAGCCACCTTCAGCGCCGTGTCCTTGCCCGCGATGCCGACCAGGCGCTTCTCGTACGCCTTGTATGCAGAAGAAGCGCGGACCTGTGTGGGTGCTCCTGACGCATCGATGGCTTGCTCCAGGTGCGAGCGGATACGCAGCGCATCACGACCAGTGACTGGGCCGAGGAGGAGTGCCAGTGGGCGGAAGTATAGCAGCACACGAGCACGCTGCTTCGCGACGCGGGCCTTGGCTTCCTTCCCGTCCTGGGAGGCTTGCTGCTTGACCAGTGACGTGACCTTCTTGAACAGCCAGTCGATGGCGGCAATGTGGAGGTCGTAGATGTCGTCTGGGTGGATCTGCTTGAGAACGGTGAAATGCGTACCGTGCACGACAAAGGCGCTGGCCGCGAGACGGGCGAGGGCAATTGCTGCGTCGGGCTCGTCGTCGTCTGACTCCATGAATGTGGTGAAGGACTGGTGTGAGCGCACGCTACAATTTGTTTATAAGCAGCAGGGTATCTGCCGCGTTGAGTCACACTTACATTCTGCAACGCTTCTGAAACCACATGCTGCACCGTATCCGCCTGCTTGTTGTAGATCCCCTCGTCACGCAGCACATCCACCAACTTCTTCATCAGCGCATCGTACGTCATTCCGAACCGGCCGTAGTGCTGTAACGGCTCCTTGGCGAGCTCGACATCCAGCACACCACAGCGCACAGCACCAACGAACACCGCCACGAGCTGGAGGAAGACGACCTCGCGCTGGGCACTGGCGAGGCTCAGGTTGTCCTCGTCCTCCTCTGGGTCGTCCTCCAGGTCCGAGGCATACCGCTCAACCACGGCCTGGAATGCGCCGCCGAGCCTATGTTGCTTGTCTGTCGGCATCTCCAGCGCCGCGACAACAGCACCCGGCTTGGCCTCCGCACTCCGACCAGAGAAGAGCATATGCAAATTGATGAATGCGATGAAGGCCTGTGGTCAGCAGTAGCTCTTGTCTGTACTCACCTGTCGCCTGACTGCCTCGGCTGCATTCGTCCGATCGCGCACGCCGTACTTGTCGAAAATCTCTAGAGCCTCATCCCTCCGCTCCTTCAGGGCATCGACCTTCGCCTCGTCCTGCTTGTCCTCCTCTGTGAAGTTGTAGACCACCCACATGAGGTGAAGGAAGACTATTTGCAACGCATACTCGACGAGCTGGGGTCAGGTGATGCTCTGGATGCTACCTTACCTTCGCCTCCTCCTTGAATCCCAGGCCTCCACGATTAGCAAATGCCGTGACGATCGTCCAGCCGCTGCTCTGGCCACCCTCCTCGTCCGTCATGGCGGCTGTGATGTCCCTGCTTCGTGCGAGTAGGCTCAGGCGTAGCAGGATCGCCTCAATGGCACCGAGCCGGTCCTCGTCGATCGACATACCCCCAACATCCTCCCCGTTAAGCACATCACGCAGCGACGAGAACAGGCTCTCCTCTAGCTCGGAGATCTTTGTCGAATTCACTGGCTCCATCGACGCATTGGCGCTGAGCGTGTTGATCGCCTGAATAGCCGCAGTGAGGACCACCGGGTCGGTATGATGCAGGAACTGCTTCGTCACGTCGTCCCAGAGCGACTCATACGCCGACGTCATCCGCATGTCAAGGTAGAGCGACAGGTTCATGTGTTCCGGGATCGAGAGGATACCCGCGATGCGTCCTGGCTCCGCCTGGTGCTTGGTGAAGAGCTTCGGCACGATCTTCATCAGCTTCTTCGACCGCTCGTCCTCTGCGTCTTCGTCGTTGTACTGGTGCTTGACGCAGGTGATCAGCATGCCGAGCATGAAGTCCTCCTCCTCGTCAGTGAGAAGCCAGGGGTCCTCGTCAGATGTGGAGTGGTCGAGCAGCAGGTACTCCACCAGCTCGTCCTCCCTGTCCCTCAGCGACGCGCCAAGGGCCTCAGCAGCAGCCACAGGGCGAGTGATCGCATCCATGCTTGTGCTTGGCGTAATGACCATGGGCTGTGCGGACGAGCTGGGCTCCTCGCTCGGCTCCTCTAGCGACTTCGATGTCTCAACAAGCAGGGACGCCAACGCCTTGAGCTCAAAGCGCGTCTGCAGGTCGCCCTTGTCAATCTTTGCTGCCCGCTTCTTCTTCCCTGCGCGGCGGGACTCAAACTCGCTCACGAGCGCCTCTGAACGCTCCTGCCACAGGTTCTTGACGAACGCAGCTGCCGCTTTGCGCACGCGAGGCTCAACGTCGAAGATCAGGCGTGCGACCTTGTTGCGCTCCTCTGTCAGGTCGGCGTCGTCCTCCAGCGCTCCTGTCTTGTCGATCATCGTGATGACGTGCACAGCATTCACGCGTACTGACGTCTCGACGTCGAGCGAGGCCATCTGCATGATGCGCGGTGCGATGCGGAGCGTGAAGGACCCGACGTTGCTTGCTGCCGAGGGGTTGGAGAAGAAGCCGAGCAAGGCTTTGACAGTCTCGAGCCGTGCACCTCCGTCTGGGTCGTTGGTGCCCCGGACAAAGTCGTTGAGATGCGACGTCGAGGTGTACTTGTCGGGGTAAGCCTTGACCCATACGCCGAGTTCTCGCAGGCAGTCTATCCGGATCGCGGGGTCTGCGTCGCGCACGCGGTGGACGAACATGCTGTCGTCAGCGAGTTCGATGGCAACAGATAGATGCGACTCGTTAAGCATTTCAGCTCACTACTGTCATC
The DNA here is from genome assembly GCA_002335625.1 of Cutaneotrichosporon cyanovorans. NCBI lineage: Eukaryota > Fungi > Basidiomycota > Tremellomycetes > Trichosporonales > Trichosporonaceae > Cutaneotrichosporon > Cutaneotrichosporon cyanovorans. The sequence goes on along the minus strand of BEDZ01000034.1, from coordinate 2,953 downwards.
ACAGCACTGACTGTCATGACACTGAGACGTTGAACCTCGGGCACAGTTGCTAAGGTGTTGAGCAGGACCATACCAGACACTGTACACAAGACCATACCGATCTCGTATACGGACGGTCATCCCAGTCTTCGTGGCAGATGCCCAGGTCAGATCGAGCAGGCGCAAGACCACTGCCCTCATCGCCCTCCGAGCAACAAAGAGCTGACCGTCTCTCATCTCGATCCCAGACCCACTCACGTCTTGTCCAGATCATCCATGTACCCCTCGAGCACCGTCTTCCTCGCATGCACCTCCTTGACCTTCTCCTCTGCCTCCTTGACCCGCTTCTTCCCCGCCGCAGTCGACCCCGCCTTCTTCGCCTCGGCCTCCTTCTGCCTTTGTTTTAGGCTCAGGTCCTTGCTCACAGTCGTCGCGCACTCGCACAGCGCAGTGTTCATCTTGAGCGCGATGAACGTCGCTGTATGCCTGATCGGACGCAGGGGGGACGAGCTCATAGTCAGCAGCCACGCCATCAGCAGCGGCATGAGCGCCTGCGAGTGCTTCGTGTTCTCGTTGTCCTCGAACAGATGCGGCGTGAGGTACAGCGTCGAGATGAGCTGCTGTGCCACGGTGCTCAGGTTGTTCCGGAATGGCTTGAGATTCTTAGAGCGCGATATCAAGGGGTACGACGCGGCATTGGTCTGCACCGTCTGCTCCTGGATCGTGTCGACTGCGTCTGTCGTGCCGTCCAGGTCGCTCGCTACGTGCTCGTCGACGTCGGCGGAGAGGCCGCACGCGCGGATCAGGAAGAGCACCATCTCGTGGATGGATGATCGCTCGGCCTCCTCGTTCCCCGCTGCAGAGTGGTAAGCGTGCACCCAGTCTTCGATCAGAGGTGTGAGGGCGACATCAGGCTGCAGCAGGGCATCTGGGGTCAGCATAGCGCAGAGCTTCAGCCGTACTGAACAACGGGGAGTCATTCTTGAACCCCTCTGCTGCCTCGATCTCGGTCACTGGGACTGTCTTCGGCGGTGCCCGTGCTCGCTTTGCTCCTGGTGCCCGGGTCCCATTTGCTCTCCGTTTCCGTCCAGCTCTCGGCGCCTCGTCCTCCTCGATGTCGGTCTAATATCAGTCATGCCACTCAAAGCCTACATACGAGATCACTGTCGCTGTCTGGGCTGTCTGATGTGCGATTTCGTCCTGCCGTGAGCATCACCACTCAACTCCGGACTCACCAGTCGACGGGTCGAAGCGGTCCACCTGCTTCCTTGCCCGTGCTCCTCTCCTCGGCTCAGCTACTGTGTCCGCCATCGTGTCTGCTCCTGCCTTGCTGAGTCTCTTGCCAAACAAGAGAGTGATAGACGATGGGATGGAGAATCGATGAAGATCCAACTCCTGTCACAACAAATCGCTCGCAGTGACGCTGCACGCGTCAACTGATCATATGAGACGCGTCCGGTGCTTACGTAAGATATCTACCCCGCATCTGGAGAACGCAATGTTATCGTCGATAATCGACCTCTGCAGACTTCTGATGCATCGCTCGCTACATGTCTTCTGCTGCAGTCACCTGGCAGCCCTAGCCTATGCCCGTGCATGGGCGCCGACGGGGAGGAGCCAGGCGGGAGGTGGGAGCGGGGACGGAGGAGCAGGGGTCGCAGGGGGAGCCGGGGCAGCTGGTGTTGGAAAGGGAGTCGCTATCGCAGCCGCAACCACAGGTCTTGCAACGGCAGTCAAGACGGCAATCAAGGCGACCGCCACAGCAGCAATCGCAGTCGCAGCAGCAGTCGCAGCAGCAGCTAAAGCAACAGTTGCAACCGCTATCCTTGTCGCAGAGGCTGTCACAATCGCAGTCACAGCAACAGTCACAGAGGCGGTCACAACGGCACTGGCAGTCGCAACAGGCATCCCACTCACAGCAGCAGTCCCACCAGTGGTCACTCTCGACGGCCTCTCTACCCCCTCACTATGCAGTCATTCTTGCAAAAGCCGGCCCACTGCCCACGACTGAGGAGTACAACGACGCCTATGTCAGGGGGTCAGAGTTCGTCTCGGACACAGGCGACATCGATGCGTCGATGACCACGGCGATCGTGCGACTGCCTCCTCGTCGGGGGCTGTGGGTTGACCATTCAATGGGAGGGAACGCAGAGGCTAGTGACAAGCCACGGACGCTACAATGGCGCACGGCCGGGTTGGCGTACCCTTGCACATGTGGGTTGTTCTAGAGGCAAATTCCTGACAACAGGCAACCTGCCACAGTGGCCACATTCGTACCTGTTCGCAGGGGCACCGCCGCTGGCGTCCAAGCTTGCACCGCTGAATGTGGACTCCGGAGCACACCAGGTGCCACTGCTAGGCGAGGAGCTGCTGCCGTGGTCGGCTGGGGATGAGGAGCTGGACCTGGATCCCGCGATGGAGGAGCTGCTGGAGTTCGAGTACCAGTGGCAGGAGGTACAAGTTGCTTCAGTCATCCCTCGACGGGTGAACAAGGGCAAAGGCAGAGCGCACGGAAATGACATTGCTCGTGCAGATGCTCACATTGTGGTGCCAGATGCTCCTGCTACTACAACATCGGAGGTCAGAGGATCACACTTGTCCCCGCCGCCGCTTGTGAAAGTGGCTCCGAGCAGGCCAGATAAGAGCAAGGGCAGAGCACAGCCAGGCGACGTCTTCCATGCTAGTGCTCGCTCTACAAATGCTTCCCATTCACCCCCCTCGGATTACGCGCAGCTCGCCTCAGCCCTAGGTCTACCACTGCGGCCTGGACGTAACAAGGGTAACGGCCGAGCTGCCGGGCATCACAACGAGCACGCTGTCGACCCCGTACCGCAAACCGCTCTCCCCTACCCCCCCCCCCCCCCCCCCCCCCCCCCCCCCCCCCCCCCCCCCCCCCCCCCCCCCCCCCCCCCCCCCCCCCCCCCCCCCCCCCCCCCCCCCCCCCCCACCCCCCACCCCCCCCCCCCCCCCCCCC
>BEDZ01000033.1:0-185372 GCA_002335625.1 Cutaneotrichosporon cyanovorans | reverse complement strand
GGGGGGGGGGGGGGGGGGGGGGGGGGGGGGGGGGGGGGGGGGGGGGGGGGGGGGGGGGGGGGGGGGGGGGGGGGGGGGGGGGGGGGGGGGGGGGGGGGGGGGGGGGGGGGGGGGGGGGGGGAGGGGGCGGTGTGACGAGGAGAGTGAGGAGAGCGACGGGGGATGAGTGAGGTCTGAGGCGTGGAAGCTGAGGAATCATGGAGAGCACTGTGAGGGAGTCCAGAGGCGAGGTGAGGATCTGATCGATGGATTGCGCGTTGTGGGCGTCAATGGACGATGAAAGATGATCACATCTTGCAAGGGGATGCTGCACATCACGACAGAGCAATCATTCTAGTCTGACCACCGATGCCAGCCGTTGGAACGGGACTGATGTGAGAAACGCGCTCGTGATTGTAGAAGACAGACAGCCACGCGCTGTGCTGTGTGGGTTGTAGTGCGTAAGGTGTATAGTATGTAATGACATGTATAATCCCTGCTCCATATGTTCGATCTGCTTTAGCTCCTCTACTCGACTGTGACGAGTGGTGATGTTCCACTGTGAGAAGGAATCCACCCTAATGATTTACGAACAACCACGGTCTATGAGTGCTCTGAGAAGCAGTCACCTGTACCCTTCTTGAGAACTGGAAGCCTCACAGCACTGCATGGCTGGAAGCATGCTGTATGCGACTAGCGGTTGACGTGCGCTGACGCCGGTGCGCGCCTGACCCCCATGCGCGAATCGCAGGCCGATGAGTTGCCACACTGGCTGGCAGCGCGAGGATCATCATTCGATTGCTGACTCGCTCTTACGTCCGGTTAACCTGAGCATCACACCTCGCCAGCGTGAGCAGCCTCGAGCCACGCATCAAGCGTCGTGTCACCCCGCTCTGGGAACCACCCGTAGCGCCTTATGTCGACCTTCTCGCCAACGCCGGGGATGGACTCGACCTCCACGCCTTCAGCCTCGAGCGCCTCTCGTTGCCTCTGCACGCCGAGTCCTTCGTCTCCTCTGGGAGAGATGACTCCCTTGGCTGAGATGACGCGCTGGTGTCAGAGCAACCCGAGGAGTAGATACCAGGGTGAGCTGCTAGCTCGAGGTAATGGATCTCTGAAACTACGCGCTGGACAGCTGAGCCTCATAGCAGCCAGCCGGTTTGACTCTCAAACACAACGGGACCAGAGGACTGATAAGAGCTCACAGCAGAATGTCACGCAGCTTCTCTGTACGTGACATTGCTCGAGAACGGCGCCCGAGTTCAGCTCGCAGCGCTGTCCGAAATTCATGCAGGCTCACTGCTTGAAAGCAGCATCGCCTGACTCTATCGCAAAGTTTCTTCGAGCTCTCTGGGAACTTTCCCACCTCCGCGACAGTCCCACGCCCAGGACACCCACCTGCCACGGTATATCAGACCCACTGGGCAGCGTTTTCAGCGCATTACCAACATGCCTCGAGTAGCTTGGAAACCCAGCAAGCTTAGCTACGTGTCCTTGCTATCAGCGCGCTCAAGCTCCCCACACACCATAGCTCGTCACCCTCCCCGGCGGGATGACACGCACAATGTCGTATGCCCTCTCAGTAAGCTCAGCTATGGACATGTGTGAGGCAGTTGGTCATGGTGTCGCCGGTGGCCGCGAGCATATCCTCGTGCGCGTACTCCGTCGCGTCGAGGATGAGTAACCGGTGGTACGGCAGTACGGCAGTCCTGGAGCTAAACACGTGGTCACCACGCGATGCTAGCCACGGACACGGGCCGACACCGACGCCACTTGGAATCCTCTGGCACATGCCTCCGGATGCGGCGTCGGAGACAATCCCTCGGCGACCACGGCGCGCAATAATTCACCTTGGGGCAGTGATAGATCCGTTGTGCCCACCGGAAGCAGAGATGATGTGGCCAGACCGTTCGGTGGCTCAGGCACACGCGTTGTAGGCTTCGTTCCGGGCTAGGTAGGACGACGCTTCCATGCCATCCAGAAGCGAGCCACAATAAGTTCGATGTCGAGTGGCAAGTGAGTCGCCCTCGTCAACACTCAGCATCTTGTCTTCAACAGTTCTCTACACTCATCTGCGTGCTTCATCCTGCTAGAAAAGCCTGAACTTGCACACTCGTCCCGTCGATCGTCCCGTCGGCAAGTCACCGTCAGGGCGGGAGTTTTCTCGAAATCCGCTACGTCATTCGAAAGAGTTGGAGAGGGTCGACACAGCCATCTTGTTGGTCGACTCCGTCTATTGATCTGCTGCAGATCGTTCGTTTGCTTTAGTCCGCTGTTCGAGGATCGACGTCTCCAACCTTTTTGATACCATCGAGTGCTTGTCACCTTGTCATACCACTTCGTTCGTTTCTCTTCAGATCAACTTCGTCAAATCGACTCCTCCAACTTCAACTTTCGCTGTGTCTCATACCCCGACGCCATCTGAAACCTTCCTCCACTCCACAGTACACATCAGAGCTCCGCCATGGCGACCATGTCACTTCGTCCCAACCCAACAATACCCACGGCACTTACGCATGGTGCACAAGGGCCGTCTCTGTCGCCGTCCTTGACTCCGCCCGAGGGACCGTTTCTGCCTGCGCAGCCGCCAGACAACATGCTCCTCCAGGAGTGGAAGTGAGTGTCGCCTGGGGTAGAGGCTGGCCGCATGCTGTGCTGCTGAGCATGTGTGACCGCCTTTGCCTGGCTTTTCTCTGGTGGTTGTTTGCTGACAGCAGGTATGAGATGCGCCGCGTCGCGCAGAAGATCCTGCCAAACTTGTACCTCGGCCCGTTTCAGGCGAGCACGAATATCCACCAACTACACGACATGGGCATAACCCACATGTGAGTGGTGGTTGTTGACAGTCGCTGATGACAGTCTGTGTCTTCGGGACGAGTCTGAAGCCGCGTTGATCTACCCACGATTCCCTACCGAGTTTCAATATATGACCATGAATATCACCGAGTCTGGCGTGAGTGAAGACAAGCACAAGCATGTGTTATGCTCAAGACTGACGGCAGGACCAAAATCTTATCTCGATCTTCCCGAAGTGCAGGGCGTTCATCAACGAGGCGCTGGCGTCAGGAGGAGCGATACTGGTGCACTGCACAAGTGAGTACGGTTGAGGAAGGTGCAGTCAGAACTGCTGCTGACTCACAGGCGGGATAGCAACGGCCCCAGCAGTGGTCATGGGGTACCTCATGCACAAGTTCGGGTGGGACTACTCCGCTGCACTGGCGTATGTGCAGAGCAAGCGATATTGCGTGAGCCCTGGAAGTGTGAGTATCGTGTGTGGTCAGTGGCGAGGAAGGTGATCGGGGAAGGTGATACAGGCAGCTCAGTAAGAGAGGGGAAGAGGTAGTTGTCCGTGAGGGGATCATGAGGCGGAGACGCTGTGGTGCAGGGAAAGAAGGTCAGGAAAATGAGGTTGAGGGAGAGAGACAAGGGAGGAGATGATTGACGAGGTAGTAATGGTGTATATGAGCGAAGAAAGCAAAGGTGTCCGGGGAAGGTTGAACCCACACTCATCCCTCCACCTTCCTCCTCCCCTGTCTCCTCCACCGTCTCCAACCCCTCCCTCTCCTTTCATCTCTCTCGTATGCCTTCATGACTCTCGAACACGCTGACACCAGTTCGAGCGCCAGCTGCGCGAATACGGTGCCATCGCCAAAGCCCATAAGGCGACAATCGGCGTGCCAATAACAAACGGTGACAAGCGCCCCTGGGAGGCCGAGAGCGATGGCCAGCCGACTCCACCACGGGTTAAGCGGCGCGTGAGCGATGAGGATGAGGGGGAAGACGATGGGATGGACACTGATTGAGGCGAGCAACGCGAACCAGTGGTCCTTGGGAGGTTTCCTATATGAGACCACCAATGCTCAGGGACATGTGGGACAACATGTCCTGGCTCAAGAGCTTGAAAGAGGCATCGATGACAGCACTGTAACACCACCAAGGGCATAGCTGATGTTGTAGTATATGTACGGTATAGTGGGCAAGTACACAACCGATCGGCCGATCGCAGAGACACTGCTCGTCTTGTGTTGACTTGCAATCACGCGGCTGTTGCTGTGCTTCGATGTGTTGCCTATTCTGACTGCCCAGATGAGGTACTAATATATGAGCGTAGGTGTCACACCTTGAGTCAGCTTACACCGCTCACCCTTGCTTTGCTCATTTCACTTCTGTGAACATTCCCTCACTGCTTGGACACAACTCTAGCATTCCGGGTATACCTACGACCAGTCGCAGCGATTACAAATGACTATTGTACCGAACATTGACACAGAGTCGTACTACATACTTATTTCCGTTCTTCTCGAGTTCTACGTCGCTTCGTGAACAGTCTTCTCAATCTCCTTATCCTCCACGAAGCCTAAATGATGTTCTAGTCTCACATCCTTGCTCGGGCTGCTGAACCTCGTGCACTCACACCGCACTCACTGCCACGGCCACACCCCCTCCACTCAGTGCCACGCCTCACCTCCGCTGCCTGCCATGTCGCTACACCCACGCCACGCTACACCCACTGCGGGGATACCTGCGGCTTCCCCCCCTTCCCCCTCTGCGTGCTCGTCGCAGGCGGGATCTGCTTCGGCCCGCCCGCGCTCGGCCGCCGAGCCTGCATCTGGAGAATGTTCATCCTCTTCCCGCTCGACGCTGCGGCGGCGGCGGCCTTGGCCTCCTGCTGTGCCTGTGCGGGGGAGAGCTGCTGCTGCTGGAGGTAGAGCTGTTGCTGATGCTGATGCTGCTGCTGCTGTTGGCGCTGATGCTGCTGCTGCTGTTGGCGCTGATGGTACTGGTTGTGGTATTGCTGTTGCTGGTACTGGTGGGCGGCGAGTTGTTGCTGGTGTTGTTGCAGGGGAGAGTGGGGTTGCGGGGGTGAGTGGGGCGAGTGCTGCGAGGCGTGCTGCTGGGGCTGGGGCTGATGTTGAGCTTGTTGCTGAGCCTGCTGCTGCTGTTGATATTGGGCGTGCTGCTGCTGCTGCGACTGCTGGTAGTGCTGATGCTGGGCGTGCCGCTGCTGCTGCTGCTGATACTGCTGCTGGAGCTGTTGCTGCTGCCGCTCGTACCGCTGCTGATACTCCTGCTGGTACTCCTGCTGCACATTCTGCAACCCCGCAGCCCCCACCGCCGGCAGCCTTCCCTGCGCCGGCACCGCAGGCACCTTCGGCAGCCTCAGCGGCGGCGTAAACTCCACCTCTGGCTCGTCGAATTCACCCTCCTCATAAGGGTTGTACGCCCCCTGCGCCTCCCATGCCCCCGTGGGCGCAAACACATCGGGGTGGCTCTGCGGCCACTGCCCAGCCGTGTTCTCCTTGCTGTCGCGCTTCTCCTCCTTGCTTGCTCTCAGTGACGAGCGGCTCCCCGTCAGCGGCCAGTCGCGGCGCAGACTCCTCCGACGCCAGGCGTTGATCGCGTGCGCGATGCCTTCGGGCGTGTGTGGGGGGACAGTGGTGGTGGTGTCGTGGGTGGAGGAGAGGGAGGCATTGCTCTGCTGCGAGCCCTGGGAGGCCGTGCGGGGTGTTGCGCGCTGAGCACTGGGGTTCGAAGCGTGGTGGGTTGGCGCACTTTGGCTCGAGGCACTGCTGCCTGTGGAGCGGGTTGAGCCTGCGGACACCTGCCGGGGCTGGATGAAGGCGGCCTGGGCGGAGGTCGCCTGAGACTGGGACTGAGGCTGGCTCTGAGTCTGAGCCTGAGCTGTGGACTGGGCTTGGAACTGGGATCGGGCCTGGGACTGCGAGTCGGAAGTCGAAGGCTCTGGAGGGGAGCCAGTCGAGGCCGAAGCCACTTGCGCAGCGACTGGATTCACAGCTGGAACGATGGAGGGCACAGGGACACGCTTGACTGGAGACGGAGCTACAGCTGCTGTCGTAGAAGCGGCATCTGCCGCCTGCTGGGCCTTGTCTTCCGGGACAACTGGGAGCTGCCTGTGCGTCTGGCTTGGAGATGGCGCAGTGGTAGGCAGTGCAGTGTGCTGCTGGTTAGGTGAAGCAGCGGTAGCAGTGCGCTGCTGCCCAGAAGTAGGGAGGGCAGATTGCTGCTGCTGAGGCGTTGCAGGTAGAGCAGACTGGGTCATAGCAGGGAGCGCAGAATGCTGCTGCTGCGGCGTGGCAGGGAGAGCCGCCTGCTGCTGCAAAGGAGAAGCACCCATACCCCTGTGCTGGGAAGTGGCACTGTTCCGCTGCCTCGGCGACGTACTCGCCGCCGAAACCGCAGTCCCACCACTCCTCGTCGTACTCCCACTCCTCCTGGGCCTGTCCCCATCCTGCCGCAACGGCGTATTCACCGACGCTGCCTCGAGCTCCTCCTGCGTCGTCCCCGAGAAATCAATCACCTCCGTCTCGTTCTCGTCCTCCTCTGCGGCCGAGTAGAAGCTCTCTGGCACCTCGCTGTCGCTGTCACCCGGCACAGCAGGAAGAGCACGCTGCGGCGACCTCCTGTGGGACGAGGGGGGCGAAATGCTCGAGACTGAGGCCCACGAGTCGTGCCCTGCTGGCGAGGGGGTGCGGCTCGCCAGACTCGGAAGGAGGTGTGCCGACGTGGGTGTGAGGAGGACGTTGGGGGTTGCAGGTGAGGACCCAGACTGGGAGACGACCGCGTTCGGCGTTAGGTCCGAGAGGGACGCAGAGCGGCGGCGGAGGCTGCGTGGGGTGCTGGGAATCATCCCTGGTGAGGCGTCGGGGGTGTTGGCGTCAGTGGTGTCGTGGTCTTGCTGTTGTGACTGGGCTGGGGGTTGAGATATGTGCTCTGGGGAGGAGTCGCGGAGACTAGTACTTGCAGCTTGCGACTCGCCGTAGTCTAGACGCCGGGGCTTCACCTGCATCGCGGGGGACGGGGTGACTATCGCGCGTGTCCGGCGCGACGGGGTCGTGGGGGTACGCCCCGGAGTCGACGCAGAGTAGTTCGACGCCGCACCAGGTGTACTCCGCTTCGCGATTTCATTGTCCATCGCTGCAGAGGTGAAGAACCCACCTCCGCCCTTGTTGCGCCATCCGGGGGCCGGAGCCTCAGGCGAGCACGGGTTGATGAGCGTGTTGAGGACACTGGGGGGGCGGGCTGGGCTGTGCAGCGCTGCCCAGGTCGAGGCGCTCCGCCATGGCTGCGAGGCTGCGAGGTCGCCGGAGGGGAGCTTGTCGATATTCAGGCCAAGGGAGCTGTTCGCGAGCATGGCTTTCGCCTCATCGCTCGTCGCCCATAGTGACCGCGACCGTCTCCGGAGGTACAGGGGAGTTGTGGCCTTCGCGGGTGTAGGCTGCTGAGACTGGGGGGACGGAGGCGCCTCCTCTGCACGCCGGATGTGGCCTGGCAGCGGGGGCAGCTGCGGCGGGGGCGTGGGGATGCGGGGGGTGTCTTTCTTGAGGTTGGGTTTGGAGGTCTTCTTGCGTAGCAGGCCCATGGTGCCGAGTCCAGGCGGAGTCCGGACACTGGCAGTGGAGCGAGTGGGAGTTGAGAGTCCAGGTGGATTCGGATCCTCGCTGGGTTCGACTTGAAGAGTAGTGAAGAGAGGTTGTTCAGTCACGGGTTATGCCAGACCACCGGCTCGTGATTGTTGTATTCTTGAGGAGGGCAATGGCTCCGAAAGTGGGTCGAGCAGTAGTAGACTGGGATGTGAGCAGCTCTCTAGTTGTCCTCACTAACCTCCCAGTTGCTACCGCAGTCAGTTACTGATAAACAACAGGACTTCGTACGCCCACCGTCGTCAGTCGAGCGCGACTGCTTTGCCTCCCCCTCGAACTCAACCCCAAGGACGAGCCAGGACGAGCAGAGGGTACGCCTCAGCCAAGCAGCAGCCACGGCTGGCACCAGCTCCAGTATACTCTGCTACCCTGGCGCGTCAACGCGTAAGTTGTCGACGACTGAGGACACATCCGAATCCAAGGCAACAAGGCAACAACAACGGCACATCAAACAACCCGACTCAGGGTCCCGGCCCGGCCCCTGCCCCTGCGCTTGGCCTTCCTGACCGTCAGACAGCCGGATGATGCACGCCACGGCGGGCACGGCGCGGGCCCTGATCCTCCGCCCCGTGCGTTTCAGCCACGAAGCAAGTTTGGGCGTGAGGGCGAGGAAGGTCGAGTTAACCTTCAGCGGAGTCGTCCCGGTGGGTGGGTTGTATCGAGAGGAGAGGAGAGTATAGGGTGTGGGGTGTGGGGTGTGGGGTGCACGGGTGCACGGGTGACAGAGGATAGTAGGATGGTAGTCCACCCAGTGTCAGTGCGGAGGAGGGTGGTGGTGGTGTCGAGTTGAGTTGACTTGGTCTGGGCTCTGGCTGTGGGTCTGTGATGCGCAATGGACGAGATGCAGTCCACTGCTGGCACCACCCTCATACTCGTAAGCTCACTGCTGCATCACACCCCCTTGGCTGAGATGTCACGTTCACGACACCCCGGAAGCTACCACAATCTGAGGAGGGGCGATGAGACGAGGTGCTGTAGCTGTGCTCATGCTCGTTCCAGTGCAGTGCGTGTCTGGCGTGTCTGGCATGGTTGTCGTGTTCTGGTATTGCTGCCGTATCATGGCGATGTTCTGACTGAGTCGTCATATTGCCATCTGGCCATCCTGTGCAGTTTCGGATCGCTCGTCGTCATCCCATCACAGCTCTGATCACAGCCGTGTCAGACGCGATTTATATGAGCTTGCAATGTGACGCATAACGGCTTGCGCGCGTCCAGACACAGCCGAGTGGTACAGTAGTCAGCGTATAGGGTCGGGTGTCGTCTTGTTTGCTTTGTTTGCATACTGTAGACAGTGTATGGTACAAGTAAGCACGCATGCATGCAGCAGCATTGCAGAAGGCAGAAGGCAGCTGGACGCTGGAAGCTCGACGCTGGCCGTTGGAAGCAACACGGGCACGTTGCATGTAAGAAGAGCTGGTCGCGTGCCTGCCGGAAGACGCACGAGTTAATCTGCGCCACTCCCGTCGACGGGCAGCCCACCATCCCGTCCGTCGTGTCGTTACTGCTGCACTTGCGCCATATGCAAGAACGCAGGCAAATAAGCCTCATGCATAGTAGCATTGTGATGGAGCTAGAGGACTAGCAGGTGGACATATAGACATTGCAGGCCAGGTATTGGGCATAGTAGCGCATAGAAGCCCCGCAGGAGAGAGCTCTCTGACCAGCTTATACTGTAGGCCGGTGGATGCGCACGCGTCCGTCCCGTCTCAGGATGTCCAGGATTCAGCAGCGTACGACTCTCAGCTAACTGGGCCTCCACAACAGCGTGACGCCTGACGCTCTGCAAACAGACATGCATCAGCACACATGTCATCTGGTCCACTTGTTACCATCCGAGACTAGTGGGCGGTGACAAACCCGTTGCTTCGTGGGAAGGTCATGCGTCCAGCGGGGCCACATAACAGTCCACACCAGCTTCATGCTTGTCAAGAGTATGTTTAGTGCCTCACTGCGGCATGGCAGACGGTTCCAGCGTCGCTTTAGACTTCGGAGGCGTGAGAGAGATCTAGAGGCATGGGCTATGAGCCATGGGATGGAGATGTATGACTGACAGATGCACAAAGGCATAACCATGTTACCATGTTGTAGTGTTTGGCATCATTGGAGAAGGCACGGTGTGCGGAATGCATCGGGACCAGCATCAGATACGGAAGTTTTCGTGACGAGACAGTTGGCGTCGTAAGCAGTGGCTGAGACAATGAAGACAGCTGTGGCCGTGCCACAGAGCTTGTGAATGGTTCCGAACTTCGAGCTGCAGCAGGTAAGATTCCGTGCGAGGAAAGGCGGCTGTCAGCTAACAGTCACTTTGCTTCTCATTGCAAGGCGTGACAATGCAATGAGCAACGTGCCAGTGTTCTGAATGCTAGTCATGGATCAGTGTTGAAGATCGTCACTACTCGGAGGCAGACCCAGCACCACAGCACCACGATTAACTGTTCATTCTTACAATCCTTCTTTCCAGCAACGACGGAGCTAGCTTCTTACTATAGACTACACCTCTACTGGATCTTCGAGCTGTCCCAGATGGGCTTGGCGTTGGGGAAGGCGTAGCTGCCAGCGCCGTCCGTCTTGCTGCGGTCGTTGTTGCTGGGCTCGAAGAGCGAGAGCGCGGCGGTCGCCCCGTTCGAGGTGAGCGGCGTGACCGAGAACTTGCACTCCTCGTCCGACAGAGACGACTTGTGGTGGGCATCGCAGCCCTTGTCGGCCCACGCAGACCACTGGTCGCAGCCGGTGATGTCGGCACAGTTGTCGTAGTCCTTGTCGCACACAAGGTACGGCTGGCGAGAGCAAGTGCCGGTAACGTCGATAAAGACAGTCGCAGTCTCAAAGTAGCATGTGTGCGACGCAGGGCAAGTGCGCTCGTCGGTGATCGTAGAGGTCACAGTCTGGGACGTAGTACGCTCGTCCTTGTAAGCGGCCGAGAGACTGGCGCCAGCGTCAGACGAGATACCAGGACCACCGGGCATCTTGCCAAGGTTGCCTCCGAGCTCCATCTTGATGTTCCAGCCAGAGGTCTGGGTCGAAAGGTCAACAGTAGACGTCGTAGTGGTGACCTGGCAAGTGGCTCCCTTGTCGCAGGCGCGAGGCTGCATGTCCTGGTGCCAGACGATCCTGTACTTGGCGCTCTTGATCGACTTGAGAGTGTACTTATGGCCAAAGTACGTAGTGCTGCACTTGGTGACCTTGGGGACACAGGTGGGCTCCTTGATCATCGACTTCCAGAAGATGGGAGGAGTAGAGCCGATAGAGAGGGTTTTGGGGAAATCCTTGAGGAGACTCTTGACGGAGCTCTCGCCGAAAGTGGTCTTGGCTCCATACTTGTCGGGCGAAGTGATGGTGGTCCCCGCGGCCTGGACGGCAGCCAGGCCAGAGAGGAGGGCAAAGAGAGCGTTGTGGACGAGCATCGAGAAGAAGGAGAAGAGGTGCTGGCTTGTGGGGAGCAGACCATAAGAGAGGGAGCCTTTTATATCGTTACTTGCAGCAACAGCAATGCTTCGTCAACCACGCCGCACGATTGCTATTTCGACTCTTGACTCCATGGACAGAACCCGTGTCCATCAACCCAATCTGCACCACACTGTATCTTAGATGGCATGACCTGCATCTGCCGGCAAAACACAGTAAGCGACTATTCCGCACGTTCGTAAGGTCTTCCGGGAGGTCGAGAAAGGCCTAAGGTCTCGGTGAGTGAGTGGTGAGTGACTTAGGCTTAGCAGTACGGTAGCCACAGAGCAATCGAGTGTGTCAGGTCGCAAAGCATCTGCTGCAACTTCGTGGACGCTGCTATTTACTGCACTGTCCCTAACAGCACCTCCCGAACGTCAGGCTGAAGACTAGGTTCAAAGTTCAGAAGCAGTCTAGACGGCTGATCTCTGCTGAATGACGGACGTCGTGACTAGCTTACAAGTACTAGCTCGTCCATATCAGCAGTCCAGCCTGAACTCTAGACGGCGCTCTCACCGACAACAACTTCGAGGGTATAGCGTCCCAGCCTGCCTGCGAACAACTCAAAGGACAGCCTGAGGCTGTGCTCGTTGTAGAAATTGCACGTGCAGCCTAATGGGTAACGCCGTCAACGGCAACCTCGCAGCGAGATTGGAGATACAACATTACACGTGATTGTCCAGATCTCGACAGACGTATGCGGAACTGCGACCGGGGAAGCTAGAGAGTGCTATGGCTAGTGTGTACTTGACGGTAGCTCGGATTTTGCGCACTACTCTTTAGTCGGAGAGTGTCAGTTGGCCTACTAGTCGCATTGTTGGGCGCTTACCATGGCCGTCGCTTCGACTTACTCGGGCTGGAGGGCGGAGAGTTTCGTCGATCTATTTTTATCCGGTTATCTTATCATATCTGTGCCGAGACTGGTGTGGGAAGTGATTAGCGCGTCGGCGTTACTTCGGTGGATTGTCAGACACACCAGCGTAATCTCAAGAGGTCAGTTCTGCCACAGTCCTCGAACCAGACCAGGTGGGTCGAGACTGGGTCATCCCTACATGACACCACCACAAACGTTCCAGTTCAGAGCACCAGTACATGTTTAACCCTTTAAGCGGCGTGATCGAGAAGTCCGAGCTGCGGGAAGGTTAGCCTCTGTCACGGTCTTTACGTTAATCTTAAAGCTAAGGTGGCACCCTACTAGTGCCACTCGAGATACCGGCTGATCCCAGGATGCTACTACACTCTCTGAGGAGACTGAAGAGCAGCAAGAGGTAGAACGTTCGTCTGTCCTTGACGCTACTCGGATTGGGGATAAGCGGCGCGCAGGCCGATTGTGCAGTGTCGTGATCAAACAAGAGCAACGTGCGCCGAGATGATGTGTATAAATGGCAGGTTGCGGTCTACACTTCTTTCTCCCCAGGTCGCCAGCCTCTAACTCCTCTCGCTTTTTCCCCAGCCCTCCTGGGCCATTCGCCAACATGCAGCTGCAAACGATAAGCCTTTTCTCCCTGCTCTACGCCATCGCGTCGGTTTCGGCGACGTCTGTAGACATCAAGACGCCCACCACCTTTGGGGCCAAGACCGAGTTTGGCGACAAAGTCCTCACGAATCTTCTCAAGAGCGCTGCCAAGTCTGTCAACCTCGGCTCTGAGCCTCCGGTTCTCTGGTCGGGTATGGGCCATGGCGAGTCTACCTGTGCGAAATACGTTGGCAGGTGCTCGACCACCTACTTCGGGATCAAGAAGACCATGAAGTCTATCCAGTCCGCCCAGTGGACCGTCAAATGGCACCAGGATCTCCCTCCTCGTTCTTGCGGCTCTGACACCCCGTGTGTGACCACGAGCACAGACGCCGTCACAGATCTCTCGTCCCAGACGGAGGGCTGGAACGTTCAGCTTGACCTCGGGGGCAGCGTGGTCGACAATCCTGACAAGAAGGAGCCCTACGTCAAGAGCTCTGGAAAGACCGGCCTCACTATCTCTTACAGGAACGAAAGGTCGACCAGTCAGTCTGTGACGACGACGGTTTCGGACAAGCGTTCGTGCCCAGGCAAGAACTTGTGCCACTTTGAGACCGCCGCCATCTTCCTCGAGGTTCACGGCCTTTGCTCGCAGGGGCCATACATGGTCTGCGACAAGGACATCACTGATTGCGGCGACATGACCGGATGTGACCAGTGGCAGAAATTCGGTGACAAGTACTGCGCAAAGGGGGGCAAGTCGAACCTCCCGGACGAGGCCTGTACCATCTACATCTCTCCCCTCGAGGTCGAGGGCCTCATCCCGTCGATTTCCATCTTCGAGACTGAGCCTATCAAGAGCAAGCGCGCGATCAACGGCACCGCAGCCGCCAGCGGCTCGGAGAGTTCCAGTGGCAAGCCTACTGCCGGTGGCTCCGCTAGCGGCTCCGCCAGTGGCTCTGCCTCCGGCGGCCCCAAGCCCTCTGCCAGCGGCTCCGCCAGCGGATCTGGCGGTGGTTCTCCTTCCAAGAGCGGCGAGCCCTCTGCTAGCGGTTCGGCCTCCGGCGGCCCCAAGCCCTCTGCCAGCGGCTCCGCCAGCGGATCTGGCGGTGGTTCTCCTTCCAAGAGCGGCGAGCCCTCTGCTAGCGGTTCGGCCTCCGGCGGCCCCAAGCCCTCTGCCAGCGGCTCCGCCAGCGGATCTGGCGGTGGTTCTCCTTCCAAGAGCGGCGAGCCCTCTGCTAGCGGTTCGGCCTCCGGCGGCCCCAAGCCCTCTGCCAGCGGCTCCGCCAGCGGATCTGGCGGTGGTTCTCCTTCCAAGAGCGGCGAGCCCTCTGCTAGCGGTTCGGCCTCCGGCGGCCCCAAGCCCTCTGCCAGCGGCTCCGCCAGCGGATCTGGCGGTGGTTCTCCTTCCAAGAGCGGCGAGCCCTCTGCTAGCGGTTCGGTCTCCGGCGGCCCCAAGCCCTCTGCCAGTGGCTCTGCTAGCGGTTCTGCCAGCCTCAGTGGCCGTGCTCTCCCCAGTGGCTCGTCCAGCTCCGGCGGTGCTCCCCACTCTAGCTCTGGCTCGGCCACCCCTACTGGCTCCGGCAGCTCCCACGGCTCGGCCACTCCTACCGGTGGCTCTGCTAGCGGTTCTGGCAGTGGCTCTGCTTCTGCTACTGGCAAGCCCTCTGCTAGCGGTTCTGCTAGCGGTTCGGCCAGTGGCTCTGCCAGCTCGAGTGCGGGGGACGCCGAACCCAGCGACAGGGCCGGCAGCTCCAAGGTTGGTGGCTCGTACAAAATCCTCCACATCAAGCCTGTCTGGGGTAAGGGTACTTAGTCTGCCTGGGACAGTGTGCAGTAGAAGCGGAGGTGGCAGAATTTCGAATCGTAGAAAATCACCAAAAACCTTCGTACATCTTCTGATGTGTTAGAATGAATGCAAAGTTGAAGTTGACAGAAATCTGAGCAGCGTGACTCGAAGTCGGTCGACATGACTCAATACCGTAGTACTACTGTGGCACCGTCGCAGCAAACAAGACAGGACTGCGTGACTTGGTAGCGGAGAGCATCAAGTAACAACTACGTTCGCAACCCTCGTAACGAGCCTCAGTCGAGAGCGAGAGTCACGCCATCTCGTTGATAGTCGGCCTCCTGCTAGTGTACAGCGGAAACGTATCACGGGCATCTGTCAATGTACCGCACGGTACACTTACTGGCCATTTTGCAGTTAAGCCGTATCTGCCTACAGCGCCAGTCTTCGCGGACACTTGATCACATTCAAGACGGCACATTATGCGGATGAGGTGGTTAGTAACAGTCGGCGTGCTGCTAAGATGATCAATGGCCTCTCCCCGCGGGGTCATGCGCCAGTGCGAATGACTCGACCTCAATGTCAGTCTCCCGCCATATGGAGCGACCACTACAGAGGTAAGCGCCGTTAGTGAAGGCGGGTGCGGCAAGGTTTTAGCTTCAATGTTACTAGCACTGTCCCCTGAGATGCGTCATTAACGACGGCAAGGAGGTGCAGATAGGGCGGTAGCTCAGAGTAGTCGTCTTGACGAAATAGCAACTTGATTCCTATTATAGAAGCGGTTGTCTTGCGAACATCATGTCTTCGCTAAAAGAATGGACTCCAGCATCTCGTAGTCGAGGCCAAAACATGATGTGTACGGACGCCGAGTTAACATGGTAAACGAGCAGCCGTGTGTTTGGATACGGCTGCAAACTCCACTAACATTGCCGCGACGACTTGATGCACGATGTGTTAATCATCAACAACGTCCTAGCCGGAAATGGCCAGCTACGTCCTAGTGGGATATGGACTACATCCGGCCATACTGCCTGAATACAGGTCTCTCCGTTGTTGAAATCCCGCACTCCGAGCAAGTGTTCTGCACTACCACATCGCCTGACAGTCGGCCTGAGCTGCCAGAAACCCCCGTCGTTCGCTCACCTCAAAGCATCTCCCCACCAAAAGCACTTCAGTCCAAACCCCGCTGCCGTGGTCGCGACTCTGCATGGATCTCGAACTAGCGTCGATAGTCAGGAAACAACTTCGCGCCACACTCGTCTAGCATCTGCCACATGGAGGAGTCCACAGCCAGGCACCGAGATCTACCGTAGTTCATTGTGCAGATCGGTCGGAAATATGGGACCCCGATGGACAGGCACAATCTTGCCGGGCCGGAATCGCGGACCGCAACGGTGGTCGGAATCGCGAGAAGCAGTTATGGACTTGATCTCGGACGAAGAGCCGCTTTGACAGTTTGGCAATATGTAACGCTAGCAGCTAGGTGCGTGTTGTATGAAGATTGTCGATGCGCGAACTTGAAGACCCGTGGAGGAAAGGTGGTACGTCGTGAGACCACAGCAATGGACTCGCAGAGGTCCACGCCCCGTGTGTTGTTCGACATCGTCGTCCTCATCTGCAGTGTTGTCGTTCAGTATGAAGCGGAGAAATGGCGTCTGTCATCGTGGGAATTGCTCCTACGAAGGATCTGCGGGCGATGCAGTCGGTGTATATAGTTGCTATTGCTCTTTGTCGTCCACGTCGCTGCCACGAGCTGTGCTCCGTTGTGGTCATTGTACGACGACGCCGTGGCGTTATATACAGGGAGAGTTCCTGCCTCCAGCATGCGGGGCGCCGATGAGCACCTTAGTGGGCGTCGCTGTACGGTGGATGAAGACTCCAGCCTGCAGATTCACGCTGTCTGCAGTCTGTGCATGCGTGCAGAGAGGCGGGCAGAATGGCGCAACGTGTTACTGAGACATACATCTTCACTCACACAGATGCCTGTGGGACAATGGGCATTGTCGGGTGTGCATGTGCCCAAGTCCAACGCCCACGGCATACTCATGTCTACCCCACGCACTTTCAGCGGGCACGCACTGACCTCCATTGACGTCTTATCAGTATAATGGACAGTGACAGAGTAGTGGAGTTAGGATACCCAGGCTAGCGACCTGCCGAAGAAGCGGCAGCGTCAAGGTCTCCCCGCGGGGTCATGCGGCAGTGCATAGTGATGCTGTCAGAGTTGGACCATTTGAGCAGAGGCCGGTTCCAACGGGACGACGATGCAGCACCCTCAACTCCAAGTAAGCGCGGTGGAAAAGCACCAGGCTAGCTCACTCCGTCGCGGCTTTAGAAGTCACCTGCTCTGAGCAACCCCATGGGATGCGTCAATGGAACGAGTAGAGCTGCTCCAAGGGAGTTCTCATACTTGTCTTGTGAGTACTGGGGGCATGGCAACATCAAGGTGGTCGACGGAGGAGGCGGTGTCTTTGATCGATTTCTGACTCGTTATTTTTGGCATCTATGGATCCACTTGGACTGGTGGATGCGACGTCTGGCTCAACGGCACATCAGCACCCCGGACTGAGCTGCATGGTATGGTTCACAACCGGCAGGCCACGTTCGACTTGCAATGCAAGCAGCAAGCAGCTGGATATGTTGAGCGTTGATCAGTTTGCCAACACTCTGGCTATATCCTTGGCTCTGGGTACATCCCCGACTATAGCGTCCCTTGTACTACGCGTTGCGCTCGGTGGTAGAACTGTTAAGGTATCGAAACTAGACCATAGTATGATCCGTCACGCACTGGAGATCGGCGTGACGAGTCTAAACTCTATTTGGAAGCATTGGCGAGGTTCCCGTGCAGGCCAGGTGACCATGGTACTGCAGAGTGAACATTGATCCATCTTGCCAACCTCTAGTGAGCCGTGTGGTGACCTGCGGTTGGGACAGGGATGGTTATTCTCATCCTGCCATCTAGTGTCTACACGGTTCCGACCAGACCGACCTCACCCATGCACGTTTCTCAGCACATCGAGATGGCTTGAGGCTCAACCGTCTTGGTAGCGGTCTAAGTTGACTCACTAGGCCATTAGGAGCTTTCTAGCTTCTGGTCTCTTTTGCGTCCGATTCCACCTGCACCCAGCTTGATTACGTCCACCACCGTCCAAAGCCCGATTACCTTGGTCGCGACTTGCATCGACCGGACTAGTCATCATGTAGTAGAAGCAACGCTTGCGCCACATCCGACTAGCGTCCGACGCAGCACAGCGTATTCAGGTAAGTGAGGTGAGCATAACAACCCGGGAATCCCTTTAACCATAATATCCTGTTGCTGATCGCGGTGAGAAGGCACAAAGCTTCCGTCGGCAGATCGTCCGTTGCTTATTGTGTGCAGATCAGATCAGGCGGATCGTTCGGACGCCGATGAAAAGGCACGATTACCGGGCTGCTTCGCGAAATACCCGGAGTAACTCAAAAGTCAGGAGGTCGTTAAGTACAATGTTTGAGTCGGGTCGAGATTCAGTGAAGCGTTATGAACGCCGCAGCTATCGATGCGCAGTTCTTAGCGATGATGTCGACGCAAATTCGAACGTTGATGATTCCGGACTGAGCATTTCACAGCAACGGGTGACTTAAGGAGGGCAGTTGTGTGACCTTCACCTCAACAAGGACCTATCCAGCGTCGACCATCGGACAACTTTTGCACCGAAGCGGAACGCACATGTCCATAAAGTACAGGCTGCAGTCCATCGTGGGAATTGTTGCTGTGCGAAGGATCTGGACGTGTTGATTCGTGTACTGTATGAGGCCATTGTTATGCCGGTCGAGCATTGCCTCTCACAACTCGCGTCTCATTGTGCTCTGACGCCTCTGTGGCGCTCCTACAGGGTGTGTACCTGGGATGCAGCATGTGGGGCGCCGATGTGGTCTTCGTGAGTGTGGTCGTTCCTCAGTATACAGCATAGGTGTAAGGGAGCACAAAGGTGGTTGGCCACATATCGATATGCTCTCCCTACAGAACACGCACAGCCTGGTGTTATGTGGGCACAGTGCGCTGCCTCTGCCTCACCCAAACGATGCCCCACGGGACAATGGACGTCAAAGAGCAACACGCCAACGCCCGCTTCATACTCATGCCTGTCCCACGCCCACATTGCTCGCAACGCACTGACCCTCCATGACGAGTTACCCCGATGACACCGTCTCTCTTAAGCAGGCCACTGCTGATCAGCGCTAACCATCTCACAACTACATTCGACACCTACGCATAGAACATCGAAAATCATGGCAAGCAGTGCACTACCCGCCAACCCGGCCGTCAGTGCCAGCGCCAGTACCAGCGCCAACCCCGCGGCCGCCCAGCAAGCTGCTCCAGCACCGGTTGCGGCAGGCAGGCCTATCTTCTCACAGACGACGATCGATTACCTTGGCAACTTCAACTACGCCGGTCACCCTTTGCACTTGCAGGCTGCGAGTCACCCTGACAAGGTAGGTTGGTGCAACCACTTCTCTGCGGTATCATAGTGGACAGACGTTTACGATCACAGGTCGACCCGAACACCTTGCCTGAGCTTCATGGTGAGTGATCTGCGCAAGATGAGCTCTGACCCCAGGCAACCACGTACACCACGGCCTGCCCCACCACCACGCACCGGCCCACGCAGCCGCCAATGCGAACGAGGCGCGTCGCATTGAGATCGAGGAGCGCCGGGCCAAGATGGAGGAGGAGTGCCACCAGGTAGACAACGACTTCCGCCGCACAGAGATGAAGCTGGCAGCAATGAAGACGCTAGTGGACGTGCTCCAGCTTGAAAAAGATGGTGTGGCGGACGTTGAGTCTGTGAAGCGTATCAAGGAGGAGTGTTGGAAGATCTGCGGGTGTGGGAAGTAGGTGTGTAAGGGGTGTAGAATGTAGTAGGTAATACACGGAATGAAGAGCAAGTCAGGACTACTATCGTTCTCACATGTGCGCCCGCGGCGACGCTGATCAGGCCTGGCGGTAGCGCATGTGCAGAGCGGGCTCGCGGTAGCGCGCAGACAAAGCGAGTTTCTTCTGGAAGTGCTTCTCAGCCGGATCACGGTCGCAAGACCGAAATGCACATTGTTGCCGAGGGCGTCGACATGGCGAAGAGCTCGTCCTGTTATTCTGTTCAACGTTCAGAGTGTGAGCTGGGATAGGAGGTAATACAAGCAAGGACAATAATTCGATTCGATCCTTAGATACCCCGCTGATATGGCATACTTGATCCTCCACGATCTCCTGCCATCAACTGAAGCTGCTGCGCAGAGAATCTGAAAGGCAAGCTATGCTCAAATCAAGCACAGCTGGAGAGAGAATGTAGCGTTGAAGTGCTACGGAATGAACCAAAAATGATTGCCGGGCAAATATCGACGAAAAGCAAAAAGAAATCTTATCGCCACCTGGTCTCGATCCAGGGATCTCCAGGTACACACATTATCGTATGAGCCTGGCGCTTTCCCACTAAGCCATAGCGATATGGCTGGTCGTGTGACCTATGCAATATCAACCGCCTGAGCCTGAGCGTAACATACATGTTAACATACCGCATTTCGCGCATCTGCACCGACATATGACATTTTCAGCTTCCACCCAGCGTGCCAGATTGAATGGTACTGGTGACAAGCATATGCATAGCGATGCTAAGACACTGTCTCCTGCGTCATATTCATCACACCTCCCCATCCCTCTTGCCAGCATGAAACGTCCTCTCGTCGAAGTAACGCGCACGCTGCAGTCAGCACTATCTCCTACCTCAGGAGCACTCACAATCCTGCGACCATTGAGGACCTTGTCGTCCAGCTCTCGTGTGGCCCGCCACGCACCCGCCATGCCGCTGAAGACGACGAACACGCGCAGGACCTCAGCAGGGTCGGCGGGTGGAGGCTCGACCATGTGCAAGACGACGCGTTCAACGATACTACTGTCAGCGAGAGTACCTACGCGGGTCGAACAATTCGCTCGCCACGCCTACTCACCCATAGTTGGCACACTCGGCGCCGATGACATCTGCCAGCGCCTCGTCGATCTCGTCCTCGCCGCCAACAACGCCAGTGAGCACTACAACCCTGCTCGCATCGCCGAGACGTTCCCGCTCGGCGGCGGCACGCTCCTCGGCGCTTTGATCGACGATACGCCCGCGAGCCGACGGCGCCTGCGACCAAGCCTTCTGTTTCGCGTTTGCTGCTGCAGCGCGGGCCTTGGCTGCAGCGCGCTTCGAGAGGTTGGAGTTCTGCGGCACGACGTGCTCGGTCGTCAGGGCGTGGACGATGCCGTCGCCGCGCGCGCCGAGGCCGGTGCCTTCTTTGTGGCCCCATTTGCGCATCACTGGGGTCAGCTGCTGTAAAATTCACGAGAGAAGAGGGCCCAGAGTGGATAGTCATAGACAACAGAGGGATTCTACCGACATCATCGGACGCGCTGATGTTGTAGCAGTTTTGACAATGTAGCTGATCTGCATACTTCACAACAGCATCATGCTGCACAAAACCCGCTGGAACATGATACCAGCACAAGATAGCCATGAGACACTCACAGCGTTCAGCAAAACTGCCACTTTGACCACCCTCTTCCTCCTTGGCTCCATTTCCTGACTGAGTTGCAGTCCCAGCAGGCGCCACGGGAGCGCCCATGGCAGCGAGCTTGGCCGCGATCTCCTTCTTCTTCTCGTCGATGCGTCGTTGGTATTCCGGGTCCAGTGCAGGTGTTGCGTCGGCAACCTGTGGCGGCGGGGGTGCCACTGGCCTGCCAATGCCTGGCGGTGGTGGTGGTGGCGGCCGTCCCACTCCAGGAGGTGGCAGTGGGAGCCCTCCTGGACCTGACGGTGGTCGCGGAACGCCAATACCAGGTGGAGGGAGGGGCAGGCCACCGGCGCCAGGCGGTCGGCCAACCCCAGGTGGTGGAAGGGGCATACTCGGTCGCGGAGGCAGCGAGCCAACAACTGCAGGCGGAAGGGGCATATCCCTTCCCATGCCCGCTGGAGGTGGCCTCCCAATGCCCGGAGGAGGTAACGGCAGGCCCAGAGGCGGTCGGGGTGCGGCCTGGAGCTGCGGCGGTGGTATTGGCGGTGGTGGTGGTGGTGGACCACTGGGTGCGGGCGGAGGCTGCACCTGCTGCCCCATGCTCTGCTGCTGCGACATTGCCAACCGCCTCGCGTACGCTTCGTCTCCAGACGCGGCCGTCATCGCCGCTCGCCGCGCGTACGCGTCCTCCCCCGACGCAGGTTGCGGTGGTGGAGAAGGCTTCGCCTCCTCCTTGGCATCGTCCTTACCACCGATGACGCGCTGCGGTGCCAGTGATGGCGGAGGTGCCCATAGCTTCGGCGGGGCAAAGGAGCGAGGCGCGTCCCGGCGCTGCGGTTCGTCGTCCGAGCTGTCAGAGTACTCGGAGCTGCTGTCGCGTGCCTTGCGGCGCTCGGCGGCGAGCTGGGCTCGGTATTGTTGATACTCGCCTAGGTCGTTGGGACGGGCGGGGTCGTAGTCCTCATCGGGTTGGAAGGTGTAGACTACTGTGGTGCGGAGCTGGAGTCAGCGGGGAAGTCGAGGAGGGGACAGAGGGCGGTGCAAGATGAGGCACATGTGGCCCTATCTAGTAGCTTCATGAGTCAGTCGTTCAGTCGTCGTCCATCCCAAACGGTCAAGCACGTCAAGCACGGCCCCGGGGGACGCCCCATGGTAGGTCTTGCAGCACATAAATCGCAAGCACAAAGCCTGAAACTGCTAAGCCCGCGGTCTGGACGCGATTCGCTTTGATCTGATCTTTGCTTGATATGGCTGCCTAGAGCACCATTTGATATAAACGCAGACATGAGTGACCTTGAGTTGGCGGCCTATAGCCAGATGTCATCGCAAAGACAGCTCGCCAGAGCAATCTGACCAGCACAGTACCCCTCCAACGCAGACCCACCTTCTTCTTCTTCTTCTTCTTCTTCCTCGGCCCGTCTGGGTGGACACGCTTCGGCCCACGAGCGATCACCGGCGCGCGCTCGATGTCCGGCTTCGGCGCGGGCGGGGGCACGACGAGCACAGGTGCATCGGCGGCGACCGGCGGGGCAGAGTAAACCGCAGCAGGTGGCTTGGGCTTGCTCTTGACCTTGTTCAGGCGTGGTGCGAACTGCAGGACCTCAGCGGGAGCCTTGGCCGTTGCTTTCGGTTTGAGCTGTGGTTGAGCCGTTATCGTCGTACCCGACGCGGCTGAAGTAGTAGTCAGGTGGCTCGGCCCTGCTTCTGAGCTCGCTGCCGACTCATTCGCGAGCGCCTTAGCCTTGTCGGACGTGAACTTGATGCCCGCGAAGAGCGACATGGCGCGCAACGAAGCCGGCGCTGTCGAAGGCGATACAGTAGTGTTGGTGATGGAGGCAACAACAAATCAACCGGGCATTTTCGATGCCGCGTACATTGCGTCAGGAACCACACAGCGGCTCAAGATAAGTGCGAGTCTCCTACAACGCTGCAACTGTACATTCTACTGCCCTTGCCATCACGATGTGCGTTCCCGCGTCTGCCGCGTCTAGCTAACATGTAGGCCATCAAAACCGCCAAACAAAGCTCGCAAGTCGAACGCAGGGACGCCCGCGCCAGGCAGCGACGAGCCGGTACGTGAACGACGATCCCCAGACTCTTAATCTCATGATGAGAGGAGCCGCAGCGCACTTCTTGGTGTCCCGACCCCACTGACGCCAGCTCCCAGTCGACAAGCTAAACTACGCAGACACACCACGGCCATTCAAGGCCGTCGGGTTCGTGTCCAAGTTGCCACAGCGCACGGCAAGCGGCGCATCCACAGCGGCAGGGTTCAAGCGGAACGTGAAGCAGCTGCTCACGCTCGAGCGTGAGCGTGTGGGTGGGGGGGATGGGTTCTTGTCCGCAGCACAGACAGCGGCAAAGGCGCGCGGCGAGGTGATCGAGCCGCCGAAGAAGAAGAAAAAGGAGAATCCGATCGGCAAGCCAAAGATCAAGAAGCCCGGGCCGGTGCGCAGCGGCGTCGCGACCCCGATGACGGTGGATGATGATAGCGTGATGAGCGGGACGGCGACGCCGATGTTCGAGGACGCCGAGGGAGGCGAGGGGGGCGAGGGGGGCGAGGGCGCGGACGCGGGCGAGCCGGTGGTGCGGAGGGAGGTGATCACATGTGAGTCGCGAGATTGCGGGATGAGAGCTGGGTGAGGAGACGGCTTGCATGTGGGTGAAGTGGTGCCGCGTGTGAGCCAGGTCACAAGAAAGGACTGGGCATGTCTCTCGACGCCTGCCATCAGTATGAGACTGAGTCTGTCCTCGATGTTGCACAGCCGAGCCATGAGGCAGCCCACAATGTGAATGGGAGCAGAGCGGGGATGAGGCTGTGAGCAAAGCAGAAGGCCAGTCCTTGAGACAAATGGCGTTGCTGGGAGGAGGATCTGCTTCGAAAGCAGGACGAACTCAGGAGGAAGAAGGACAGAATGGGAAGCAAACGCTACCATCTGAGTCGGAAGGGAGAGTTGCACGAGGTCGCACTGCTCTCGCCATCATGGTCGCTAGCAGACGTACTGACCCCAGACCACACCCCCGCAGCACCACCCTCCCTCCTCCCAGCAAAGAAATACTGCGACGTCACAGGCCTCCACGCGGCATACACAGATCCACGGACAAAGCTGCGATACAAGGGCCTCGAGGTGTGGAATGTCGTGCGCAATCTCGTGAGTGGTATGGCGCGGGGTGGTGCTGATGGCAGGGACCGGGAGTGGACCAGGCGTACCTCTCCTTGCGGGGTGCCCAGACGTCCTTGAAGTGATTGGTGTAGTTGAGTGTAGGTTTATTGTCATGTATACTATCGCACCCAGCTTGTGACCCCAGCCTCTGAGCAGGACTATCACAGTCATGATTGCTCAACTATTGTTCGCTGATTGCTAGGTCCTGTGTCTACAGCTGACTAGGAGCTACGAGGGTTTCGTGCTTACAACTGACTGAGCTATGACTACTAGGATGATCTGCTCAGGCCTCTGGGAATTGTTTGCTGAGATGTCTACACTCTGGACATTTGCAATCGTGAGCGCTTTAGCGGCAGCGGAGGTGGGAAGCGACAGAAATACAGATTGCCACCAGCAGACAGTGCCAGTAGACTATGGTTATCATCCACGACCCGCCAAAGCCTTAGCAGTGTGCATTAATTCAATGCTGAGGCTTGATCTGATCAAGAGAAAGGACTTATAAATTTGACAGCGTCAGAGGTATTGTCACGTCGGCGAAGTGGGATCCGTCTTCAGCTCACGAGGTCGGACTTGAGTTCATAAGACACTCGGCTCCGTCATGCAGGTCTTCTCCAGTACTGATTTAGCCAGGTGACTTGACTCTCGCTCCCCCTGGCGCATGAGCAGCGCAGCCTCACACCGTAAGTCATTACTCCAGGATGACTGCCTTTGTGATACCTGTCAGTTCAAGTTTGATCGCGCGCTACTGTGACTTTGGGGTCGCCCGCTGGCGCATTCGTCAGACTCAACTCAAATGTGGTCGGCCAAAGTGCGGGAGCCATCGAAGCATAACCCGTAGGGTATCCATACGAGCTCTGTAAATCTATCATAATCGATCGAGCGTACTCGAGCCTCAGCTCTACACTGGACTCCGCCACACTCCAACACTCACGTCTAGCACGCGGTGTCTTTGCCTCCTCAACTGGCCTCCTCCTCCTACCACCCTCCCCTCATCGCCTGCCTCTCCCTCTCCTCGTCCACTCTCACCATTCCACCTCATGCTGCCTGCCTCCTTCCCTACCTCCATCCATCGGCCCGCCTACTTGCCCACGACCTTCTTCTTCAGGTCCTCGAGCGCGCCCTTGGCGCTCTGCACGTCCTTTTGCACAGCAGGCACCACCTCCTTCTGCGCCTGCGCGACCTGGTCCTTGGCCGCGTCGACGAGCTCGTGCGCCGCCTCGGAGATCTTGCTCTGGGCCGCCTTGGCATCAGACGCGAGCTGCTCCTTGGCGTGCTGCGCCTCCGACGAGGCCGTGCTGGCCACCTGCGCCGTCAGGACACCAGCCTGCTCCTTGGCCGCGTCGGCGAACAGCCGCCCTGCCTCGCCGAGCTTCTGGCCGGCGTCCTTGCTCGCCTTGTCGAGCTCCTGGGCGGCGGCGCGCGCGTCCTCGGCGGCTACCAGCTCGGGGTGCTTCTTCTCCCGCCCGCCGAGCTTCCAGTAGTTGACCCATCGCACCACCTGGACTGATTGCGCTGCTGCGTTGGTTGCGTGGCATGCGAAGAGGAGGTAGTTGCGGGGCTTGACCTGCCATGCGAAGCGCATGAAGATCATCCTGGGGTCAGTGCGCCGAAGGCAGGGCTGGAGGCCGTCATGGTTCGAGGGGGGGTGTGTGGTGTTCTGATTGTGACGGTGGTGGGACAGGGGACAGGGGAGACAGTGCGAGTCAAGCCTCTGACCATGCTCGAGTTCTGCCTCTGACCATGCTCGAGTTCTGCCTCAGACCATGCTCGAGTTCATGCCTCAGACCATGCTCATGGACATGATGTGATGAAGCTCAAGCGAGCTATGTTGCTGAAGCGAGCTGAGCTGTACTGCTGATCGTGTCTCCGGCCTATCCTGAGCTCGAGATGGGATGCCGATGACTTGATCAAATGCAAGCTCGATCATGCTCGACATGATTAGGTCCATACACGATGCTGCTCGAGCTCGCATTCGAGACCTCGCTCGAGGTCATGGTGGAGGTCATGCTCGAGATAATGCTGAAAGTCATGCTCACGGTCATGCTCGAGGCCATGCTCAGCTGATGCCTATGGCATATTCAGAGCATCATGCCCATAAGCATGCTGTCTCTGCTCGCCTGCTCGACAGCACACCCAGTGGAACGCACACTCACACTCGAGCTGTCGCTGAGCACTCGAGCAGCTCGAGTGTTCAGCGTCGAGTGCCCGGGTAAACCAAGATCGCAACACCACACCACCTTTACTCACGAGTACACCGCCAGCGTAGGCGACATCACGCCCGAGATGTACTCCTCGTCCTTGTGGAGGACATCAGAGATCGCAGCGAGCGGCAGACCCCAGTTCGCGACCTGTGGTATCAGCTACCCACTCAGTCATGTCCACCAACCGGTCCCCAGAAGTGAGTACCTGGCTGTCAGCGGTGTCATAGACCCACACGTACTGAAGAAGTACTGGCGCGCAGCTGGGGACTTTGCCCAGTTCTTGAAGGTGTTCCACGTGCTGGTGTCAGTAGGTTCTTGGGTAGCAGTTGATGTCGGTAGTGATACGAATGATGTCGAGTACGTCCCGGGGTGCATGCGGGGCACATCGATGCCGGCGGCAGTGCCATGTGAAGCAATCACTCACCTCCTGTGGTGTCAGCATATACCCGCCATGACAGACAGCACCCAAAAGACCCAACTCACGCCATTCTGAGAGCTCGTGCTTTGCTAGAGTGGTGAGTAGAGGACGTTTGCTGTCGATGATGTCGGTGTCGATTGTCAACGAGCAGGGTAGTAATGGGGAGTGAGGGGAGGCGGATGCGGGCCGAGCCTCCACACAGGAGTGAGTGCCACACGGCTGGTATGAGGTGAAACGCCGCTCGTGCCGCCGGCCGGGGGATAAAGGTGATGGAGGGCGCGTATGTCATTTCCGCGAGTGAGCTCGAGTGATCGAGTGAGCGAGCGCGTCCACGTGGCGCGATCAGACGCGTTGCGGGGCGCGGGGCGCGGGGCTGCGTGGCAGCGCGAGGTGGGCGACGCGCGCCGAGAGGAGAGTGAGCGAAAATGCTTCATGAGCGAGACACATATCTGTGTTGATGAATACTTCATCATGGGCATGCATGCTGCTGCTCATTGTGGCACAGTCACTGTCGTGTCCGTGGAAACATGGCGCGCTCATGCCCATGCGCTCTCCGGCTCGTGTGACCACACAGTGCAAGCAAAGGTAGATTGGGGACCAGGCAAGCTAGGCAAGTCCGTCAGTAGGCATGGGAGGAAAGCGAGGAAGGTAGACTTGGACATGGTCGCATACTGGCATCTCGACATTCCGCTGATGAAGATGTATACATGTATACATGCTGGCATCACATGCTACTCATTGTTGTACTGTTGTGGACGTACCCCCACCTTCCTGCGCCGTGTCATACATTCCGCGGCGTTCAGTAGACGCTCAACACTTTGTACATGGTGACTAGCGCCTAGCACTCGAGCACATACATAGGTTATAACATCGCATGTTCGCTCACGCGCGTGACGCACGAGCTAGCTCTCACGGAGGTTGTATGGAGGTGTCTAGAGAGCATCGCTGCTGGAACCGTTGGCAGCATGAGCTTCAAGCGCAGAGTCTTACACGTATGGCAAGCTGGTTTCGAGTGACACATCGACTAAGCAAGCAGTCAAGGCGTAGTTTGCGTGCTGCGACGCTACGTGCATAGCGGTATAATGGTCGTGTCGAGCTTACGTCGGACCGTTACTTGTGACATGCGTCATGCTTCCATAACATGCAGAGCAGAAGCAAAGTCAAGGGAGCTTCGCTTGCGCAGGCCCCGTACTCGTATGGCCCTTGGGTCACTACAACTGGCCGCACGCATTACTTCATTACTTTTGTAACGCGTCAGTAGCGAAATAACGACGTACTCTGCAGAGCTGCATGTATTTACGATGCTGCTTCGCGTGTGAAGTAATGACTCTGCACTCCGACGTCTGCGCCTTGTGGTCTGTGCCCCAGATTTGGCGACATTCCATGTACAAGGTCTGGAATCCGCCATATCCTGGTGGCTGTACAGGACAGTCCCTCCACCCCACACGTCTTCGACACTCTGAATCTTGAGCTGCACTGCTGCTGTTCGATCGCAGCTCGTAGTCATGAGGATGATGAGCATGATGAGGTAGACTGCATATGAGCACATGCTGCATTTACTGCACAGCAACTGCATAGTCTACTTGCTTCTCGCTTCATCATGCCCTCGCCTTGCTGCTATCGTACAGCATACTAGCTAACTATAGAAAGAGTGGCCTCAGTAACGCGAATGGATCTCTTACATCACCGACTGTGCAATGCAGGCAACTCTGAATAGGACAAGACCTTGCCGTTGATGGCATTGTGTCACTGCTTTTATCCAGATAACATGAGATGCCTGCGCAAAATCGGGTACGTTCTTGTTATCCCACGGCCAAGTAGCAAGTAGACACATCCGAGCCGACTTCGGTCTTGTCATAGGCATGGCATTGCTGAAGCTTCAGCCCGAGGGCAATATACGCGCGCGTACGCGCATGCCCGAAGTCGAACACCGTCTTGCACTTCTGCTGATCGACTAGACTCTGCCTAGCGGCTGGTACCTCCGATCCCTCGAGTAGA
Organism: Cutaneotrichosporon cyanovorans; assembly: GCA_002335625.1. Lineage (NCBI taxonomy): Eukaryota > Fungi > Basidiomycota > Tremellomycetes > Trichosporonales > Trichosporonaceae > Cutaneotrichosporon > Cutaneotrichosporon cyanovorans. Next base: position 156,956 of record BEDZ01000033.1, on the reverse strand, counting down.
TAGCAGGCACTACTAATCAGGCCGTTCAGGAGCGCAGAGCAGGAAATGCGCGGTCGTCGATCCCACAATGAAGCGGGTAGATCTGGTTGTGCACGGGATGGATTAGGAACTGATAGAAATCACATATGCACATATACGGTAACCTAGGGCGGTTCGTATTACAGCATTACGACATTCTTATTGCCCTTGCCCATCAGTCACCCCTGCATAGCATCACTTCCCCTGCGTGTCCAGAACTTTTCGACTGTGCGCAGAAGGCACAGCGGCACTGCACTTGCGCACTACTACTTGGCCTGCTACGGGGGAGAGAAGGGAGGGGCTTGGCTCCTTCTATGCAGCAATCTGTGTCGCTTTCTGGTCCCTCTGGTTAGCCCTCATTCTCTGACACGCGCGCCACCATTACACGAAGAAAGCTTCATTCAGATTAGCTTGGAGTACTGGAGTCTCATCTCTAGTCGCATTTGTAGCTCTGGAGCTAGCCCGAAGCACCCACCCACCCACTACTGATCCACCTGTCCACCTCCAATCCACCCCTCCCTCCAACCATTGCTGCGACACTCGCCGGCCTCCGCCTTCTCCGCCTCCGCCGCCGCCGCCGCCGTCGGCCAGTGATCACCACGATACTCCTACCTCACCCGCTCAACCACAAGTAGCAGCATTGGTAACTCACTCAGACTTGAAATCGACTTTCACCTCTGCAGCTCCAAATCTCAGTCCGCCCCTGGCTTCCGCCGCAGCCGCCCTTTCTAGCCCGCGCGCGTGAACATCCACCCAACCCACACTGGCTACACCAATACTATCGCCGTTCCACTCACCACCATCCACACCTCATCTCACATCCTACACAACATCCCTTATCCATCCGACCACTTTCCCTTCATTCATCATCATCCACCACCACTACCACCACAAGCACCACTTGGTCACACTCTCCTTTCCATCACTCGTCCACTCTCCCATCACACGACGGACGCTCGTAGTCGGGATTACAGTGGCCATCTCCACAGGCGACTAGTTATTACCCCTCGACGCGCACGCTCGCTCGCCCACGACTGAAGTTCTGAACGAAAGGGCATTGTCGACTCTCGACTCACCTACCCTCGATCAGCCATCACTCTCCAGCCTTTTTGGCCTCTTGCCCTCTCGGTCAACGCACGCAACGCACGTCCCTTGCAGACGTATCTCGCGTCTCTCGGTGTCTGTTACTTCTCATCCTATCTTGTCCCTTGTCAACAGGCGCAGCAAGACTCCACTCTCACATCGACGCGCATACGACGTTGCATCAGTAGCAAGTCATCACCACTTGCGGGGCCAGGCAGCCATCACTTTTGCACTCGAGACAGCTAGCAATACAACAAAGTCGCTTGTTCGTCTATCATTCTGAACCACCTGTATAAACTTGTCCCGCGTTAGTGCTATCATATCCACATCGTCTGGAACCTAGCCAGGTAGCAACGCCTGCCTCTCTCTCGTCGCCCAGCTTTGAACCACCCACCCGCTTCAACGTTCAGTAGCGACTCCACACCACACTCCTCTCAACTTCCAGCTCACCTCGACGACCAACAACACCCGGCGCGATGGGTAACTCTCCATCCAAGAAGATGGGCCGAACACGGTCAAAGGAAATGTCTGTGAGCGAGCTCTCGGACAGCCTGGCTGCGACCAAACTCAATTCTGGACCGAATGATGCATCGAGGAATGGAAGGAGGTGAGTACTGCTTTCCACTCATAAAAGCATTGCCATTGCTGCTCCTGCAGCACAACCATGACTAAAGTTTTGCCCGTACCCGCTGACACCCAGCACGCAGACGCAGACGCAGAACAACAACAACGCAGGACCCCGCTCCCCAGTGCCAGGATCGGCCGACCCACCGACCATCCGAACGACGCCTGCGCCCGGAGGAGACGGATCAGCAACACCAGCCTCTGTAGCCACCCCAACAGCTGTCACTGGCTCTCGGAGCGCGACTGGGTACCTAGGCTCGTCTCCACCGCCTGCCCCATCCTCCTCCATGTCCCCCGGCCGCTCCTCCCCCTCCCCTCACCACCACAACAACTCGAGCTCCATCACATCCCTCTCCCCCGGCGACACCTTGACACAGACGATCAGCCACAGCAGCATCAGTCAAACAGCATCCACTGGAGGCCTCGACGTCGATGGAATGATTAGCCGACTGCTCGAAGCCGGCTACAGCGGCAAGGTGACAAAGTCGCCGCCGCTCAAGAACGCAGAGATTGCAGCAGTGTGCTCTGTCGCACGCGAGATCTTCCTCCAGCAGCCGACACTCATCGAGTTGAGTCCGCCTGTCAAGATCGTCGGAGACGTCCACGGGCAGTATGCCGACCTGATTCGCATGTTTGAGATGTGCGGCTTCCCTCCACAAGCCAACTACCTCTTCCTGGGCGATTATGTGGACCGCGGAAAGCAGTCGCTCGAGACCATCCTCCTGCTACTCTGCTACAAGATCAAGTACCCTGAGAACTTTTTCCTCCTGCGTGGCAACCACGAGTGCGCCAACGTGACCCGCGTGTACGGCTTCTACGACGAGTGCAAGCGCCGCACCAACATCAAGACGTGGAAGACGTTTATCGACGTCTTCAACGCGCTCCCTATAGCCTCTATAGTCGCCAGCAAGATCTTCTGCGTCCACGGTGGACTCAGCCCGAGCCTGCAGTCGATGGACGACATTCGGCGCATCCAGCGGCCGACCGACGTGCCGGACTATGGGTTGCTGAATGACCTGGTGTGGTCTGACCCCTCGGACACGGCGCTGGACTGGGAGGACAACGAGCGTGGTGTGTCGTTCTGCTATGGCAAGAGTGTGATCAATGCGTTCCTCGCGACGCACGACATGGACCTGATCTGTCGAGCACACATGGTCGTTGAGGATGGGTACGAATTCTACAATGACAGGACACTGGTGACTGTGTTCTCTGCGCCAAAGTGAGTCGATGAGATCTTAATCGACACGTACTTATGCTAATGCTAGCTACTGCGGCGAATTCGACAACTTTGGAGCCGTCATGTCCGTCTCCGAGGACCTGCTGTGCTCGTTCGAGCTGCTCAAGCCCCTCGACGGCGCAGCACTCAAGAAGGAGATGACAAAGTCGAAGCGGAAGAGCCTGCAAAACCACCAGTCCCCGCCGAACAACCCCACGGCGCAAAGTTACTAAGTGATACGACTGTCACAACCACTCGGTCTCTTTAATCTGTCGCTGTCGACATTCTGCCTTTCACTTGTTTCCCATCTCGGGCATATGGGTGTTACTTGCATTGCCGCTCTTTCTTCTCGACTCGAACACACACCTCAACATCACCAACCACTCATGCCGGTATCGATATGCGGGGCGAGCGAGTGGTTCGGGGCCAGTACGCACATCACAGTGCATGATCTGGCCTGTCATCAACTCCGGAACGTAGCTGCTTCGACATCCTGTGCTATCCACATCCCAACTCCCACATACAAATGTCAACGGGGAGTCTGTCGTAGGCGAGAATAGGGCTTTTAGGAAGAGAACAAATGTACCAACTAGAAGCTGTGGTGTGCGATGTGCAGGGGTGTTTGAGATGTAGGTCCAGAATTCAAAGCTCGTCTCGTTGAGATAGATGGACATTGTCAGGATGCATTATACATAGCGAACGCAGGTCTGTGCCCAACTGAAGGCGAATTTCACTGATGATCACGACTGATTCCCCAGCCCCCGCCGTCATCGAACGACGTTACATATAGTCCATATAGGCTATCAGGCCATATGAATAAGGCCAGCGCAATGCCCTGCGCGACTGTGTGGCGATTCTGTTATACATAGCGAATGCCCAATGCAACTGCAACTGACCGATGCTGCATCAAATGCCTTCAGTCGCGAGGCGATCGCGCTAGATCGCGCTTCGGCAGGCGCACGTGACTCCAAACAACTCATATACACACCTCCACCGCCAACTTCGACATTTCGACAACCAATTCAAACGCGACTACGAACATGTCAGAAGAGGCAGAAGCAGCAGGATCAACACTCAAGCGCGCGAGGGGGGACGAGTCGTCGCCTGAGGCGGGGCCTGCGCCGCCGGTGGAGGGGGAGGACGAGTCGGATGATGAGATTGGTGAGTGGTTGTCCGACGTCGAAATGGGCAGGAGGCGTCCTGTTGGAAGTGTGGGTCGCATCGAAGCTGGGAGTCGGGAATGTCGAGCAAGATGGCATAGGTTTGCTTTGACTACATGAGGATGGACTGGGGTCCGTGGCAGCTCGTTGTCAGGTCTCGTCGACGTTGCGACGTCTGGAAACCGAGGTGTCGGCTCGGAACAGGTTTGGGGAGGAGTTGGATGAGTAAAGGAGAAGCGCATTGGGGCGGAAGGCAGGGCCAAGGTTTCGATAAGGCTGTCGTACTCTTGAGGGACAAGGGCAGAGGCAGTCTTGCGAAGCCAGGCTGCTCAGATGCTCAGAAGGAGGACGCATGAACGAGGGGCGGATAGGTGTCCATGAGCTGGGGTTGGGGACGAGATATAGCGGGGACCAGCGAGTGGCAATGATATGGGGATGGTGAGGATTAGAGACATATCTATGATATTTGAATCCAGCGGATGAAGGATAGTTGTGTGGGGAAGGTCATTCAGGATGAATGAAAGATCACAGCAATGGCAGCACTGACACCAGGCCCGATGCCAACAGCCGAGCCGGGAGTTGTCGTCTCCAGCGGACGGAGGAAGAAGCGCGCCGTGCTTCCGCATGAGAAGCTGTATCTTGAGCACCTGCCAGATTCAGATCGGTACTACAAGTCGTTCATGCACCGGGATAGTCTGAACTATGTTGTTATGACAAAGTGAGTGGACGTGAAGATTCGGGTTTGACGGCAGGACAAACTTCCTCATCACAACAAGCATCGATGGCCACCTGAAGATGTGGAAGAAGCAGGAGGAGGGAATCGAGTTCGTGAAGCACTACCGGACGTCTTTGAAGGCGATCGTGGGCGTGAGCGCGAGCGAGGATGGGAAGATGTTCGCCACGATCAGCGAGAACAACGAGGGGAGGGTGTTTGATATTGTCAATTTTGGTGGGTACTTCATCGGCCTGCAGTGCTGTGAGCGACCACATGCTGACACCAGACATGATCAACATCATGAAGTTCGACTACACGCCTAAAGCGTGCTGCTGGGTGCATGGACCGGGGGAGGGACAGTCATTACTTGCTGTGTCTGACGTGGCGTCTCCAACAATCAGGATATACGACGGCAGGGGAGATGGCAAGACGCCGTTGTACGAGTTGCCGAAGGTGCACCGTGCGCCAGTGCACTGTATGGTCGTGAGTAGCAGAGCAGATTTTGCGAGACTGAAGTGGGAAATGCGCTGTGAGAAGCCCTCATCGCCTTACAGTCCTGAGCAAGAACAGCGCTGACCCCAGTACTCCTCCAAGTATGACTGCGTCATCTCCGCCGACGAGGCCGGGTTCGTCGAGTACTGGCAACCACGGGAACCATGGGCCGTCCCCGCCATCCCCGGCATGTGGGAGCTCAAGTCCAAGACCGACCTCTTCCACTTCAAGAAGACCAAAGATCTCCCCACGTCGATCACCCTCTCCCCCGACAACCGGCACTTCACCGTCATGGCGCTTCCAAGTCGAGCAGTGCACATCTTCAACACACTTAGCGGAAAGCTCACACGGACATACGACGAGTCTCTCGCTGCCACGAGCGAGATGCAGCAGGCCGACACGGCGGCATTCAAGCTCGACGACATGGAGTTTGGGCGCCGCCTCGCGCTCGAGCGGGAGCTGGACCGCGACGAGTCCGGCCCGAAAGGCGCGCTGCGTACCGCCAATGCGGTGTGGGACGAGACTGGCAACTTTATCCTCTACCCGACGCTGCTGGGTGTCAAGGTCGTCAACACAGTGACGAACAGGGTGTCCCGCGTGATTGGGAAGGACGAGACGCTGCGCTTCCTCAACCTCGCGCTGTTCCAGGGCGCACCGGCCAAGAAACTGCAGACACTAGCCATGGCGGCGAGTTCGAACCCGCTGCTCCAGGAGAGCTCTGCGCGCGATCCGACACTCTTCGCTACAGCATTCAGGAAGCAGCGCTTCTACATGTTCGGGAGGGACAAGGACACGGAGACGAAGGAGCGCGACGTGTTCAATGAACGTCCCACGCTCGAGGAGAGCGCGGCGGCCGTCGTCGTCGCCGAGCCGAAGAAGGCGGCCCTGCCAACGGCATGCACGCTTCACACCTCCATGGGCGACATACACCTCAAGCTGTTCCCGCATATCGCGCCGAAGACGGTCGAGAACTTTGTCACGCACGCACGGAATGGTTACTACAACAATGTCATCTTCCACCGTGTTATCCGCAAGTTTATGCTCCAGGGCGGAGATCCCACGGGGACAGGCAGTGGCGGCGAGTCGATCTGGGGCGGCGAGTTTGAGGATGAGTTCTCGCCGCTGGCGAAGCATGATAGGCCGTATACACTGAGCAGTGCGAATGCGGGGCCGAATACGAACGGGTCGCAGTTCTTCATCACCACTGTGGCGACGCCGCACTTGGATAACAAGCATTCGTGAGTGGGGGTGGGGGTGGGGGGGTGGGGAGAGGGGGGGTAGTAGTGATGGGGTGGTACTGACGACAGTGTGTTCGGACGCGCTGTCGGCGGTCTCGAGGTCATCCACTCGATCGAGAGCGTCAAGACGGACAAGAATGACAGGCCGCTTGAGGACGTGCGGATCATGTCGATCACGATTGAGTAGGGGTATGTACAGCACACACATCGCGATCAGGTGGAGGTGTTTTGGAGCAACAAACAAGCATCATACGTTCAGGAAGCCAGCCAGCAGGTGCTGGTGTTCGAGTGGACGCTGGGAACAGGTAGAGCGTAGACTTGCATTGGGTCATTGGTAGAGCTCTGGACGATGGATATGTGGAGGAGATCTGTCATGCGTGCGTGTCATGGAATGCATGAGCTGATTAGCCGCCACCTTGTCTGGAGTCGGAGTAGTGCAAAGGGCTGCATCCTGAGTGATGGTCGCTTGACGACTCGTACATATTGTAGAAATGCACAGCCTGCTCCTATTATTTGCATCGCAGGCGGTCTCAGTGACCGTAACCATTATGTTGAGGAGGCATCAGGTCGACGCGAAACTTGTGGACGACCGCATCACGAGAAGGGGAGTTTCCGTGTTGAGGTAGTGCTGTGGACGTACATCGAGCCACTATGAGATGTTGGACATTGGTGGAAGGAAGCGGACCTCATAATTATCATACATGCATGTGCTCGATACCATCTTGACTTCGTCTCCATCTCACCTGAGAGGGATATATTGAACCCTGGGACCTACAGTATGATCCTCACGACTGTCTGGACCTTGGCAGCCTGATCATCTGCACTGCCGCAGACGCTCCCACGGCCTATCACAGAACTTATCATCTCCCTAGGTCTCACTTCCTCCTGCATTGACACTCGCTCACTATCAGCATCGGCGGTATCAATGGTACAGTATCCATGTCTGATCAGCCGAGTCAACCTCATTGCTTCTCTGCGTCCACATTCAATGCACTTCATCACCTCTGTGAATCGCGTGCTGCGTGATGCGCGCTGCATATCGAGTACTATGGGGGTACACCTGCATGCATGCATGCGACTGGACCGGACGCTGGCAACTGAAAAGTTGAATGACGCCCTGGCTTTGTCGTGTGTGTCTTGCTGCTGTCCCGGGTCCCAGTGCTTCACTCCACAGTCGTTTCCTGCCATGCCCACAGCATGTCAGCATCGCTGTCGTCCCAGCCTGCTGTATTTTCGATGTCACTTCCAACAGAGCCTTTGATATATTCCATGACTCAACTCCATGTCTTCCTTCGCACAGCGCCTTAGCATTGCGCAACGCCTCTGCACTGCACGTAGTCATCTGTGTATTGCACAACGCTCTCGCATCTCGCATCGCTCTCGCAACGCACAATGCTCCCTTTCCGCACAGTGCTCCCTTACCGCACAGCTCCCTTACCGCACAGTGCTTCCTCATCGCACATTGCTTCCTCCATGCCACCAGTGTGCAGAGTCAACAGTGTTCATGAGATACACAGCCAAGATTGCTCGATTGCAGGGTACGGGGTACGAGGACCGACCCTAGCTAGCACTGTGCTGAGAGAAATCAGTCACGTCGAACCCCGGATAGGGGATGTCGCTGTCCCAACGTACTTGCCGCCGTGGGGCCATTTCAGGATGTAACTTGGCCTCAATCAGCGTGAGACAACCTCCTTGGCATGTGGGCTGCATATGGCAGGTGCTGCATTGCAACCCCTGCGCAGAGCTTGCCTGTATTGAGAGTACGAGAATGCTGGACCACACATCTCACCACATTCCTCCATGACAGCAACCACGGCCATGGTCTCTAGCTCTCACGTTCTGCATCTCACACTCATATCCTTCATCTATGCATTCCTCATCCTCTTCCCACACCGCCGTTGTCATGATGACCGAGCAGAGATCGATGACGAGCTCCGAGGTGTCTCTCGGGTACTCCGTTGAGTCTCCCGATAGAGCCTTGGAAGCACGATGCCTCACCACCAGTCTTCATTCCCTCCCAACTCCCATGCATGAAACCCGAATCGGACCATGCCAGCCACCCGTCACATCCCCCCCTCCCCCCCCACTCGCCCGAACACGCATGCACGATGAATGAAACCTCCAAGACAATACAAGGCGACATCACAAATCACATCACAATTACTACACCCACACCCAGATGCCACACGTTCCTGACCCCGCCACGTGGGCTAACCCCGCCCCGCACGACGGGTGAGACGTGAAATGACGCGTAGGTGTGAGCAAGGTGCGAGGGAATGTGGAGGAAGGAGAGCGACGAAGGAAGATCAGTGTCTGATTTGAGGGGGCTGTCTGCAGCTGCTACTGGACGATGCCCGGTCGAGGGATGCATTCGGGCGACAATTTGGGGTGCGACATGACACGGACAGCGGACAGCACGACAGACAGACAACTCGTGCTTGCTACCCCATACTACCCATTGATCGCCGCTTTGACATTGTACATATGTTGACCACTCTGCTCAAACGCACAGCCACCACCGCACCTACCCACCTCCGTCTTATCCACTCCACAGCAGTCAGAATGGGTGTTACCATCGAGGTGGGTAGCACGATAGCAGCAGCAGCAGCAGCAGCAGAGCAGCTTGCTGCTGCTGCTGATCCTGCTAGGTACTCGCTGACCCCAGCGCATCTCCGAGGGCGACGGCAAGACCTTCCCCAAGAAGGGTGACCAGGTCACCATCCACTGTGAGTGATGTCGAGCTTGGTGTACTTGCACGCTCGCTCGCTCACGCGCAGACGTCGGCACCCTCCTCGACGGCTCCAAGTTCGACTCGTCCCGCGACCGCGGACAGCCCTTCCAGACCACCATTGGTGTCGGCCAGGTCATCAAGGGCTGGGACGAGGGTGTTCCCCAGCTCTCGCTTGGCGAGAAGGCTGTGCTCACCGCGACTCCCGACTACGCCTACGGTGCTCGTGGCTTCCCCCCCGTAAGTCTAGAGATTGTCAACATTGAGTCGTGCTGACGATACAGGTCATGTAAGTTTCAAAAGTCTGCGCATCAGCTTCTTCAAGAGAGCAGTGTGCCTCTCGCTTTTGATGATTGCCCCTACTGACCGCAGCCCCCCCAACTCCACCCTCAAGTTCGAGGTCGAGCTCCTCAAGATCAACTAAGCATGCTCCTGCTCACAGAGACAGAGCACAGCTGATGTGAATCGAAGAAAGAGGTAGAAGATGTGAATGCAAAAAGAAGATGGGGCGTGTGTCGCCTCTGTTACTGATGGTGCTGACGACTGGTTGCGAGAAAGTCGGTAGTCACTGCTGATAGTTTCTAAGCAGCAGGCCACACTTGTCGAGAGCCTATGCTGACGCCTGTTGCAACGCACATTCAGGATGCCACACAGGACCCCAGTGTGTGCTCGGTTATGTGGTGTGCGTCACGTCGTGCTTGTGTGCTCGACGAGTGTGTGTGCTCGACGTCTTGTTTCCTCGTCACCACCCTAAGACACACATGTCGTCTGCTCGTGCATTGGCTGAACACAGCTGAATACACAACCAGTGACATTGGACTCGCCGCAGTGGGGAACAGGGGTGGGCCATGCCAAGCGTAATGACAGTCCGTTGAGCACCATGCATGGTGTACATGAGTGAGGACTCTGTTACAGCGCCAGTATATGCCAAAGCCTTGTGGTATGCTCTACCGCTGCGGTTGGGCTGCTTTGTGCACTCGTCATGGCACAGCAGATCGTCATTGCTGCTTGGATTTGGTTTACCGGTGTTTCTGACTGCGGATGAGTTGGAGAGTGTGACGTGTTCTGGTGGCTGCTCGAACACGAGCATGGGCTATCTGAAGACGAGGCTACACAAGCGCGTGTGCTTGATCACCAACGTGACTGCTTGGATATGAAAGTGACTACCTGCAACGAGCACGGCTGCTTGGACAGGAGCGTGACTGCTTGAAGTGAGCGTAACTGCATACGAGCGTGGCTGCTTGAACACGAGCGTGGGTGCCCTGGACACCGGCTTGGAATACCAGGACGGGCTGCTTGGAACAAATCTCGCACATCCGGTGGCTCACGGAGGACGGTTGTCGTGCAGAATCTGGACTGGCATATACAGGAAACATGAAGAGGTAGCAACCAGCGGCCCATTGGTGTGATGTACTGGATACTTGTTGGGCATCCGATCAAGAGGCAACGAGTTAGCTTTACCAGCCGGCGAAGGAGGCCACTGAGACTGTTTGATCTTTACCAGGTCAAAGAGGTGCGCTTAAGCCATCACACCAAGTCAGCGAGCAGCTAGACGGCACAGATTTGGCACTAGACGAGCCGTTGCAACGAGCCGTTGCAGTTGATCTCCAGTCAATGACGGCTCCTGGCGTTCAAAGTGGACAGTGGACAGGCTACCAAATGATAGCCTGGGGTTCAGGGTTCATAGAATGATGGTGATCCGAACGACCTGGGACGTACCGAGAGGCCACATGTCGCAGGTGGTGTCTCAACCTCTCAGTGACTAGTCGTCAGCTCGACCTCGCAGCAGGCTCACCCCTTCCGAGCGTCTTCTCTCTGCATCGCACATGGACGAGAACTGCTTGCTCTTGAAGCGTGAGGCGCGTCGTTTTTAGTAGCCTGGCGTCGTTTTCAGTAGCCTGGCGTCGTTTTCAGTAGCCTGGGAACCGGCTCACCGATGTCGCCGACGTTTCTGTCCTCTGGAGACCACTGATAGGTCTTGTCACTGCGACCTAAGGCCCCATGACAACAGCATATGAACAGAGGCTCGTGAGGCAGCTCAAGTCATTGACAGCAAACCTGATACACACCGAGACCAATCAAGATACCATCAGCACGAGAGGAAAGGCCAAAGAGTCAACGAGCAGCAGAGCCGCTCTGCAACAGCACGGCAGTGCTTTCCTGATAGACCAGCAGCAGACCGTGTCCAGCTTAGCCGCTACGTGTGCTCGCTGCTCGCGTTTGAAGGTACTCCTTCTCCCAGCGATATGATGACCGAGGCGATTCAGCACTGTGCAGCATTCGGACTTTCACGACTCGACTCGTACTCGTACGCTGCCACCTTGACTGCCTAATCATTCTGATTCTGCACCTCATGCTCGTGGTAGGGCTCCCGCCTGACAACATGATCTATGCATGATAACACATGTATGAGAAGCAACTGCTCGAAACAGCACACCAGCCTCGATCCCATCTCGCTCGTCCCGTTCGCCCGCTGCGCTACACCCCCGCCTCGAACTCGGGATGTCCCACGACCTCGTGCGCAACCAACTGCTCATGGTTCCCCACCAACTCCCCCTCCGCATCCTTGTCCCCTCCCCCATCCACCTCCCCTGCCCCCGGCCCCTTCTTCTTCGTCTTCCTGTTATTCCTCGCCCCCGCGGCGTTCGCCCTCCCCGCCGCATCAAGCGCCACTGCCCCAGCTGCTCCCGACGACGATGCTGCCGCTGCCACTGCTGCTGCTGTAGCCGCTGCGTCATCCCCCATGTGTTGCAGTGCTGGTGCTACCGGCCCTGGTGGTGGCACATGCACTGGCACTCCTCCCGCGTCCACCTGTAGTTGCTGGGACTGTGCTGGGTCACCGTTCCGCTCCTGTGCGGCCTTTATAGACTCGGAGAAGAGGTACACGAACTCTGGAGTCCGCTGTGCCAGCTCGGCCACGTGCACGTGCAGGTCGTTGAGTCGCTGCTGTGCCATGGCAGTAAAGTCGGCGTTGAAGAGGCGGAACACATCGTCCAGCCCGCGGTAGACGTGCGACCACTTGGCATAGATCATGCGCTCGAACGGCGTCGACTGGCCTGCTGGCCCTCCTGGTGCCACGGGCTGCGGGCTAGGCGCCAGCTTCTCCATGTACACGTTCAGCCGCTCCGACGCCTCCAGCAGCCGCTTGTAGATCGTAGAGTCTCGTGTCGTTACTGCGTCCTTGAACCCGTTGTACACCGGGTACCACAGTGTCACGAGCGTCTCGAGGTCGAGTTTCCGCAGCTCATAGGGGAGCATCTTGCCCGGGGACCCTGGGAAAGAGGGCGTCATGCTCTCCTTCTTGCTCCCGTTGTCGTTGAAGCTCTCCCCCTCGCCCTCGCCATCCTCGTCGTCATCATCGGCCTCCGCACCCTCAGGTTGTGGCGGTGGCCCGTTCTCCTCGAACGAGCAGCCTCTCCGCTGCGCAGCGACACACGCAGCACACCGCCCGGGCACGTCGCGCGCCCAGCATCCGAGCCAGTGCGTGCGCCGGCGGTACTTGTCTTTCTGGCTGCTGACCCCGCGGCAGTGGTTACACCGCCTCTTGCCCGTCCTCAGGCGGCCGGCGAGGCGCTTCCGCATCGCGTTGACGATCGTCGACGACGGGAGGTGCTCTGGCCGCGGGAACGTAGGGTTGCGGTGCTTGATACGGCGGTGGAGCTGGTCCACGGCGCAGATGTACAGCATCGAGTGTGTGTCATTCTGGTCGGAGCACTCGAAGATGTTGTTCTCGATATTCTCGGGCACCCACGTTGGGACACCACCGTTGTCGGGAAAGACAACCAGGCTGCGCTCGAGGTTGTCCACGATCGCAGGCAGGTCGTCAATCGGCGACGGCTCGTGGTTGCTGGGCTTGTTGCTGCTCGTGGACGCGCGCGGGCGTACCCTCGTCGACGGCTCTGGAGGAGGTTAGTGCCTGCACCTGGGATTACACACAAACGTACTGGGAGCTGGATCGTTCTCGTTGCCTGTGGATTTGCGTTTTGACGCGGCCGTCAGCGTCGGCGTCGACATCGGAGCTGGAGTAGTAGCACGCCGAGTGCGGTGGGCGCGTAAGGGGCTGTAGTATCTGCTCCAACAGGGGGCAGGAGGCTGCAACGGCGAGGAGAGGGAGGGTGGGTGGTGATGGCAACGGAAAGGTGGCCAGGAGGGTGGATGCGTTTATGTGTGTATCCTGGCGACTTTGAGTAGAGTGCGAAAGCAAACACACCACTCAGGGAGGAGGGCGGCCATGTGGCGTTGTGTGTAATTTCCGGCCAGATGTGGCGCTGGGGGTCTGCGTTCCAGACAGTTGCGGCGAAGCAGCAGCTCACAATGCTTGCCAGATTTGCTCATGCTGGCTATCTACATGCATTGCGAGAGCTATGCAGACGACATAGGGGCATGGGCGTGAGTATTTCAAGTGTGGAGTGCTGATCGGAGTTGCCCGCGAGCACGTTCAGACACACACACAGAGGGTTCACACACACAGCGTCCACTTGTAAATCGCAGCTCTGTGATGCACTCTAGATCTATTCCCTGCCTATGAACGAAGCTACAAACGCGTCCCAGGCAATGGGCTCGACACTGACATCTTCGGGGAGCGCACAGTCCCCTCGCCAGATCACAGCGTACCCATACTCGCCGCCGTCGATGCTGCCGACTGCCCAGCGCCATCTGTCCTCGCGGACGTCCCTCCCGTCCACATGTATGGCTGCCACGGCGCCGTCTCCGAGATCGACTGCGATGCGACTGAGACCAAAACTGATTCCCTCGCCTATGGCCTTGGTGAAGCCCTCCTTGATAGTCCATAGCGTGGTGAGGAGTTTGGCCTTGACCCGGCCTTGACTCTTGTTAATCAGGAGCTTCTCATCGCCCGTGAGCTGGGGTCAGCGAGTCATCCCTGGTCAGACTACAGCCTCCCACAAGATGGGCATTGGCTACAGCTCATGGATCATCATCACTCACCTGGAAGTCGATCGACGTAGCCAGCTCCTCCGGGTCCGCAGGCAGGTCCATAACGTCCACGCCGACGTCTGTTTCCCCCTCCGGACCCCTTGCAACAGCCAGCAGCACGTACCGCCCCTCATGAGACGTGTTGAAGTCCAAACCCGGCACCACCGGGTCAGCGAGAAACGGCTTGCCCCTTGGCTTGTGCCCGAATCGCGGGTGCGTATGCGGGGGTATTAGCCCCTCAGACCGGAGATACCATGTAGGCAGGAGTCGACCTGCAACAGAGCCTGCTGTCAGCGTACTGAGCAACCCTTTGACACACGGATAGCATCAGCCTCGTGCCGAAACTTGCGAACGCGCGCCTGACCTGCCTCTGGGAGGTGGTAGAGCAGTCGGTCGAAGGTCTGTGATTGTCAGCTCTACCCAAGCCTCAGCAGCCTCACCTCCTCAGGCACCGTCTCTGGCACTTTCAGAGCGAAGACGCGCATGACCTCGGCAACGCATGAGGCCTCGTCGTCATGTACGCATGCAATGCAATGCTATGCTATGCCTCACAGCAGACGATTCCAATATTGACACTTCAGAGCACCGGTAATCAGCGGTCGATGAAATCACAACCGGCATCAGAACTCCAGGCACCGATTTGCCACCATACACAATTTTGAACCTGTACCTTGCTAGCACGACTTCTTCGTACGGTGTATCACCCACCACACCACAACCATGCCTACCGCTGAGGAACTGGCAGCAACAAAGGCTGCGTTCGAGGAGAAGGCAGTGGCGGAGGGGTCTACGGCGCCCCGCGAGCCGGTTGTCCTGGACGTGAAGGCGTCCAAGCTCGGACGGACACACGGGAAGGCATGGAAGGGCGAGAAGACATCAACACGGCGCACGATGCTGCACCCGGGTCTCAAGTCGAGCTACGAGAAGCGCAGGGAGAAGAACAAGGAGCGCGAGGCGATCAAGGCGGTTGAGAGGGATATGAAGGAGGAGGCTGAGGCTGAGGCGGAGAGGTGAGTGGTGTCGCAGTAGTGAGGGGCGGAGGTGGTGCTACTGGGCGAATGATCCCGGACGCAGCTTCAGATGTCTTTGAACTGTTCTGGGCGTGAGGTGGAACATCACCAGCGGAGTTACGGGCCACGCTTGACGTCCTTATGGAGCTCTTCGGCGTCGAGGGAGTGTCCTGGCGTGGAGACTTGATCCCTTTCGCGGTTTTGCATCGCATGGTGGCTTCTACTGTGAAGCGACTATCAGAGCAGAGCAAATGGAGCATCATATGCAAGCTGAAGGACGGAGGTTCAGGGTTGCGCGATGCGTAGCATACCGCGGACTCGAGCTCAGGCATTTCGCCAAGCCGTTCTAAACAGCTCTCCGACTACTTGCGAGCCGTTGTACTCAGTCCTCACTCCTGCCTCCTCTTTGATCGTGTGGACGACGCTGACGCCAGGAAACGAACCATCATTCGCGAACGCAGAGAGAGGCAGGCTGAGAAGGCCCGCCTCGAGGCTATCGCTGAGAAGATGTCTGTCAAGAAGGCGCAGCGCATGAAGAAGGTGGGTCGTCGGTGTTGGGGAACAGAGCTGACATATAGCGTCTCGGCCGGTCGAAGAAGATCAATGGATGATATGTATGTACTGTGTATGGATAGACTGGTCTGTGTGCTGCGTTGTTGGTCAAGGACGATGACGGCCGAGGGCTCTCAGTGGTGTCCGCTGTGCTGCGCGAAAACATGATGCCAGCGGGTGCCGTATTAATGACAATGCATAATGGAGCAACATTCACTCAGTGACGAGCTACAGTATATGATCTGTTAAGCTTGGCGCCCGGGGCCGCTCGTCGTCCGCTGTGTGAAAAGTCGGGCAGCTCAGAGGAGGCGAGATCGCGCCACACCGTCGCTGCCTTTGTGGCGAAAAAGATAATGAGGCAGGCCTGCCACCAGGGAGAGGTTCCTCCACGGAGGAAGATAGAGGAGAAAGAGGACTTGCACGAGAACCTAGCTACAATGCATTAGAGGTCTAAGGGCGCCTCAATGTGCATAAGGAAAGCGAGAGGGCTCGGCAGGTCGTTTTGACCAAGTGAGTAGCTCATATTGCGCTGCTTGGCAGCGCCTGACAGTCAGTGACCCACCGATGAAGAAACGCCTTGAACTCACAAGCAAAGGAGCAACGCTCACTTCTGGCCTTTCTGGCCCTGCTGAACGATGTTGTTGTGCTGCTCAGGAGCACCTGAACATTAGCGACCCACTGGAAGATATCTTTCAACTCACAATCGAAGCAGATCGGGGTGGTACTCGTGGTCACCCACATGTCGCAGTGGGTGCGCACGCACACAGTCTTGCCAACTTGGCCGGCTAAGGCTATGTCGGCAGCTTGGCTCGCTTCTTGCAGGAGAACTTGCGCCGTGTGGCAGCCTGAGAATCAGTGACCCCGCCGATGAAGATACACCTCGGACTTACAAGCAAGGGAGCGGGCTCACCTGTGGGTGGCCTGGTTGTGCTACTTCGCAGCGCCTGAACATCAGTGACCCGCCTGACGAAGTCTTGGAACTCACAAATGGAGCACTTGGGCTTCGTCCCAGCGTTCGCCCACTGGTCGCAACCGGTAGCAATCCAGATCTTGTCGGTCGGTTGACCCGCAAGGGTCACATCCTCGCCTCTGGTTCGTGAGCTTACTTCGTCAATTCTGACTCACTGTTACTGGCGGGGAAGGGTAGAGTCCGGTCGTGTTTTGAAGCCGCCTCGACCAGGCTCAACGCGACTGCCGGTTCTGCTTGTGGACTTCTTGCGTTGGTCTAATGATCAGTTGAGTGATCACGCTGTCATTCGTATGTAGAACTTACAGTCAAACCACCATCTCGGCCAGCTTGCCGTTACAGTGGCCAGCTACTGTTACTGTAACCGAGGTGAACAGTGGCTGGCCAACATGGTGGGGAGGACTGTTGCTGCGGTGGGGTTGACGACAAGGCGGTGCTCCAACCACCTCCTTATATGTCGTTGGACTCGCTCCCCTGTCACTCCAGCGGAAATAGCGAGATGCGCCCACATTTACATGCTGGCAAGCCGCATGACCAAGCAGTCTTGTTGTTTAGTCAGCTCAACGTCAGAAACGACGCCCGTGTGAATGATGGTCGAGCTCGAGAACAATCGCAGCGTCATCCAAGCTGATAAGTCGGGCGTTCAATGCTCCCCATGCTGTTACAGCGGGCAACAAATATGCCGACTGGTGAGCACAGAGTTACTAGCTACAGCTTTGAACTCAATAGTCGTCACAAAGCCGGCATAGTATAAGCACCTCCAGACACTGATACCTTCTATGATCAAAGCTGGAGTTATGAACAGGCGGCGACTATGTCCGTCACTTATACGACTTACGTCCACCAGTCGTACTCCCATTCGCATCTGTCAGTGGCAGGGGCGTGCTCGTTGGCGACTTTACAGCACAATTCAGCCCGACCGGATCACGGATCGACAGATTACCTCGCCGTCGGCGTTCGAAGAAGCACCCCGGTTACTGCAAGCGGATCCTCGTAGCATTGCTATGAGTCATCTTGGGCGTCTAGAGCACACAAGGCGCAGCTGTGCAACGCCCGCAGAGATCTAAACTTGTCGAATTGAGGCTGCACTATAGCCAATGGTCTTCGCGGGACATTGTTCTGGTTCGAACCTCTTGAATCATCGATCTGCCACACATGTTCATGATGCCACATCCGGAATGACTCATGTGCGCCTGAGTCCATCGACGTGCAGATTGTTGGTTTTCATGATCTGATATCACGGACAGGTGCAGACACACGGTCAAGCTGTCTTGTCATCCTACACAGGGGGCACTTGCGCATTATTAGCTGCTTGAAGCTGTCACCGTCCGTCCCGGGTAGCAACTGTCCCGCGACCCACGATCATAGAGGTGAGCAGGTATGGGTGAGCTCCGTGACGACAACATTGCGCCTGCACATATCACCATTTGCTGTCAGCACATACAGTAGGACGCCGGGCGTGTTGCTACTCGAAGTTTTGCCATCCCGTCACGGCACTCACCCCAGGCACTCAGCTTCTCGAAAAGCAAGCAAATCAATCTACACGATGCCCGTGTACGGTCTCTGCAATGCAGACGACTGCAATGAGATAGCCGTCGTCGAGTTGATATGCGACGCGTGCTCTGCTCGCTTCTGTGCGCAGCACAATAGCTGTGCTGATCACTCCTGCCCAGAGTCCAATGTGGGTGCTATTGCTTTTATCGTGTATCAGTAGCTGACTTGAAATACAGGGATATGAGAGGCTGCAGCGCGACGTGAGTAATACAACGTCCAGCACCTCTTACAGTAGCTCCAAGCCGTCGTGGACGGCGTCCCCGAGTACACAAGATTCGCTCTCTCGGTTCACCCCGATTCTGGTTGTACCGCAAGCCCACCGTCAGCAGAGAAACTTGGGGACTGGAGTGGCCTTATCGGTAGTTTCAATGCGCATATCCCCCTGAATTTTGACGACGGTACTCGCTGGCTTGCTCGTGTTCGATGTGAATTGAAAGGCATACTGTCCGCCGAGTTGAGGAAACTGCTATCGGAGACCGACTATGCAACAGTTCACGCATTGCACCGAGTTGCACCTCAATGGATTCCACTCGCATTCAAGCCAGCTGACCAGACGACAAGCGATCTGCAGTACTATCTCATGGCTCGAGCCGAGGGGAAGCACCTCTATGAGTTCCTTCGCACTGCCGACGAACAGGCACAACGCAACATGATCCGTGATTTGGCTTTGTTCAACATCCAAGTCTCGTCCTTGTCCTTCAAGTCCGTGGGTACGCCACAGTTCGCACCTTCGAAGAACAATGCAGTGAACTCTCCAGCACTCGATGCGTCGCAAGTCACTATCGGCCCCTGGCTCCCCTATCCTGCCGCTTACCTCTCCGCATACCCCTTAGGGCCATTCCGAACCAGCCGCGAAGCCTACACTACCCTCATCAACCACGTCTTGAGTCTGCTCGAGCGCAAGCTCCTGGGCGTTAACCTCCCCTTCAATGACTTGAAGTTCTTTTATCTGGCCTTAATGGAGCTTCGCGCTCTGGTGGGGGACTGCGATGAGATGGGGGTAGAGGGCCCCACCTACATTTGCCACGGTGACGACAAGGGTGACAACACACTGGTCCATGAGGACGGCAGCTTGTCAGCAGTCATCGATTGGGAGTTGTGAGTACCACAGCCACCAGTTGCACACTGTATCTGAGCAACACTGACGGGTAGCGCTTATACCTGTCCCCTCTTAGAGGCGTTTGCCGCACCCAGGGAGATCCAGCTGCTCGGTCACCATCCGACTGATGCTATGAACCTATCTCTCGGAGAGCAAATGCTGTGCGATGAGTACGCGGCACATGGGCGCCTCGACCTCGTGGCAGCGGTGAAAGGCGGTCGCAAGTATGCTTGCATGAAGGACATCATTTTCAATCATATCGTGACTCTTCAGTCCGAGTATCTCACGAATGTCTATCCTATGCTCACCACGATCCGTCGTGGGTTCACATCGCCGCCAATCAAGACGCTGCCGAGAACCAAGAGCGAATGGGTGGCCCGCGCAACATCTCTCTACGGTGAAGACCTCGGGTATGTTCGGCTGCTGGCTGGCCATGCGTCGAACGCCAAGGGCGAAGCTGCGAGCGGGGCCACAAGCGAGGCTATGAGCGAGGCTGTGAATGAGGTTGTGAGCGAGGCTGCAAGCGAGACCGCGAGCGAGGCTACGGACGAGGCTACAAGCGTGGCAGCTGTTTGATAGTTCTGTGACATCGCCACACATGTCGTTCAATTGACAAAGGAAGCCACTCAATGTTATTAGCAGATACAGTACATGCAAAAGCTGTGAATATGCTCTTGAACACGAGGAGGCAAACTGACACGATAGGAGACCTTGTAGGAGCACTGCAGACCACGTTCGGAGAGGCGCCTGCTGGTGTCGTGCCGTGTAGTACCGAGGCTTTATACGGTGAACTCAAGCTAACGCATGCTCTGCTGACTGATTCTCTTGTGCCTTCTCGTGATTGAGCAGACTCCTCCCTCAGATGTGGATTGTTAGAGCATTTGCAGCCAAGCAGGGACTTCGGCCAAAGAACAGGCTACTCATCATGCTTCAGAGCCGCAGTCAGCGCTATGCGGATCACCCGGCGACGTGGTATCACAGCAACATGCATCGTCATAAGCAACAAACAATGTACAATCATCAAGACACAGAACACTCGCGTATATATGCAATGTTATCATGCAGCATGCAGTGGTCTTTGAGCGCTATGCTCTCCAAGCTCGCCAAGTGGGGGTTTCACTGTTGCGTGCGAGCCATCGCGCACACCTCTTGTCCAGAGCATGTCTTCACCGCTCGCGAGGAGACGCTATGAGCGTTCTCGCCAACGCTGAAGCCCTCGCAGCTCGCGCGCTACGCAGCAGTCACCATCGCCTCCTCGTCGTCCAGCACCAGGCCAACCGACAACCGCTTCGCACTATCGCGCTCCACATCGCCCTCGCGCGACCGCTCCCCCGCGTCGTCCTTTCGCTTCACACCCGCCTTGCTCGACACGGGCGAGCTGTTCCCCGAGTTTGTAGACTGGAAGAACACAGGTGGCGAGCGGCGGATCGCGAGCATGGGGTTGACTGGCGGCGCGAGGTCGGTCGACCCAGACCCAGACACTGACACGCCCGCACCTGTCCCGCCCGTACCCACGCTCGAGGAGAATGACGACAGCGACGAGACGGACCACGCGCCCGACGTGTGGCCCCTGACGGCGCTGTTGTGCTTGTCGAGGAGGAGCGATGATGAAGACGAGCGGAACCGGTCTGCAATGGGTGTGGAATAGCCTCGAGCGTGGGCGGTGACCGTCGCGGTGGGGTAGTGGACCTCGTCGACTGTCGTGCTCGACGGGGTCGGGGAGAGCCCGACGCTCGACTGGTGCAGGAAGTCAGAGGATGTTGATTCCTTCAGCGAGTCGAGCTCCTCGGTCTCGTCGGGGTCGACGTGGACGAGGGTCGTGTCGACAAGGGTGGTGTCCTCGGGCGTGAAGGTGGGGAGGGTGACCTTCTCGATCTCGGGGAGGTCCACGCGTGGTGGCGCAGGAGGAGGCGTGGACAGCACCTGCTCGCTCTGGGACTTGCGGATGGCCGCGGCGACGGCGGAGCGCGATGACCCGCCGAGGAGGTTGCCAAAGCTGGGTTTGCGCGACACGCGGGGGGCAGGGCGCCTGAACGTCGTGGTGGGGGTCGGGGTCTTCTCCTCGTAAGTTGGGGAGAGAGGAGGGATTTCCTCGTCACCAAAGTCCACCATGTCGCGTGGCGACACGGCAGGAGGCCGGGAGAACAGGCGCTCGCGGTAGCGGACGAAGAGGGCAATGTGGTCGCCCGAGATGCGTAGTGTGGGGCCTAGGGAGATCATGAGCGCGTTGTAGCTCATGCGGTTGACGTCGGCGTGGCGCGGAATGAGGTCGATGAGCATCACGACGTCGGCTAGCAGGAACCAGTTGGAGCTGGGGAGCTCGCCAACGATCTCAGCAAGCTCATCGACATCGTCGCTGTGCCGCAGGAGGTACTCGTCAATCTTCTCCTCGATGTTCGGCAGCATCATCGACTCGGGCATCTCGCGGAGGAAGCTCTTGTATACGCCAGAGATGGCGTGTGGGTCGAGGTCGCTCGGGTCGCAGAGTGTGAGGTCGAGATCGGCTCCGGCGTCAAACTCTCGGCGCAGGCGGAGGATGTGACTGTTGCGGCCGCTGATGCGGAAGATGCCTTCCTCTTGTGGTCCCCACATTTCCACTGTGGGTCAGCTACAGTCACTGAAGTTTTCGATCTTGACTCACAGTACTCCACACAACGGATAGCAACAGCAGGAAGGCACTGCCTCCTGCGTCGCTGGTACTCGGACTCGCCGACACGCTCCTCCGCTGCGTCAAAGACACCACACGCACGGCCAGCAATGCTCAAATCGCGGCCAAAGACGAGGCCCTGCTTCCCTTCCCGTGGCCGTCGCTTCACCACACCATCACCGAACATGTACGAGTCTGACGAGCTCGAGCCCGCAGGCGCAAAGTCAGTGTCGCGCGTCGTCTTGCCATGGTGGCTGGGGCTGCTGCCCACGTCAGAGTCGCCAGACCTCACATGCGTCATGCCCGAGATGCTCATACTGCTGCCGACGCCGCGAGCACGCATCCAGGTCTTGGACACTGCGTTGCCGGCATGGCCCAGGACACGCTGGGCCGAAGAGGCAAGGTACTGGTGCGAAGCGGTACTGGCGATGCTGGTGTTGGACGAGGATCGAGAGACATTGGAGCCGTTGTTGCGGTTCCAGCGCCGACCCAGGCTCGACGAGTGGTGCGAGACTGTCTCGCGAGCTGGGTGCTGCGGCGGAGGAGCAGGACGAGACGGGCCAGCCTGGGGCACGTCCATTGGCCCAACGGGGAACTTGCGATGTGGCAAGTGGGGCAGCGCGGACGGAGCACTCGAGGGAGCGAACTTGGGCGACTTGGGCTCCGGCGGCAGCTCTGCCACTAGGTTGGCAGGCGACCTCGACTTGGACCGGCCGAGCGAGTGGGTCATGGACGCACGCCGCAACCAGCTCGTCTTGGTGCGAGCAGCGGGGGCCTTTACAGAGTCGATAGAGGCGCGCGGCGACTCTGTAGTCGACGCGCGTGAGGAGTCTGTGATGGAGACAGTCGGGGTCAGTGGTGTAGTTGGCACAGCAAGTGATGGTGTGTCTGCTGCTGATGGGGATGGGTTACTGCCTCCCAGGGGTGTTGGTCGCAACGCCGCCCTCGTAGCTACGAACAGAGGCGATACGCCGTCCTCTGCTTCTGCAGCTGTGCTCGTTGACTCCCTTGATTGTCAGCACCGCGTGTCTATTTCACAGCACAACACTGCTGCCCTGTGATCTCCAGTACTCACGATAGATCGACGATAAGCTCGACGCCCTTCGAGTCCTTGGTCTCCGACCCATCAGGAACCGCCGCCTTGGCCTCCTCCTCATCCTCCTTGTCTGCCTCCTTGGCAATGTTAGTCAGGCTTGGGCGGCCCTGCAGCGCTGGCGGCTTTTCCGGCTTTGCTGGTGGGATGGAGCGGCGAGTGATCGGTGACGCCGGGCCACTCGACACGAGCGGCGAGGTTACTGGCGATGCTGCAGAGTTTGGAGCATTGGTAGTAGCGCCAGTGGAGACTTTTAGTGACGGCGTCGACGAGGGGGAGGGGGAGGGGGCAGGCGAACCTGTGTAGGCAGCGAGATTCAGTGTGATCGTGTGAA
The DNA here is from genome assembly GCA_002335625.1 of Cutaneotrichosporon cyanovorans. Taxonomy (NCBI): domain Eukaryota; kingdom Fungi; phylum Basidiomycota; class Tremellomycetes; order Trichosporonales; family Trichosporonaceae; genus Cutaneotrichosporon; species Cutaneotrichosporon cyanovorans. The sequence goes on along the minus strand of BEDZ01000033.1, from coordinate 133,491 downwards.
CCGGTAGGGAAGCGCGCTTCGACGTGTCGTCTCGGACCTCGCTCGACGGCCTCGATATGCGGTCCGCTGGGCCTCCGGTACCTTTGAGACTAACTGTCGACGAGTAGCTTGACACGCGCGCACTCATTCGTCGCCGATCCTCGTTCTCAGAAATCTCTGAGAGCGGGCGGCTCACCACGCGTTGTTCCACCTGTTCAGACATCGTGGAACAGGCGAACAGCGGCAGCGGTATTGTTGATGAACCGAGGGGAGAGGCGGAATGGAAGGAGTAGGAGTGGGGACGGCCGTACGAGTGAACAATGCGTGTTGTATGGAAGTAGGGGGGTGGAATGTGGGTAGTGACTTGCTAGGGGAGGACCGAGCGCTGTGTATATGACAATCAACGTGTTTGTAGTTTTGATGTAGCCGAGATCTGCAGAGACAGTCGAGCAGGATACGTGCGATGGGGTCGTGGGGAGCGAGACCGACTTGTAAAGTTGTAGTAGTGCTTGAGCAGCTGCGGGTCGTTTGACACCTATCCGCTACTGCGGCGACGCGACAATTTGATCGACCCACCGACTGACGACGCCGCTTGCTCTTCGTCTTCGCTTAGTCGAAGCGGCCCATGGAGGTCCCAGTCGTAACGAATGGCCTGCCTATATGCACACAACCTCTTTGGGTGGGGTTTGGTCGATAAAGCAGAGAGTATAGTTGGAGTGACAGACAGACAGACAGAAGACGACGACGACAAGAACTACTACTGCCTACAGCCTCAGTGCCCTCCCAGCCACCGTGTGGGGCAAGTTGGCAGTAAGGGTGACGCAGATAGGGGGCAGTCGACGGTGGGTCAGGTATCAGGTACGCAGCGCAGTGCACTCCAAGGTAGGAAAGAGTTGGCCGCCAAGCAACAAGGTAGGTTTTGGATATGAAGGTCGTCGGTCGGGGTCGCGGGTTGTCGCGCGACGGCGTGGTCGACGGACGGATCGAGTAATGGGACGACGCTGCTGGCACCGGACCACTGGACTAGCACAACTGTGCTCGATAGTCGCGGATTTTGCAGGCACGCGGGGTGATTCACAAGAGGAGTCGATAGGATGCTACTCAGCAACGCTTGCTGCTTTTGAGGCTGAGAGAGAGTAGATGAAGAGTCGAAAGGCAAACAAGCTGGGCTTGCTGTTGACTAAGTATGGTGTGGAGCAAGACCTGTCTTCTATCTACTGTCTCCTCTTCACCTGCTTGTTGTTCACGATCGGTTGTGAGCGGCCCTCTGTCCGACGCATACATCGCATAGATTGCTCCTTACTTTTTCCTACTGCCCTGCTCTAGTGCTCCTGCTCCTCTATGCTATGCTGCATGCTAGCCCACACACTGCACTCTGCACTACTCTATGCGCCACGCTCGGAGGGCGGAGAGGCGGCTCGGGCTCGCCTTGATGTGAATGCTCAAAGCAAGGCTACAAAGGGGCAGGCGCAGGTGGCAACGCGTGACCTGAATGCCCGCCGTCATCTTTGGCTTGAACCTACTGCATGTACCCCTGAGTGGGGTGGGGAATAGAGAAGCGGGGTGGTCTGGTAGTCTCATTGTAGCAGTGAAACGTGCATCATGTACGGGGTAGCTCTTAGCTCTAGGCAACAGCCGCTACGCCGTGGCGGTATGAGATCGAGCTTGGTATGAATCAGAGCAGTAGTTATGGCAGCAGGCGTACAATGTACGCGAGTTCGCGTGTGGCATAAGGAATGAAAAGCCTACGATTGCTTACCATTTCTGGCTGCAATTTTGGCGTCCCTATGATTTTGCGTGTCCCTATATGGCATACAAATAGAGTTGCAGGCAGTAACCCGTCGACAAGACGACTAGACGAGCAGGCACCTTAGCATGCCATCTCAAAACGTCTCGTAGCCCTTTCGCTAACCGCACATACTCCACTCCCTCGGTACACTTTAGCATGCCAGGCATCTGATCGTCCCCCCCTAGCTCCTAGCTCGCTTGCACTATATGTCGCGCTGTTCTCCATATAGCTGTAGCGCAGTGGATCGAGCACATGTTTGCATCTTTGCGCAGGCCTTGTCTATGTTTTCATCTCAAGCGGCCGCTGGAATCAGGCTGAAAGAATAATGTGGCGCCCACGTCTGAAACATACGGACATGTTGTTACTGAAAGCACGTCCACATGATGGCGGGCAGCAGTACAAACATGGCGGGCAGCATGAGAGGAAGAGCGATCAGTCGTATCGTCCACTGCAGACATGGCTTTGAATGAGGTAGTCATATGCATTTCATATGTGTTTATCTGTCACGGTGCCCACTGCGCCGGGCATTGGTAGCTTATCTTCGGTAGTGGACTCGATTCAGCCAGCGCAGTCTCGACAACAACTCTGTACGTTTGTACACGGCGATGTGCGCTGCTAGTGCAGGATCATGTGCATATGTTCATACGTGGCTTGCCCGGCTGTTGCACATCGCTTGCGAGCCGGTTGTGCGAGTTGTGTGGAGCGCTATTCTGTGTCCGGAGTAGATTGATCTGACACCAAGCTTGCGTTCGATGTGCTCTAGTGCTCTAGTGCTCTTCTATCCTCTATGTGCATCGTAATACCCCGCATACCCTTGCTTCAGCTACAGTCGTGCATGACATGACCTCTATGATGGTCGGGTAGGAGCAGTAGTAAGGGCATCCAAGGCAAGGGCGAAGTACAAATGCAGGTCACCACCTCCCTGAAGTAATAACCCCTAGTTGCGTTCATTTATAATCTCCCTGGAATCTGCTTCATCTCCAGCGCATAGAATCCCCGAGATAGATCAAGGAGTACGAGCTGTGAAGATCATCAGGTCCTAAACGGTCAGGCAGTCGCTTGTGGGGTTGTACATGTAAATGCACCGCAAAGACGAGCCAGTGTAGATTGGGTTGTAGCCAGCATCATCAGCGCGAGGTGTAGTGTCGATCTGTGCAGAGGAGACAGAGCCTTGGGTCTACAACGAGGCCATGAGCTCATCACACCACCCTGCGTTGCCCCGACAGCTTCCCTCCGACCTTCCCTGCCTTGACGATCACAAGAGCCATATCAGTGTCAAGGGAAGACCCTCATCCGTACAAGGACACACACCCCTTTGCCACCGATGCTACTGACAGCATCATGCAGGGTGGAAAACTGTACAAGGTGCATCCTCCGAAATCTCATGCACAGCCTTCAATCGCCCACTCGCCGAACCAGACACCAAGTTGCTGCAAACGTGTTGCTGATGTCGGGTCGTCTGACGCGGCCGACGCTGTGGCGCAGCCGTCGGAGGCGACGTCTGCCTGCGGACACGGAAATCGCGGAGGTTGCGGACTTGCGATGGTCCCATGCTGCTTGTATGCGTCTTCGCACCTGGTACTGCACGAGGCTAAGAGTCCGTGGGTGATACGGCGGCCGACTGGCACACTGCTGAAGGCTTGCAGCCGAAGTCAGTGCGCTGATGCAAGAGTGCGTTACAAGTCCGTGTATATGCAGCTGCTCTTCTGGACTTGTCCTGTCGACTTTCGATTGAGTCCTCTGTGGGGGTCTTGACTAGGCGACTAGGCCTTGTAGTGCACGACACGAGACACGATGTCGCTGGTCGATGGTCCTTGCTGTCCGATTGCCCAACCCTCCTGTCCTGCCTTACCTCATCTCTTCAAGCAGACAGTACGAATGGCGCGACACATTGCTGTAGGCAACAGATCTCTCACTCACTATCAATATGACTAGCACCTCTTGCAGTCTGACAAAGTACTATTCTTCAGCCAGCTCTTGATATTCATTGGCAGGCCGGGTCGCCTCCTTCCGCCCAGCCCAGAGCCCGAACTACGAGCCCAGACATGCCAGACACCGCTGGTCACCTCGGCGCATAGCCTGATCTGCACCAACCCCCCTCATCTGCATTCCCTCCCCTTGCCCAATCTCCCCTCCAAGCCTCTGTCCGAGACTGCTCGACACTGTGGCGTGTGACAGGACAGCAGCGGGATGCATCCCGGGAAATAGCAGTTACATGCTACAGCGGCTGTCGCGAGGTCGAAACGGACGAGCAGGGACGGCATAACGCGGGGTGAACATTCCAAGGCACCGGGTGTGGATCGCTGCGAGGAACAAGACACGACGCGTCAGATTGACGGGATCAGATCTCGCGTGTCGCGTCTGTTCGTCGATCGTCGATTCACGGGAGAGCATCAGTGCTTGAGAGCATCAGTGCATCACTAATCGTTTACACCACAAGTATCACGAACTGGAGCATCTCACGGCTCAAAGAATCATGATCGTCGCGCTGACGAGTCCGACGCAATGCTTTGGATACTGATATCATGTCCGTTCTGCAACGGCCGGACAGACAGTGACTGCACGACACTTTCTCTTCTTCCACCAACCTGTTGCTGGCTACCACATACATGTGCTCTGTGCTCTGTGCTCCTGAACCATGGACTCACACTTTGATGGTGCTCCTGACAGTGGACTCTTCGACGTGTCTGTGCGTATGATGGGTGGACGAGGAAATCTGAGCATGTGCCTCTCGTGCTGTGTAGTTTGTGATGTTCTTTACTGACCCGCGTACTGCAGTCATGCAGTACCCGGTTGCTGACTCGGTGGGTGAGTAGTATCATTTGAAGAGCTTTGGCAGTTCCGCTGTGAGTAGTGCTTCTCATGGATTGAGTTTCTTAGAGGACCTCCCCTCAAATCATAAACTGGCAGGATCAGTCCGACTCTTCGATGTTGGCCCTGAACGACAATCATGTACTCCATGCATACAATGCATACACTACTGACGAGGATTCGTGCAAGATAACGATCCGGGCGTCTGGGATGCTGACAACAAGCACTCTAGCCTTTATCGGGCAAAGTGGTTCTCCCCTCCCCCGATCGATCACAGGTGAACTAGAACGCCGCAATCACAGCACCAACGCTGAGCAGCACAACGCTCATCGCCACCGAGATGGTAACAGCACCCCCACTAGTCTTGGCCTCTGACGCAGTGCTGTTGTCGTGGCCGATCTTGCGGTTGGGGTCGTTGCAGAGATCCATGTGGAGATAGTCATCGTACGTGGCGAGGTCGAAGCCGCCTTTCTCGATGCCAGCATGATCGACACATCGCATGCACTCGTGGGTCTGTACGATGTCCTGTGGTTAGTGACGCCCGCAAGAGACTGTAGAGTCGCAATTCGGCCACGAGTTTACGCGGGAGCGTAGGCCGAGGCGATGAAAGCTCACCAGCATAACAACCACTCATCACTCACCTCACAGATAGCCCTGCACGCCGGGTCATCTTTCTTCATGGTCTTGACACAACCCTGCACGGCGTCTCGCAGCGCGATGGGGCATGCGCCGGAGATAGAGCATTCCTCTGGCCAAGAGAACTTCGAGATCTGTGCGAGGACGCTGGTGCCCATGAGGAGGGCGAGGGCGGTGTCTGTGGTCAGAGTCTGGTAGCGTGAGTCGCCTCTAAGAGCGAAGTACTCACATATGATGGCGTGGAAACGCATGGCCGAGTGAGAACGTACGTGTTCGGAGCTTGCCAGGTTTGTCCGCCGTAGAAGTCAGAAGCAACAGGAAAGACTGTCAGACCCAGAGATCTTATCAGTAGCGCTATAGATATAACGAGGCATTGTGAGATCGCCGGTTATTGACACGGCAAGGTGTTGTGAGGAATTGTGTTGTGAGATCGCCGGTCACTCAAACAATCACACCAACGCATCGCAAGCCATCAGGAAACACTGTCGTTAGTCATGAGACCATCTTCTGCACGGTTCTCCGCCGTACGATCAGCCCTAGCGTCCTGGGCAGTGTGATCGCGGGAGGCAGCTTCCTTGATGACTTCAGAGGCATGAGGAGATGGTGAAGTGACGTCTTGAGGCGCTCATGCTCCAGATAGTACGATCTACACAAGTCAAGGGCACAATGCGGGGTCATCAATTCAGGCTGCGCGCCATCACTGTGGGACACAGAACAGATCTCGAGCATGAACTTGACCGACACCTGACTTTTGTGATCACGCTCCATCGCTCCGATCACTGATCGAAAACATCCTGACAGCAACTGTGTGCTGGTGGAGCCCAAGTTGACCGAGGCTATACTGTACTACAGTATGCATTCTGCTGAGCCATGTGGAATCGAGATCGCAGAAACATCGTGAGCAACAGCACCCTGGGGTAGGATAGGACACCAGACTAGCGATGTGGTTGGATTCCCCATGGAACGCTCGGGACTCAAGCAGTTGCAGCACAGCACGGTACATCATAGACGCGTTCTGCTGATCACATCAACGGTGCGAGCGCTCCTCACTGGAAATCGCACGCAAACACGACCGTTCAGCCCCCACGTTCCGCTTGCACGGAACGACAGCTAGCTCACCATGCAACATACACAATCAGTCGTGTGCGACGGCCATACCTGTCGATGAACTGACTGCCTTGAATTGCTGCGGTGCGGTGCCAAGTACGCACATTCATTGTAAGATACGACATTACTCAGCAATGGCAAAGCTCGTGGCAAAGCTCAAGAAGATCAGAATGAAAGAGTCGATCGAAGGCTGGCGTCTTGTCGTCAGCCACGAGCCTGGTAAGCCTTCATACCACGCAGATGTCCGCAGCCCCGCCTCAGACCATAGCCGCGAGAACGACAGCACCGAGCACCAGCCCAGAAACAGGCGCGTTAACGTAGCCCGCACCAGTCGCCGTGGCCGTGACCACGGACCCGCCCGTTTCAGTAGTGACATTGAAGCTGCTAGTCGCACTCGTCTCCGGTGCCGCCGCCGAAGCCGCCGTCTTCTCAGCAGCTGCGTTGCCCGAGGCGGACGAAGAGGGAGACGAGCCACCCTCGAGCTTGGAGAGCTGATCCTCCCAGTCTGCGGGGCAGGCCGAGTTGAGGATGGCGACGTAGGGGGTAGAGTTGATGTTGGCCTCAATGGTGGCGCATCTGATGCAGTCCGAGAGGGATTTGTGGGACTCGGGCTGGGGGTTAGTCACGGGCGGTGATGGGAGGTAGTGAGGTCGGAAAAAGCGCCATAAAGGATGGAAATCAATGTGAGGTACTCACCACGCAGAAGGAAAGACATGCGATCTGCTCTTGAGGAGTGGGGTCGGGGCCGAGGCCCATGCAGTGCGTCCTGAAGTCGTCGAACTTGCTGCACCGGTCCGCGCAGGCAGGAGGGACCTTGATCTGCCTGGCCACGAGGTTGGAGCCGGAAGGCGTGGCGACGGCCATGGTAGCGACTGATGGTCAGAACGTCTCGTACTGTATGTGAGACTTACGCAAGAGATTGAAAAGGAGCATCCTGGCGAAGAACGTAACTCTGAAAGGAGGGTGAGGTTGGGACAGCTGGGAGTCAGTACCATGATGCTGCCGCTTTATGTATCTGAGAGAGCCGATCGGTCAAAGACCATCTCATGCAATCCAGAAAGTGATCCGAGCTGAGATGGGTGGCCTTTGCTCAGCTTCAGCTTCTCTACAGGGTCAGTGAATACTACCTGCACGGACCGTGCGCATTGTTGGCTGCGCTGTGTGCAACTGCGCATCTCAACACGCTGCGACGCTGTCACCTTTTCCATCGACATCACAGAGATACACAGAGGTAGATCTCTAGTTGTCCTTGACATCACTGATAGTAGTAGTCATAATCAGTCGTGATGGTTGCCATCAGATATCATCGTGAGTGACTTTGCACTCACAGGCACTATCGCAACCTCTTCATCGAGTTTCCTCTTTTCGCCCGAAACGCCACACTCGATCCGTGGCGTGCCGCTAGGGCGTCTGGGCATCCTCCGTGCGTTCGTCGAGCCCATTGTCACCTGCATGGAGCAAGTTCCATTCCTGCCGTCCTCACATAAGTAGCATGCGGGCGGCGACGTACGATGCAGACTTGAGGCTGTCCTCTCCGGAGCCAGACCTCAGCGGAAGATAATTGTCTCATCGCCGCAATTGTAGCGTGGACCGTCTGAGTACAGCCAGTTTCGGGGTTTGCCACAGACCGCTCCTCTCGCCTAGGAAGAGTCTAGCTTCAGTTCATAAACCTCTTGTGTATGCTGATGATGCATGTATAATGTAGCGTAAGGATACAGAGATGAGATAGTTGGAAAGCCTCCTCATTACAAAGTGTGCAGCCAGTTCGGTTTGCCATGGTGTGTCATCGCAGCCTCAAAGCCTCATGGAAACTAGCGGCTACGACCCCCCATTGACATCCGACGCCGAATGGGCCCGCAGCGCGACCGGCTTTGGTGCTGCCGCGGGCTTGGGCCGTGATGCCTCCGGCGATTCCGCGGTAGAATGTGCCTCGGCCCTAGGCTGGAGCTCATCTGGCCTCGTAAGAGTCTCGGGTTTGGGCCCAGGTTTGGGCTTGAGCACGTCCGGTTTGTTGGGTGTAGTTGGCTTCAACGCGTCTGGTTTGGCCAACGATGCTGGCTTTGCCTTCGCCTCCGGCTTCGATGCGGAATCCGGCTTGTCCTCCACCCCAGGCTTCGATGCAACGTTGGGCTTGGGCTTGACCTCTGGCTTTGAGGCTAGGTCAGGTTTAGGCTTGACCTCCGGTTTAGAGCTAGCCTCCGGTTTCAAGCTGATCTCCGGCTCGGCCTTGATCTCTGGCTTCGAAGTCGTCTTCACGTCTGGCTTCGGCTTGACCTCCGGTTTCGGCTTCTCCTTCTCTGCTCGTGCCACTGACTTGTCGTTTGCTTTCTCGTCCATTGACTTAGTCACCACTAACGGCTTAGCCTTGACCTCTGGCTTGGGCTTCGCCGCCGATCCTGGCTTGTTCTTCTCTGCGCCTTCAGTGCTCGCTGGCTTCGGTGGTACGACTGGTTTGCCCTCGCTTGCTGCACGGCCATCAGTCGCGTTGGACGAAGCAGGCGGCCACTCGACGTTCAGTGCACCAACGGCTTGGGGCTTACTCCGTGGCGGAAGCGGCGGTGCACTCGATGCAGAGGGAGTTGCCCTTGGTGGTACAGGTGCAGAAGCAGACGACGACCCCGTCCCTGTCGGTGTAATGCGTGCAGGAAGGGGAGGTGGCACTCGCTTCGGTGACGGGACGAGAACGAAGTCACCTGTGGCAACGGGTGCTAGCTCCTCCGCTGCACCCGGTAGCCCGAGCTTGCTAAAGTCTGCTGGGGGTGGTGGGGCTCGCCGCCGCGGCTCGTATGGTACTGCGACGGCGCCTCGTGTCGGTGCTGGAGTGGAAGCAGGGGTTGACCGTGGAGGTAATGGCGGGGCTTGGCCTAATCTCGCATACGCTGAGTCAACTGCGGAGTTGAACCGTGCGTTCAGAGACCCTGTAGTCGACGCGGCGACCTTCGGCTTCGGCTTGTGATCCCGCGAGACTGGAGGCGGACGAGTGCGAGGTACTGGAGATGGAGACTTGGACGACGCAGGCGACGGGTCAAGAGACACTGCAGTGAACTCCTTCACGAGGCCGCGGACGCCTCCTCGAGCAGCGTTCTCGACCTTGTCGTCGAGTTTTACGCCGCCAGTCTTGTGCGCCTGCCGCCGGAGCTCGTCCGCAATCTTGGCCTTCTTCGCCGCATTGATCTCTGGCACTGTGACGTCGAATATGGCATACACTGGGCGGTGGTCAGAGGTACGCAAGTCGGCGCAGTTGTATGCCCGGAGTTTCAGCCCGTCGCCCTTGTACAGCACCCGGTCGGTCCAGGACGGGATGCGCTGCTTCTCAGACGAGTCGTAGGTGTCTGTGCCATTGTCGTACTTGTACGTCGGTCGGAAGGTGAGCGCGCCTTCGTAGTAACCTGGAAAGACCTCGCCTTCGTCGCGAGCAAGAGCCAGCTGGTCTGCCGCAGCGAGGGGGTCGAGGTCGTCTCTGAGCGCGCAGTCGCGTACTTGCTCGTTCGGCAAGTCGATGCGGTAGTTGAAGTCGGCGGCCCAGATGACCAGACTGGAGTCAGCAGTGCCCTTCGAGACAGAATATAAGCAACATCTTGAGATGAAGAGACTGCACTCGCCCACTCACTCATGCGTGTCTATCGTCTTTCCCCGTAGGAAGGTTAGCCCCTGCGAGATGGTGCGGTAGTCAGCATTGCGGTCTGCGTAGTTCGACTGCCCCGCAGCCAGATGGCACGTCATGAGACACAGCGATGCGTCGTACAGATCGAAGCGGAATCCCACACCACCCTTGTTCCCGCTCAGGCCTTGCAGCCCTGTCTTCTTCGTTGCGTACTCGGTGTTCCTGATTGCCGGGAGGAGCGACGACTTCACCACGACCATGAGCGCCGTGCCGACGAGCTGCTCGCTCCGCATGAGAATGTACTCGTGCTTGCTACCCACGCGAGCAAACGTCTCCATGATCACGTTCTCCCATAGCTGCTTCTTCGCCGGGTCAGGCTGCACAATTTGTTGTGGAGTGAGCTCGACGATTTCCTGGAACGCGATCTGGTAGATGTCCGCGCGGACGTTATCAGGGAACAGCCAGGCATCGAGCGCATCACGCGGCGGCTTGCCGTTCACGTTCCACGTTCCTGCAAACAGCACCAGTTTTCGCGGTGACGAGTACTCGGCCTTGCGTGCTGCCAGCGCCGACGTCACGCTGTCGCTCACGGGGTCGAAGAGGACAACAGGCCGCTGCCCCGCCTGCAGCCCCAGAAGCATGTCTATAGCCGTCTGCTTCCCCTTGTCCTGGAAGTTGTTGATGTACGCTCTGCCCACGCTCTTAGTGGCATCACTCAGCAGCCCAGCGAAAGTTTTCCGCCCTGTCCTCGTAGCACTGGTGTTGAGCGCGCCTGTCCCTGCATACGTCTTGCTCAACCGGTCCCCGTTATCCGCCCATAGCTCGCGGTGTGCACTCCACAGGGAGGACGAGTTCAGCTGCTGGCTCCCGTGTGATGCGAGGAAGCGCGTAAGCGCAATAGTAGACAACACCTCCTGCACGTAGTTTGTCCTGTCGAGGCAGTCGAGGCAGTTGACGCGGAACACGCCGTTCTGGCGCTGGATCACCTCGCCCGTCTCCGTGTCAACCGCGGTGTACCCGAACGCGTCGACCGACTCCTCCACCTCGTGCGACATGGACATGTCCGCACGCACTGCCTCGTGACCACCCACACGCACGGCAGAGTGGAAGTCGTATGGCGTGTACACGAGTGCGTCTGGCCGCGGTCCGTCCTGCTCCGCACCTGCGCCTGAACCGAGCGACGCCTTCAGGGCGCCAAAGCGGTCCGAGTAGGCCTGAGACAGCATCGCCTCGGCGTCTTTCTGACCCAGCAAGTTGACCGCATGCACAGCGCCGTAGTGATCCAAGAGATCGAGGAAATGCTTGTCGAATGCAGGTTGCGTCGCTTGAGGTGGCCGAGTGATCTCCACTCGCTGTTGCAGTGTCTGTAGACCCTGGCTCGGCTGCGACCAGAACAACGGCACACTGCCCCGCACCTGGACGTAGGAGACACACACCGTCCCCGATGTGAGGATGACCTCGGACTCGACAAAGTTGGCCACATTGCCATCATCATCAATTCCTCGAGTGCGGAACCGCGCACCAGCCCGCTTACAGCTCAGCCTGGAGATGAGCGCCAGAGCACCGAGCTTGTTCTCTCCAGGAGCCGGTGCTAGCGACGTGGACCCAACGACCCCCTGTATGATGGGGAGGAGAAGTCCCGCCTCATCAAGATCCGCCCTTTGCGCAGCATCCAACCCAGCACGGAACGTCAGCAGCGGGCGGAGGATGTGTGCGTTCCACACATAGCGCTCATCGAACCCCTCGAGCGGAGACTGGGACTCGCCGCTACGCCGCCCATGCTCCTCCGACACCCAGTTTGCACCTGGCGACCCAAGGCTCTTGCTGATGTCCCACCTGCCCCCCGCGGCGTGATAGAACCCCCCGCCCTCGAGATACTTCCTCATCCCAGCGCATGGGTCCTCCACGCCCTGCTGCTGCGCGAGAGAAAGTGTAGTCGAGCTATGTGGGCGGTATCCGTATGCGCCTGTGCCGCCGCCGTCGTCGTCATGCTGGTCATATGGGTCGAACGTCGACCGCTCGGGCGGGACGAGGTTCGGCGGGTCCCAGAAGTTGGAGGAGAGCGAGTGGAACTCAACCGAGAGCACACGCGACGGGCGCAGCTGTGAGCCAGGTATCAATGGTGCGAGGGGGACAGACGACGTCAGGAGGAGAAGGAAAACTTCGGGGATGGACGAGCGGTCTGGAGTTAGTCCAAGCCGAGGTGTCAGCTCTCACCACTCGGCACGCTGGTCACGCCGAGGACGCCCTCGACGGCTGAGTTGCCGATGGAGATCAGGTCCCCCGTGTCGATCTCGTCGAGGCGTAGGAACTCGGCCACGACGACAGATCGCCCCGCTTTGCTCTCGTCCGCGCTCGGCTGCCGAAAGACGAGGGCATGGGTGTCGGTCAGCAGGAAGAACGCTCGCGGCTGCGCGCGCAGGTACAGCCGCGCGGGCATGAGGGGCGAGGGGAAGGGGAGGGAAGTGGACAGCGAGAGTAGGGATGGGTCGAGTCAGTTGTTGTATGCGATGTCGATGATGTTGACAGAGGGTAGTGGACGATGTCGAGCTGCGCTTGTATCGAAGTATGAACATGTGGTGGAGGTGGAGCGCGCGGGGCCCATTTTCGTGGCCGCTCATCAGTGGCAGTGCGGCAATGATGTCCAAGATGCAACCAAAGCACACATTACTATATCGCAATGCATATGGGCGAATCCTGAGCAGCTTCTACGACAGGACGGTGGACTGTTTGTTGACTGTAGACATTGTGTTCAAGTGTTGTGTGAGAAATGTTGCCAGATGCACTGAGGTGATCTAAGTCCAACGTTGTTCGGTCTGAGTGGAAAAACACAGCGCCAGCCTCTCATGGCATGTGAGCGCGTAAGCCATGAACACAACACGTGCATATTATACCAGAGCACGACCTCTACCCTCGATCTATGATACAATGAGGCGTCGCTTGGTGGGGAGTGTAAGAATATGTGGCGCGTCATGCCAGTAGGCCATCATCCTGCGACATGAAGCCGGGACGGCTGGACAGACGGCTGGACAGACATCGATGATCACGGCGAGGAGGATAGGGTCCACAGTATCCAGAAACAGATAGTCGGCCTGTGTATGGAGTTGCGCGCACAACCTCGCTCAGAGCCTCTGCTTGATTGCCCGTGTGATCTGTCTCGCGTAGAGGAGACAAAACCCAGTCGCTATAGGCAGCGCTGTGACCAGCAGCCAGAAGCCAACGAAGAGCAGCACCGGCAGCCAGAAGAGGTAGAGCATGCGGTCCTCTGTGGGTCAGCACTGTACACCGGACAACAAAAGTCCCTGTCCTATCAGCTCCAGCTCGTACTCACGCTTGACCTGCTGCACCACCTGCGCAGCACTCATCTGACTGCTCGCCTGCGAGTCCTCGCTCCCCTGCCTCTCGTGCCGCTTCTTCTTCTTGCCGGCCGGGGAGCGCACCGACGCTGACGCCGTGTCCATATGCGACGTCGTCGCGCCCGACTGCACGACGGCATTGAACGCCGCAGCCGCCATCGCCTGCGTGAAGAGCTTCACCTCCTCTGGACTCGTCATCTTCTGCAGCGTGTCCCACGAGGGCGCCGGGAACGCGACCCAGCCCGGCGGGGCCTCCTTCTCGCTGTTCCAGAACGGGAGACCGTGCAGCGTGTCGCTGAGGGGGTGGGAGATGTTCGAGAGCGTGCGCGACATCCACGAGGAGCCTGGCGGTGGGGGCGTGTAGGGCGGGGGTGCATCGGATGGCGCGGGCGAGTGCGACAGGGCGATGGTTGCGTTGGCCGGTGATGCGCGGCGGCTCGACCCAGTGGCGTGGTTGGGGAGGTGGGAGTGGGGGAGGGGGAGGGGGCTGTCCCGGCGTGGGATCTCGCGCTGCTTGCCCTTTGCTGTGCGGCGGCGGCGGAGGCGCAGCACCCTGCTTGTCTGGGAGACGCTCGCTGCGTCGTCAAGGTCGCCGTTGGAGTCGCCAGACTCGGAGGAGGAGGGGTTGTCGTCGTCGATTTCGCTGCCGGACTCGAACTCGCTGTCCATACGATGGAGGGTCTCCGCTGCGGCTGGAGCGGAGGTCGACCACACAGCGGAAAGGAGGAGCGCCTCGACCTCGGTGTCGTCGTTGGCCTTGGCGAGGTCGAGGGGCATCTCACCAAAGATAGTGGGGACGTCGTACGATGCGCCAGCCTCGATGAGGACGCGGGCGCACTCGATCTGACCGCAGAAGGCAGCAAAGGCAAGGGGCGTGAAGCCGTTCGTGTCCTGCAGGTCGGTGTGGGACCCGACGAGTATCAGGCGGCGCAGCAGGCGGTGGAAGCCCATGGCCGCGGCGATGTGGAGGAGAGTTTGGCGGGCCTTGTTCTGGTGATTGATGGCGCCGGAGCGGCGCAGGGAGCCTGGCGATGCTTCGTCAAGTGCAGCGAGGAAGTTGATCAGTGTGGTTTGGAGGTCGGACGAAGCTGGCGCCGAGGCGGTAGCCGAGGCCGCAGCTGAGCCTGTTCTCACTGCATCAACCGAGTTAACAGGAGTCTGTTTTGATAGCTTGCCAGCATCGAGTATGGACTGGCCTCCAGCCGCGCTGAGCGACGACCTGCGAGCAGACGACACCTCATCCGCACCAGAAGCGGAGAGCTGACTCGCTCCCCCGTGACCCCTCGGACTCACTCCGTCGAACGGCGACGACAGATTCCCAGCCGCAGGACTAACACTCGACCGATCACTAAAGTCACTGTTGTTCGCCGACCGCGCGAGGTGGTCCACCAGCCTCACCGCAGGGTCATTCGACTGCTGGTGCAGCTGCCGCACCTCCAACATCAGACGCATCATCTCCTTGTCCATCCCGACGTAGCGGAACATCTGGGGCGGCTGCGACGGGTCCGGCATCGAGCCCTGGACCGTGACTTCCACTTCACCAGGCGACGGGCTGGCAGGCAGAGTGCACTGCAGGAACGAGTCGGAGACGAACGTCGTGATTGCTGGGCGGCCGCCGAACATGATAACAGTCTCGGGGGTGAAGAGGCGGCCGGCGATGGCGATGGGCGTCCCGCCGGCCATGTCGCCCTCGGCTGGGATGACGTGCGAGAGCACAGGCGTGGGCTGGACGGGGATTTGTTGTTGCTGCTGCTGGCGCTGGTTTTGGGCCTGCTGCTGCGCGAAAAGGGCGAGGAGGGCGCGGGTCTGGGCATCGTTGTCCATGGGTTGTTGGAGGTTGGGCTGCTGCTGCTGCTGCTGTTGTTGTGGTTGCTGTTGCTGGGAGAACGAACGCCCGAGGTCCAGGTTGCCGATGTTGGCAGTAGGTGACAGATTGAGCTGCTGCATCGGGCTGATGGCGCTGTTGCTCTCGCCGCCTGAGAAGTCGATCATGTCCTCGAGCCCGTTGTCGGGCGGAAGGCCACTGTCGCTGAAGAGACTCGCTGCATTGAAGCCTGAGAAGACGGACGAGTGGTCGTCCTGGTAGCTCGATGCGACGGACGCGTGGCTCGAGCCGCCGAAGAGCATGTTCTCCAGCTCGCTCGTGACGTTGGTCATGTCGACGTCCTCGGAGGGCGACTGGGTGTTAAACGCCCCTTGGTTGAACGCCGCGAGGTCCAGCTTCGGGTGCGACATGTCGAGCTCGTTGTTCGCGTAGATGTCGTTGACGCCGAGACCGTTCATGCCCAGGTGGTTGCAGTTGCCATTTGTCGACTGTTGCTGTTGCTGCTGTTGTTGTTGGTGTTGCTGGTGCTGTTGCAGGAGCTGCTGCTGCTGCTGGAGAGGACTGGCGGCAACCGAGGACGCATTCGACAGCGAGTTGAGGTTGGTCATACTGCCCACGAGCTGGGCAAAGTTCGGCCGGCGCAGCGCATCCGGGCTGACTGTGCTCTGACCCGTCCCATCTGGCAGCCAGTTGGTGATATCCGTCTGCGAGACGTAGGACGAAGCAGATGCCTGCCGTGACAAGCTCGGGCGCTGCGGCTGCGGCTGCCCCTGCCTCTGCTGCTCTGCACCATTGAGAAAGTCGAACGGCAGGTTGCCAGGAGTTACGGCTGGTGACTGCGACGGCGGCCGCTCGTACGGCTTGCCCTGCCGCACCTGCGGCGTCTGCTTGTGTGTAACTGCCCCAACTTCCGACGTGACACTGACCTCGCTCTCTGACGGCGCTGGCGAGTGCCGTTGAGACGACGCCGTGCTCATACGACCCTTGCGGGCGCGGGGCACAGCAGACACAGCAGACGACGACGCAGGCGTGAACCTGTCCACCTTCGGCTTCGACTTTGCATCCGTCTTGTGATCGTCTGTGATCTTGATGGGATGTGTCATGTCAGAAGCAATGATGCGCCCATCGTACGTTCGCAGCGTGAACTTTATCCGGAACCCGACCTTCTCGCCATGGCACTTGCAGTAGCAGATGACGCGGAACGGCAGCCAGAAGCAGCTCCCATCTTTCACAGCAACCTCGGGCGGCGAGTTGAACAGCACGATCTCGTGCCGCCAGTCTGGGACTGCTGGGTCCCACTGCGGCTCCTCAACGACCTGCCCTGCTCGATGCGGGTCGTACTGCACCGCGTTCTCGCCTGTGATGTAGTCCTCTGTTGGTGGGTGAATGGACGGCCGCGGCGCAGGGCTCGACGAGGCGTCAGAATCAGACGCAATCTGCTTCTTCCGAGCTGCGTCCTTGTTCTGTCGCCGCCGCTCTTCTCGTGCTCGACACCGCTTGCACGCGTACACGCGCTTGCCGTTCTCGCCGCTCATGTAGACTGCTGTCTCGACATACGCGAGCTGATGTGGCGGGATCTGCCCTGCTGCGAGCTGCTTCTTCGAGCTGGTCTTCGTTGTCGTGCCCGCCTGCAGCCGCAGTCCGCGGAAGTTGGCGAGGCGCTCAAAGGAGTAGAGGATGTTGCCTGTGGGATCTCGGGGGACGAGGGTGGAGAGGGTGGGATGCGGGGCGGGGACGGAGGGGGAGGGGGGGATCTGGCGGACGATGTCGATGACTGCGCGGATTGCGGTTTCCACTCGTTGCTTGTGGATGTGTTGGGGGTCGCCCTGGATGAGGATCTTGTTGCGCCGTCTGGGGTCAGCGAGATTGGATCAAGCGGATCAGGCGTTCGACGGGGCGTAGTAGGCCGTAGAACACCTCATCGGACGAGAGCAGCACATATGGCAGTTATGTTGCTCAGGAACTCAGGTAA
Source organism: Cutaneotrichosporon cyanovorans (assembly GCA_002335625.1). Taxonomy (NCBI): domain Eukaryota; kingdom Fungi; phylum Basidiomycota; class Tremellomycetes; order Trichosporonales; family Trichosporonaceae; genus Cutaneotrichosporon; species Cutaneotrichosporon cyanovorans. The sequence goes on along the minus strand of BEDZ01000033.1, from coordinate 116,412 downwards.
CTTGATCGAGCGTGGAGCATACAGCAATGGCACCTCGATAAATAACCTGGAGTACCAGAAGAGTACAGACCTGCTTCTTATTCGATCTGCGAGAGAAGCTAGAGTGGAGGCCTGGGCAACGAGCTATCCACTTCCGCAAAGAGGCGAGAGTCATTCATTGCCCTTCGATCGTCCCCCAGATGAGAGGATCTGCTCTTTCTCGACGATAGCTCAATGATGGACTCTCTGCAAAGCGAAAAGGAAGATAGCTCACGCTCACTCTGCAGACAAGGAAGCTCATGCGCAGCTCGCACAGAAGAGAAAAGTGCACACAGCCACTGTAACATCCTCAATGAGGTGAGGGGTGAAGTGTCATCAGGCAAACCCGCATTGAGCCATCACTCGGCGCCTTCACTGGAGTGCAAAGTAGAGTGGGTGAGGACTCGAGTGCAAAGTAAAGTGGAGGAAGCGCAATGCCCTCAGCACCTCAGATGCGCGTGCAGCTTGACCGACAGGCGTGCTGCTCGACCAACCCTCACTGCCCTTCCCCTCTCCCTCAGACCTTCAACAAAACGCACACAGCCCAAACCACCACTCACGTAGAATACCCCGCCGCAATATCATCCAACGACGGCGTCGCAACCTGCAGCCCCTCGACCTCGTACCTCCTCTTCGGCGGCTCTGTCCTCGACCCGCCGTGTCCTGATCCACTCGTGGACGTCGCTGGCTTCGTCACATGGGAGGGGAGGGCAGCCTTGGACCCGTTTACTTGCTGATGTTGTTGTTGCTGCTGTATTTGCTGCTGCTGCTGCTGCTGCTGTATTTGTTGTTGTTGTTGTTGCTGCTGCTGCTGTTGTTGTTGCTGCTGCCCCTGCTCATCCTGTGTCTTCGCGAGCCCAAAGTTTGACGCGAATGAGCCATACGACCTGATGTCAGCGAGTCCTCTCCCCCACAGCTATCCCCTCCTCGTTCACACCCTTCACGACAACCTTCAATGGCCCCTGCTCTTCTCCCTCCATCCGAATGAACCCCCCACCTCAAGTTCAACTCACGTCCCAGTCAAGCTCCCCAGAATCGCCTGCATCCCCTGCATCAGATTCGCCGGCGTGGCCGGGAACGGCCCGAGGGGAGCGTGCTGCTGCCCTTGCACTCCTTGCGCTCCTGCCTTATCACCTCCTCCTCCTGACACGTTTTCTGGCGACGACGGGATCGTGGACCGGTTCGAGAACGGCGACTCGGTCGATGACGAGTCCATCCCGCGATCCAGAGGGAGGCCGCAGGGTCGCTACTCCTGCTTGCTAGGTTGATGCGCGTGTGATGAGAGATGTTTAACAGCTACGTTGAAGTGAGGTCGAAGTCGAAGTGGAACGGAAGAGACCGACCGAATGTGGGAATCTATCTCTACACGAACTCTGCACGGGGATATGACCGCGTCGTTTTTCGTGCCCTAAATGCAGGGATGGTCACTACCTCCTTCTCCTATGCAAGGAGGAGATGCAATGTGCGTCTTGGTGTCCCTGTTCTCGTCGCAGATGCTGAGGTGTAGACGTGGAGTGTAGATGTAGAAGTGAGTGCAACGTCGGAATGGCTTCGTGGAATGAGCGTGGCGATTGTGTAGGTGCCGTGTCGGTGTCGGTGTCGACCTTGAGCCTCGAGCAGCTTTGCGCCGTCCCTTGCGGAGCCGTAAGCGAGCTGTAGTCGAGGTCGAAGGGATAGTGATGAATGAATGCGAGTTCTGAACAGCAAATGCAGTTGCTGTCGACTGCTCGACTGCTTACTGCTCAGAGCAACCTGCGTGGTTGAAGAACTGCCGCCGATGCCGTTGCTGTCGATATCTAACCCAGTGCTAGTTGCTAGTTGCCAGCAGATACCGTGGCCAGCAGTAAATGTGCGTACGTGCGTGGTATTACTCGTCCTGTAACTGGCGCTACTCTACTGAGCTCTACACTGAGGGAAGCACAGAACAGGTGCAAGGCGCAAGAGCCAAGCACGAGGCAATCCTGGGTGCCGGAGAAAAGGGCACAGGGTTCAGCTGTGTGCAGTGGCGGCGTGGCAGCGGGCGACGGCCGGCCAAGGGCGACGAGACGAGGCGGCGGGCCAGACACTCATAAGACACACAGACGCAGGGCACCGCGAATCAGGTCCGCTGGATTTTCAGATGTGATAGCGATTTGGAATTTACTGAGGAGTGAAGAGGCTTCTATGCACGCCGTGTTGGCCGACGGTGTTGCAGAAGGAGTTGGCTATATGCCATGGCCGAGGAGAGATGCAGTCAGTGTTGTTGAGCTCTGCGCAATGACGGTGACGAAGCTGTCGATGAGAGGACGAGGGGCCACGACGCAGCAGGCATGCTTCTTCGTCCCTGTGTCATGCTCTGACCCTGGGTACCCTGTAGGTGTGCGCGAGGCACGAGACAGCACGGGAGCAGATTGCGGCAGTGGAAGTGTACATGGCTTTCGTTATCTGCAGCGTCTTACTGCTGCTGTCTGGTGATTGTGCACGACATGAGAGGTAGATGAGCCATGTACGCATGCTAGCATGAGAAGAAGTCATGCATCAGTCTATGCTGTTGACCTGCACAGTACTTTGCTTTAGTTACCTCAATGGGTCGAGCCGTGTTGGAGGAGATGTTGACACCCTGCACAAGAGTATCTGCGTCACAGCTGATGCAAGCTGACAGCTGACAGCCACCGTTCACTCGACACTCACTCCATTCGACCAAATCACCCATAACGTGCTCATTATGCCACCACCCCTTGTGCCGTGTGCCGTTGCCCTGTCCCGAAGTCATAAAGTGACGAGCACAAGCACAGGGGTGATGCAGGTGATGAATGATGCACTAATGAGGGCACATGCACAGCACGCACGATGTGGCCCAGCAGGCCAGCAGCGTAGCAGGAACGATGGGAACGTGAAGAAGGCACAGCGTAAGTGGCGAGTCGCGAGATAGGCGAATGACTCTCGGGTGGCGAATGGCTACGTCTCAGTCCCAATGGGCCCCGATGTCCTCCTCACTCGAGACCTCTGGACAAGCAAGCTCACCATCCGCAGCTCGCTTGGCGGTGTGTCGTAATGCGGGGGAGAGTAGGTTATGAGCATGGGCTGGCTGGGTAATTGAGCAGACAAAGCATGTGGCCGCAGGCCGCAGGCATGCTCAGGCATGTGCATGTGAAAGGGAGTGGCATAATGACTTCGGAAGGGCGTTGTTGCGAGTGTCAGGTTTCAGTCTGGTAGCGCTGCAGTGGTGCAGTAGCACAAGCTAGCAGCTAGCACATCCTGTAGTCGGAATTGCTGATCACGAACGCGTTCATGAGAAACCACGACGAGCTCCGAACAACCTCCACCAGCGTACTAGTCGTACTGATTGAGCTTGTGCGATGTGGTACTCGACCCGATTGGAGGATGAAGGTGAGTCGCAGAGTCCTGTTACAGCAGTGTTCTACCCATAGCTCGAGTGGAGGACGCGCAGTGCCCTATTTCTGGGTGGTCTGAGATGTGCTCGACTTGCTCTGCACTGTATTGAGCTTGCTGTTTCTTTCTTCGCGCGTTGTCGTCGTTCTGCGCCTTCTCCCTCCTGTTGTGCCTCGATTATTGACTTCGGCCCCTCTATCCCCACTAGTTAGTCTATGCCTTTGACAAGTCGACCACAGAGGCGCAGCATCCACTTGTAGCGCAGTGATCAGAGGCCAGAAGACAGACAGCTCAAGGCGTAGGGGCCAGAGGCCAGCTGACACCTCAAGGCGTAGTCACCAGGAGTAAGCCGGGGGCAGAGACACGGTTGCCAGAGTGAAACGGGGCGTCGCAATAGAAGCACATGCACATCAGTATCGGGGTTGCACAGAGTCATATCGGGAATGCACGTCATTCCAGAACGAGCATGCCGACGGAGGAAGGACATTGGACTCGCTGGCATTCGTGTTCATTTCACCGGTCCACATGCTGCAACCACTCGTGTAGGCGTCGGGCAACTGAGTGCGCCATTATCCACACCACATACTCATCGCCGAGCATACAGTACCTCGGGCAACATGATCTGGCGCAGTAGCATAGACGCACATCAGCAGCTTGGCAGATACAGTAGCACAGATCTAGGAGGTTATCGCTGTATCAGCTGCCTGACACAGCCGTACAGTAGCGTCGCGTCGCGTATATCGCCAGGAAGCTCGATAGCGTGAACGACACATGCGGATAGGCTGATGCCATACCGCATGTGCGTGTGATTGCATGTTACTGTCAATCACAGTATCTCGGGACCACTTGGCTATACTTGCTCGTTGTGGATTCGCGAGGCGCTCAGACGCCCGAAACATGCTCGGGCACGCAGGTGGCACAGAGGCACTCGGGCCTCGGGCACGCATCACGAATCGGTGCCACCGAGGGAGAGGCCGACGAGGCTGACTCGCCTATGAGCCATCTGTCGGCCGTTGCAGCACCCTACAGTATGCACCATTGTCGGTGCCAGAATGGCAATCAGAGGTTGACTGCGGTTCGTGCTCGCGATCACGAGCGAGTAGCACTTGGGTGCCTTCGATTGCCGCAGCACACATGTGAGGTGCGGTGCCTGCTCAGCACGAGTTGTGCTAGGTCAAAGTCATCCAGTGAGCTGTGTTCGATGTTCGAAGTGAAGAGCGGTAGCGCGGTAGCCAGCTTTGAAACACAAAGTGCCTTGAAACTGTCGGCGTCTGTCGGAGACTCCGAGTAGTGCAAGTGTGTCTCTTGTGAGCAGTGAATTCGAGCCTAGAAATCCTCAACGCACCCGTTCCTCTTCATCGAAGCTTGTTGCCGAGTCTCCAGCCTTCATGGCGAACCACAGAACAGAACCTTGCGTTCGAAAGGCTCACGATAAGATGCGGCCTGCATGTGATCGAGCAGACCCTGCCACTAACGTTATTGCTTGCTGTGGTCCACGTTCTCAGTCTACAGTATTCCCGGTGCAACCCCTCCCACTCTCCACTCACTTCATGCCCCCCTGTGCTCTTCATACCGATTGCGCATCGTATGTTGTCTGTACGTAATGTATCTAATGTATCCCATCTCCCACTTCTGGCAAATCCTGCTGTATAATTTCTGCTGAACTGTACTGCACTTCAGACGCTTGCCCTCTACCAAACTTATGCTCTGCACAAGCTGGTCTTCCGTCAATCTGCGCTCCTCTACATTGCAGCTACGGTATACGTTGCCGCTCCAGACTACAGTTGTACCTGTGCGGTCTGGCTGATCGACGATATGACTTTTTCACTGGCATGCTCTGGCTTTGTACGACATTGAGGCGCTTGTACTGTACTGTACCCCTATGCAAGAGCATGCCACTAGTACTTGTCATGCAATTGTGCTGCTTCGCACACATCCTCTGCGTCGCAGAGATACCATGCTCGGCATGATCTCGTCCTTCTACTGTACTGTATCCCTCATCTTCCATGCTCGACCGACACGCTCACTCCTATGCCACGGTCATGCCCCGCACAATCTCGTCCATCTCCTCCATGCTGACGCGTGCGCAGAGGACACGCTTGGCGCGGATGACTTTGACGAGGTCTTCAGTGAGGACAGGGAGATGCATATAGTGATGGCCTGCCATGCTGACCTTTTTGTCGTCGGTATCTTCTATGCTGGCGTCTCGGTCGCTGTCGTAATAGGGCTCGTCGTCGAAGTCGCCATTGTCATCAGAGCCGTCCTCAGTGCCCTTATCCTCACAGCTGCCGTATTCTTCAAGCTCGTCAATATCGTAACAGACCTGCTCGTCCTTCTCGTGCGCAAAGTCGTCGACATCGAAACGATATCGCTGAGCCCTCTCGTGAATAGCGTGTGCGACTGGGTTGTTCAACCTCGGCGCAGGCAGACGAGTCACTCGGATAGCCTCCTGGTCAGTGTAGATTCTGAACACACTGCGCGCGGCGTGGAGATGCTCAGCCACACGCCGAAACCCCTCAGGACTGTGCGTCTCATGGTCGCTTGCCGAGAGGCAGATCGGGAGATGTTCGCTGTTCTCCGTGTTCTGGATGAAATCTGCCATGAGAATGAGCTCCTGCTGGCCCAGAAGAGCAGGCTTGCACTCCACAGCGATGGTGAATGGATCTTCATGAACGACGACGAAGCGCGCTGCCCTGTTGTGTATAATGGTGGTCCCACAGGACGTCCCGCAGAACTCATGTGCGGACAGGAGGTGTGCCACCAGTTTCGCGGTGCCGAGAGACCACTTCTCTGCGAACTGGTGCTGGAAGAGCTGCTTGAGTAGTGTAATCTCGGGGTCCGAGGTGGAGAAAGATGGTCTCATCTCGGACGTCGCAACGAGAACGTGATTGTGACCCCGGACCTCAACGACCTCGACCTCGCAGACCCACAGGGGCATACGAACCCGTTCGCTCACGCCTGGACAAGTCGTAGCGCAGTCGATATCTGGGGCAAGCCTCTGATCATATATACGCCCATTGTCACCGGGCACGGACACATCTAGTCGAGGGAAACCCTGCTTCTCTCGCAAGATATTGATCAGTGCCAAGTGAGTGGGCGTGTTCTGGAATGTCATCGGCTCTCCAGATGCTGTTCCGTTGAAGTTTGCGATCTTGTCCATATAGATGCTCCAACAACCCACTCCGAATCGTAGCTCACCCGCGAGTCGGATACGCCGTTGTTGTCTGTTTGGTCGGAGGAGGGTATGGAGCACACTTCTGAGGCTCCAGGTCCATGAGCGCTCGGGCTGTCTGCACTTCGCTAGGTCCGCGATACACTCATCGATCTGATCCTCGGTGGTTTCGTCGCCGATGGTTGTCCGAGGAGGGGGGAGCCATTGGGCGAGGGGTGATGGTGGGGGTACCAGATTCTTCATGAGGAGAAGTGTGTGTGCAGAGTCGGATGATATGAAGATGTCAAAGCATCCATATAATGAGTGATGGCTCACAGGGCGATCACAGAGAGGACATAATGACATGTCTGCATCCTGTTCCGTGTCTCACTTATGGCACGGCAATAAGACACAGTGAAACGAGCTGAAGTTGGGAGCTGCAATCGTGGCTTTGGAGCTGCGATGGTAGCTTCGTACGTGTCATACGATGCTCACAGGGTACATAGTGATGTGTCTATCCGTATCTCGAACGGTCGCAACCATGCTTCTACTTGTATCGGGTATGTTTTATTGCAGCTGGTCTCTTATTTGATGTGTCTCGGTGAAGCCCTTCTTCTGACAAGATACCCTATCGCAAGCCGGCCATGGGTCCTCTACGTGTCCGACGATTGAGCTATGCGGACATAGCGATCACACTGACACCCCCGATATCCCTCCAATGTCATGGACCAGACCCTCGCTCACACCCCCAGCCCGTCAGCCAGCACCGGCTCTCCGGTATACGAGTAACTGCCATCAGCCTCCTCCACCTGACATACTCACTTGAACGTCTGCTGGCTAAGGTTGAATGTCGCGACGCGCCTCAGCGGGTCGGACTCTGCGTCGCCAGAGGCTCCCACGCCCCGGTCAACAGAGATATCCAGTGTCAGGTCGTAACTCCTGCTGTCGTTGACCTTGAAGTGTATTGCGCCGCGTACGCGCTCTCCCCGGTTCACGGCGAGCGGGTCGGGGAGGAGGAGGCGTGCTTGTCTGGGGTCAGCAGGCTCGGGCAGGGGTAGCTGGGTAGGGGAAGCGCTGCTAGACTTCTCGAGTGATGCCCATTTGACAGGATGGGCAAAACGAGACCAGACAACAGTGAAACTAGGAGACCGATGTGAAGCAAGATAGAGTGAGGAGGCTTGATACCCACTGCCAGTGCGTCCGGGGCGCTTTCGGCCCCGTCCCCAGCGTGACCTTCACACCGTGCCGCGGAGGCGGTTGCGGTGCATCGGAGGGGTTCATCGGCGGCTCAGTCGACATCCACGGCCAGGCACTGAGCGCGAGGTACTCGTCCCATCTTGCTGCTGCGTCGTCGTCGGCTGCTGATGTCTCTGCGCCGGGTGCGTCGGCCCGTGTACTCGGATGCGCCTCGAAGTCGAGGTCGAACCACGATGCGAGCCCGTGCATGACGGCGGTGCGGGAGGCGATGAAGTCGATGGGCATGGTGAAGTCGAGGAGCTGCTCGATCGCGACGGTGTAGAAGTCGAACGTCTTGGGCGCGCACGGCGTCGACATGAGCGTGTTGGGCGGAAAGATGCCGACTACGGGTTGGGCGAAGGCTTCTGTTCGGGCAACGTCGTAGAGCGCGGAGAAGTCGGTGCCGAAGAGGGTTTGGTTAAAAAACAGAGCCTGGGATTAGCGCAGAGCAAGGGGTCCGCACACAACGGAGCAGTATACGATGCTCCCCTAAACAGTAGAGCCCTTGTGGCACAACGACTACCATTTTTTTCTTGCAGGAGAGGTGCAAGATCTTGTTCGTGTACTCACCTTCTGCTCCGTCTCGGTGTACAGTCCTTCGTCGGAGAACGGGCAGAAGAATATGCTCCCCGCCGAGGGAAGTATACTCCCTCCTGGCTTGAGGAACAAGTCACGCGCGAGGAGGAACGACTCGACCTGGCGTCAGTGCTGCCACATCAACTACTCGCCATGCGCTCATGCAACAGCATAACACCGATAGGCTCTGAGATTATAGTGTCGACTTTCCCGGAAGACAGCACGTCCGCCTGCACCTTCTTGTCCTCGACCATGCCGCGCACGATGCGCACCCGTCCTGCGATGTGGGGGTTGGCTTCGTTGCGATTTGCCTGGTCCACGAGCTGGCGTCAGGCGCTCTTCCTTGACGATGCAGCTGTTAGAGAGCAAAGCCGCTCACAATCTGGATCTTGTCCGCCATAGACGACGCCTCGAGGGCAATCACGCTCTTCGCGCCAGCCTGGGCACACATGAACGACAGGATACCGGAGCCTGCTGATCAGCAGAGGCCAGCTGGCCAAGCTAGCTGCAACTCACCTGCTCCCAAATCCAGCACCGTCTTATCCCGGATAGCCACTGCCTCGTTGCCCAGAATGGCTTTGCGATACGTCCCAGTGCGGGATATGTCGCCGATCATGTTCGCCCTGGTACATCAGTGTACGTCGCGCGACAGTGCGTACTGGTTCTGCAACGAGGCGCTGCTGTTAGCTTTGACACGGCCCAGAAGTGCAGACTCACTAGAAGTTGAAGTACATGTCATCTTGCTTCGACTCTCTGCGCCTGTCAGCTGTGCTCTGACCTGCCGTACTTCTTCTCCTTAGCTGCGGACGACATGGTGTATAGTCGACGTGCCATAGTACGCCGTGGACGTCGAAAGTACTTGAGATTACGTCGGAGATCATCCCGACTCCGCGATGGCGATCCCGAGCTCACGTGGCGGTGAGCACGAGTTCGGTGACATCCGTGTGTAAGAATCTTGCTTCAGCTCGATATCCTCAAGCTGCTCTGCATCTGACTTTCTGGCATCGCATACAGCATGGCCGCCGCTCCTATCAGGATCCTCACGCTGTGTGGGTTCACACAGAATGCCCACATCTACTTCAAGCAGGTGCGTTCGTCAGCCCCTCGACTTGTACTGACGCCTAGCTCGGTGCGATCCGCAAGTCGTGCAAGAACGCCGAGTTTGTCTTTATCGAGCCGCCGATCGTCGTCCACAAGGCCGACATGCCGTGGAACCAGACATCATTGGACCAGTTCGGCTCCAATGCGACCACAGAGGAGGAGGAGCAGACCCCGGAGACGACACCGCGCGCGTGGTGGCTGTCAACCAGCGACAAGAAGATCTACCGCCGTGAGTAGCTATTGGCATTTGGGCGCTGACAGGCAGAATACGACGAGACAATAGCGTATGTCCATGACTTTTTGGTGAAGAATGGGCCATTCGACGGCATTATGGGGTTCTCCCAAGGCGCATGTATGGCTGCTGTCATTGCTGCTCTCGTGAGTCACCAAATATGTGCTCAGCTCACCGCAGCTCGAGAAACCAGGCCTGCACCCCAACTTTCCTGCTGAGCCGCCGCTGCCGAAGCCGAAGTGTGAGCGATTGCAAGGGTGCGAGCTGATGACCCAGTCGTGATTGCTGTGGGTGGCTTCCTCCCTGTGGCTGAGAACCCCGACTTCACAAACTACTTCCCGCTGCCGAAGAGCCTGCCTGTTCTGCATGTTATTGGAAGGACAGACGTCGTCGTGTCTGCGGAGAGGAGTCAGTCGCTCATTGATGCGTGCGAAAACTCGCGGGTCGAGTTTCACACTGGCGGGCACTTCACGCCCAGCAAGGCGAGCTGGCGCCACTTCTTCAAGTGAGTCGAAGAGTGGGCAGGAGCAGAGTGGGGAGAGCGGGGGGGAAGGTGGGGAAGGGGTGTCTGGAGTAGCGTAAGGAGCCATGCAGAGCGGATGGGAGGTGTCTCTGTTGGCCCGCCATTGGTCATCTGAGCATCGACTGACTCCAGTGCATACATCAACGCCGTGGCCGCAGGCGAGGACCAGCAGGAGATCCCTCCTGTCAATTCGTTCGGACCGTCAGGAGCGAACACGCCAGCAACCGGAGGTGCAACACCTCGTCCCTCCACACCGGCAGATGCTGCGAAGCCTGCTATGTAGACATGTATATGAGTGTACTATCTAGACAAAGGGAAGTCTGGGGGGACTTGTGCTGGAGTCGCATCTCAGCGTCAGAGTGCTACCACCGAATTAGACCTGAAGCACACTCAACCTGCCTATGGCTTCCACCTACTGTAAGCAATACCATGGTCCCCATTTCCAGACATGATGCATGCACTGGTCCTCGTTCCAGACATGATGCATGCACCTATGCATTCCATTTAACATCGACTCTGATCTTCTGACCGGACATCTGTACAGACGGTGCTCGCTTAGACACCGACTACAGACACTTCGGACATCCGCTCCGATCCGTCCTCCTGCGCAAATCGGCATTCAACATGGCGTTATTTTATCAGCGGCGACTACACACCTGACTAGTGACTCGAGCGATGGGAGCGGACGAGCGTCTCACCAACATCCACATTGAATAAGACCAAAGTTAGGAGACGAGGCGCGCATCTCAACGCGCGAGATGCCCCCAGAACCCAAGCTCGACGCCGAGCTGGGTCTTGGACCCGAGCTCAAGCCGACGACGACCTCGAACTCGGCGCAGATCGCCTCGCTCGCGCTTCAGCACGTCACGTCCCACCATGCGCACTTTGACGATGCCGAGGGCGACGAGCCGCAAGGTGCGAGCACCGACCCCGTGCGGGACATTGAGCATGCCGAGGTCGAGGACGACCCGCGTCTCTGGGGACCGGGGAAGAAGCGCTTCGTGATGTTGCTGATGACTACGGCTGTGGTAGGTGTGGCGCCGACAAAGGAGCGAGAACAGCAGCTGACTTCAGCTTGGACCTATGATCTCGCCGAGTATCTACAACCCCGTGGTGGACGATGTGCGGCTGGATCTGCATGGGACGGAGACGCAGGTTGGCCTCAGTTTGTCAATGTACATCTTGTGAGTGGTGATTGACCATGTTCCTGCCACTCGCCCCTACTCTCGTCTCCACCATGGACACATATTTTGTTTGTGGACATGCTCATCGACCCTTCCCATACATCTATCTTGTCCTGTTCGCGTGTTATGCTGACACTTCAGACTACAAGGATGCGTCCCAGTCATCTGGGTGACTATTGGCGAGATCTTCGGACGCAAGCCAGTGTACATCTCCTCGTTCATCGTGAGTCTCCCTGTCCTGGCTGCCTTGCTTCTCAACTCTCACCGTCTACTCTATTCTTCCTTCGGAACCCGCTCTGACCCCAGCTCTACACCGTCGGCTCGGCAGTCGGCTCCCGCGCCATGAGCATGCCCGTCCTCATCGGCATGCGCTGCCTCCAAGCCATGGGCTCCAGTGCCGTCCTCTCAGCCGGCGCAGGCTCCCTCGCAGACATGTACGAGATCCACGAGCGCGGCAAGAAGCTCGGCCTCTTCTACGGCATGCCAATGCTGGGTCCTACGCTCGGTCCGCTCATCGGCGGCGCACTGGGGAACGCCTACGGCTGGCGGAGTACGATGTACTTCCTCGCCGTGTTCGCCGGCCTCATGACGATCCTGTTCCTCTTCTTCCCAGACACATGGCGACGAGAACGCAGCAGGGTGTATCAGAAGGCGCTGGCCGACGCGCGCAAACGCCACGAGAAGGCCGAGGAGGCGAGGCGGAAACGCGAGAGGAAGAAGGCGATTGGCCTAGCAAGTGGAGCTGCCACGCCAGCGACCAAGCCGTCGACACCTGCGACCACTCGTCCGCCGTCGCCTCGGCCAGACATCGCAAACGATGACAAGGCCACTGTTGCCGATCCCAACGCAGTACTCAATTTTGGCAAACTGGAACAGGAGGCACAAATACAGCAATCACATACGTCCCCACATCATCTCTCCAAACTTCCTGCCCCGCTCCGCCGGCTGCGCAGCCGCATCCCCCTCGGCAGCTCGGATGGCGAGATCCGCCCCTCCTTCAAGGACCTCAACCCCCTCCCCTCGATGGTGAGCATCTGGCGGCGGCCGTCGAACGCCGTCGTCCTCCTGTGCTCCGGGTGGGTATTTGCAGCACAGTACACGACGACCTACACTGCGTCCGTGACGTTCGCGCGCGCACCGTATCACTACAACCCGCTGATCATCGGCATTGTCCTCCTCGCATTCGGGCTAGGGAACATTGCTGGCTCGGTACTCGGCGGGCGGTGGTCCGACGTCAGCATGAGGCGGCAGACGGAGCGGAACGGCGGCGTCACGACCCCCGAGATGCGCCTCAAGGCCACTATGCCGGCCATGCCGCTGCTCATTGCCAGCTACCTCGTGTACGCGTGGACCACGGACTTCAAGACACACATCGCTGGGCCTGTCATTGCGCTCTTTTTCGGCGGGTTCAGTCTGTTGTTCATCTACTCGAGCACGCTGGCGTACTTGGTTGACTCTAATCCGGGCCGCTCGGCGTCGGCGGTGAGCTGCAACTCGGTGGCCAGGGGCGTGTTCGCGTGTGTAATGAGCCAGGTCGCAATGCCTATCCAGAACGGGATTGGCGATGGCGGGCTGTATACGCTGTTCGCGGGGGTGCTGGTGCTGGCGTGTGGTGGGTTGATCGCGGTGGGGTATAGAGGTGAAAGGTGGCGCGCAAGGGCGGATGCGGCGCATCTGAGCAGGCATGGAGGTGGGTAGTGGCAGAGTGAGAAAGGGCGGTAGAACCTGGAGACTGCGCTAGACGCAATGAGTGAGGTATGGCCGTGTAGATGATATACATATATCTGGGAAGCTGAGGGTTCATAATACACTGTATCAGTAGTCAATGCATACGTTTATGCGATGGGGCTGTGTCTGGCTAACATTGGACGATAATACTCTTGATGTCTGCCGTTGGAGATCAGTCTTGCTTGTTGGTTCTGGTGCACATGAACTCGAGGCGACCGATACGGACTAGTGCTCTGTGCCCATGTCAGTAACATGGACTGCAGCGTTGGTCACTGGATATCGCCGTTGTCCAGTACCGGCGTCATCCGCAGTATGAGGACCGGTCGACCGCATTGGATAGTTGATGGTAGCAGCCGGTCGTGAATGTCAGTCGCTTGTCATGATCCAAGAGCCAATGAGTTGCCGATCGTGCACGACGGTCCGGCAGATGTGTGACGCGGTCGGCGGCCGTGTGCTGTTGCGTTGACGACCTCGTCGCAAGTGAAGCCGATACCGATGCTGATTTTTGCGCAATGTTGGACACGATGTCGTCGGAATCGTAGTTCGCAGGGACATAGAGTGCCGCGTGTCTCCATCATGACCCCGGGATGAACAGCAAGAGCCTTGCGGATGTCGTCGCCTCCTGTGTCGAGTCGACGCTGTGTCAGTGTGAGCCATTGTAAGACTAGCACTGTAGAATGTCATGCACGCGTGCTGTCAGTACACCTTCAGTACTGTGTTAGTGTTCAGGTGAGGGGATAACGGGATCGAGACCGAATGCTGGATGTCGACAGCATCATGCACCCAGCGGCAGCCCAACGCCCTCGAACATTCTCCTTCCCGAGGGCACGCTGTCCCCCACACGAGCCCCACCTGTCCACCATGTATCCCACCCAACGCCCTCGCCGACCACCGCAGAAGGTAGTACATGCATCCCTCGCCCAGTCCCTATCTAGATCAAGACACCTAGAACTTGAGCTCGTGGAAGCGGTCGCTCTTGGAGAGGCCCCAGGACGCCTTGAGGTACTTGGAGAGGTTGTCGACCTTCTTGACGGCCTCGATGATGGCGGCGTCGACCGCCTTCTGCTCCGACTTCTTCTCCTCGGGGAAGGCCTTCTTCTTCTCACCCTCGGCGAAGAACTGGCCCTCCTTGGAGGCCTTGGCGGCCTTGGCCTTGGCGAAGTAGGCGTCGTTGACGGTCTCGGGGACCTTGACGGAAGAGATGTCGACCTTGGTCGAGGTGGCGATCACGTACGCCTGCGAGACGCGGCGGAGGGGAACGCCGTTGAGCCTGGGGTTAGTATCGAGATACAGGCGGAGAACAATGGCATGCGCAGAGCATCATCTCAGAGAGAGTGCTGCTGTGCACCCCACACCTATACCCACTTGTAGGGCCCAGTGACAAGGAGGAGACCAGAGTCGAGCTGCTTGAGGAAGACAACACGACGGCCAGAGAAGCGGCCAGCAAGGAGGATGAGCACAGTGCCGGGGGTGATCGAAGCACGGAGCTTGGTGGGGGCAGCGGCCTTGCGGTTGACCTTCTTGGCACGAACGTCCTCAGCGGGGTAGTACTTCGAAGCCTTCGAGGTGGGCACGAGACGCTTGCCACCGTTGGCCTTGCCACCGACGGTCTTCTCGACGTGAGCGGGAGTCTCCTCCTTCTTGGTGGCCTGGGCGGTCTTCTTGCCTATATGTTAGCTGCGGCGCATGCGACTTCAGACAGCAGGTGGCTGGCTGGTGCTCCCAATTCCATCTCTCCTCCTGCTCTCCTCCCCACGCCTGTCACTCTCCACTACACAACACAACATCCTCCTCCCCATCCCATCACTCCTTCCCCCTGCCTCCTCTGCTCCCTCCATTCCTCCATGCCCAACCAGCCCGCCACCTGCATCCCAATCCTCCTCACCCTTGAAGAGGCCGCGCTTGGCAGCGACCTGCGAGCGCGACAGACGTCCGACGTTGCGCGAGATCGGGGTGGAGCGAGCCATCTGGATGCGATTAGTCTGGTGTATCTTGTAACGGATCGACGGCGTCGCTGTACGCACTTTTGTAGAGACTTGAGGGTTGAACGAGGCTCTGAAGCAGCCAACTCTGCTCGACATCGACCGGCGCCGTCGACCTCTGAATCCGCTGCCGGGTGGCTACCCAGGGCGTGTGCTATGGTGGGTGCGATAATTTCTCCGTGAATCGCCGGGAGAGGCAGCAGCGTGTGGCGGCTGCGTCGGCGATAACAACCTGTCGATTTCACGATTTTGTAGCCAGGCACAGGCACTCACTTCTACCATGCCGTCATGGAGACTGCCTTTCGAGATGTCGAGCGTTGTTGTTGTTGTTGACGCTGTTGCTAGTCTTGTTGACAGAGATCTACGAGGCGGACTCGACATCCATGGCGACCCACTCGGACCCCAATTTCCCTCCCAACCTCAACATTGCCCCGCTGCATCTTACTGGCGAAGACGATGCACATGAGCAGGCTGCAGCGATTGAGAAGTACGGCATAGCAGGAAGGGTGTGGGAGGCGAGCGGTGCGCTGCTGGCGTACTTGACACCGGGGAACGCTTTCCAGCCGCCATGCAGCTTGTTCACGACTGAAGGACCACATAGGATACTGGAATTGGGTTCAGGTCAAGCTCTGGCTTCGTTGCACTTGGCGTCGCATCTGAAGTCTGATGACTTGATAGTGTTGACAGACCTGCCGGAGGTCGTTCCATTATGCAACAAGAGCATAGACGCGTATGGGGGTACTCTGAGAGCGCAGGTGATTGCGCGTCCTCTTGCATGGGGCGAGGGACGGGACGGTCTGGAAGGGATGAAAGCCTGGACACATATTCTGATGTGTGATCTGGTGAGCATGAAGCACTGGGCTGCTTAGCACTGGCTGACAGCAGGTATACTTCCCACACCTGTATCCGCCATTGCTGAGGACGTTACTGGAGCTCACAGAGCCGGAGGAGGGTCAGTCATTAGAAGGCCAGGACGTGTTTGGTCCGGAGATCATACTTGCATGTGAGTACAGCTGCTGTCCCCTTGCCCTGCTGACGACCAGGGAAGTCACGTTCGCTCAACCTGGAGGAGTCCTTCTTCGACGCCTTCGCTCAGTACTTCCGGATGGAGCCGGTGCTCGGAGAACACGACGCGGAGGTCAAGCTGTTCCTCTGCCGCCGGTGGCGCGTGACAGAGGAGTGGCACCTCCCAGATAAGCAACACGTCATGGCCGGTGCACCAGGAGTCGTCAGGGGCCGCAGCTACGACCTCGTCGACAGCCTCTTCAACGCTCTCGAGTGGGACTAGTAATGGTCTTGGTATGATACATGGGTGCAGTCCTTCTACAATGCTGGGTGTCGTGACTGTGATCGTCCTGCTTCTCCTCCCCGTCCTCGGAATGTCATCAAATATATCCCCACCATCCCTCTCGCATGTCTACAAGAAATACTCTATTGCCTGTTGTCTTAGCCCTGTATGCATATACTGAACACTCACCTGTGCAGGCTGTAATTGTTGTGCTGGGCCGTCTCGCTCGTTCTCAGGTGCCGCGTCGAAGACGTTAAAGTACTTGCCGCCTCCGGGTGAGATTTCCAAGATACTAGCCATGTTGCCACATCTGATCGTAAGCCCCATCCCCAACTCCGAACATACCTATAGCAGTAGTTCGGTGCACTCCACACAGTGCTCAAGCGGTCGTCATACAATACAGAATATCCCTCCATGCACAGCTGGTGCGCTCGGAGCACATGGTTCATCCCATTTAGATCCAAGAACTTCTTCACGATCGCTGCACCAAACGTATACCCTGCTCCTCTGAGATATTAGCCAATCTCCAGGCACACTGCTACCCACCTCGGACTGATCGCAAAGTCCTCCTTCTCTGGATCCGGATCTGACCACACCAGGTCAGCCATGGGGCCCTCGTGTGGGATCTCCCTGAACCGGTCGATGATCTTGATCTGGTCGATGTGATGTATAGATGGACTCAGACCTCCATGAACGCAAAAGATGGCGTCGTCAATGACCACGCTCAAGGTCAGGAAGTCGAACATGTCGGTGAAGTACTGCCATACCGTCGGCGAGCCGTACTTCCGCGTGCACTCTAGGTAGAAGCCATACGTCTACGAGCGTCAGCAGAAGCTCAAGCTCTCGTCACGCATGCCGCTCAGCCATCCGTTCTCTTTCGACACCACCGTGTTCCTGCAAGCAGTGTACTCCTAGCAGCGCCGGCACCATCGGCGAGTCACAGACCACACCTCAGAGTCCTCTTTTGTTTCGCATCATAGCAGGCATCCCATACCGCACTCACTTGCGTTACTGCTCGCGACTCGTGGTTTCCTCGAATAAGCTGAATACGGTCTGGGTACCGCAGCTTCAAGCATGTCAACAGCGAGATCGTCTCCACAGAATGCAACCCTCGATCAACGTAATCGCCTGGAGTCAGCCTTGAGAGCTGCGAGCCTTGCTAAGCTCAACCACCACCCACCCAGGAAGAGATAATTCGTATCTGGAGCCTGCCCGCCGATCCTGAAAATCTCTATCAAGTCGTGGAACTGCCCGTGAATGTCGCCGACCACCGTGACTGGAGACGAGACGTGCACGACGTTCGACTCGCGCATCAGCACCTCCTTGGTCTTCTCGCAGATTTCGCGGAGCAACGCCTCCCCGAGGAGCTGCTTGTCGCGCAGCCGGTCGATGCACGCATCGAGATCGAAGGGTGCCATGCATGAAGGATGTGAGAGGAGAGTGAAGAGGGAGGGGTGCGCCGGTGCGCAGAGGATTCGTCAAGGGAGGAGGAGACGTTGCGACAGCGGCTGTAGTGGTGGATATGTTGTTGTGATGACTCGGGCATGAAGTCGTTCATGCGCTCATGCGCTTATGAGGCGTTCCTGGCTGAACGTGGTGGGGTTAGTATTGCTTCTGTCTCTGCCTCTGCCTCTGCTTCTCATCAAACACATACTGTACTTCCTCACAACAGTATCCAGACGTCGTGTAGCAGATGTTACTGCTGCAAAGTCATAGGAATGTGTGCATCTCTATATAGAAAGCTGGCGAAGGTCGACGCTGAGTGTCATTCTTGGCGCAAGCCGATGGTAACCTCGAAGGGTCACATTTGCCTGTCATTCCCGCCCACTGTACATGGTACATATGGCAAAGTCAGCATTCAACAGCTCTTCTCTTCGTCCCCATTGCCCTGCAGTTTAGGTATCAGCCGCGATGCATGGCTGATGTTGACGTAGAGAGCATGAATGCCACTGCGGTCTGTCATTTACTCCCGCGCCACTAGACATCAGATTCAGGCACCGCACAAGACCACATGCCATCGCCGTCCATGTCGATGTCGATGTCGAGCATCTAGCTGTTCACCTGCTCGTCTGCACATCGATTGCCACTCAATCAGCATATCGCCATGGTCCTCGCTGACCTTGGCACGCGCCTTCACGGCGCACTCAACCAATTCTCGAGGTCGTCGTCAGTGGACGATGCAGTGAGTGGCTCCAAGAGGCGAGCACTGACCACAGGCGATAGACGCGCTCCTCAAGGAGCTGTGCGCGGCGCTGCTCGAGTCCGATGTCAATGTCAAGCTTGTCGCACAACTTCGGACAAAAGTCAAGGCTAAGGTGGGCTACGGGAGGAGGCATATCTGATATTCAGGTGAAGCGGAATCTGGAGGAGGCGGAGAAGGCGAGCAACCGTGAGATCAACAAGAAGAATGTGGTGCAGAAGGTGGGTGGTGAAGCCGGCTTGCAAATTGACCATCTAGGCAGTATACGATGAGCTGGTCGCCTTGGTCGACCCCGGAACTGAGCCGTACAAGCCAGTGAAGGGCAAGGTCAACGTTCTGATGGCCGTTGGTATCCAGGGAGCAGGAAAGACCACGACGTGTACGAAGCTTGCTGTCCACTACCAGCGCCGAGGCTTCCGCACATGTTTGGTGTGCGCGGACACCTTCCGTGCTGGTGCATTCGACCAGCTCAAGCAAAACGCAACGAAAGCCAAGATTCCCTTCTATGGTTCCTACACTGAGACCGACCCGGTTGCCATCGCATCGCAAGGTGTGGAGAAGTTCCGCAAAGAGCGCTTCGATGTCATTATCGTCGACACATCAGGTCGCCACAAGCAGGAGAGCGAGCTGTTCGAGGAGATGGTGGCCATCAGCAGTGCGATCAAGCCGTCAATGACCATCATGGTGCTGGACGCGTCTATCGGACAGGCAGCGGAGGGACAGAGCCGAGCGTTTAAGGACTCGGCGGATTTTGGTGCCATTATCGTCACCAAGCTCGACGGACACGCCAAGGGTGGTGGTGCTATCTCTGCTGTCGCTGCAACAAAAACACCCATCATCTTCCTCGGTACTGGAGAGCACTTGGCAGACCTGGAGAAGTTTGCACCTCAACCCTTCGTGTCCAAGCTTTTGGGTATGGGTGACATCCAGGGCCTCATGGAGCACATGCAGGACATGGCGCGTGCCAACCCGGATAGGCAAAAGGACCTGGCGAAGAAGCTCGAGCAGGGCAAGTTCTCCATCCGCGACTGGAGGGAACAGCTCTCGAACATCATGGGCATGGGCTCGCTGTCCAAGATTGCGTCTATGATCCCAGGCATGCCAGGGATGGAGGGAGGCGAGGACGAGGCAGCTGCAGACAAGCTCAAGCGCATGATCTTCATCACAGACGCAATGACTACGGAGGAGCTGGACTCGGACGGGCTCATCTTCTTCACGTTCGACAAGGCGGGCAACCCCACTGGTCTGAACAAGCGGGCTGTGCGTGTCGCGAAGGGAAGCGGAACGTCAGTCCGTGAGGTCGAGGAGCTGCTCGCCCAGGCGCGCATGATGGCAGGCATGGCCCGCCAAGCAGGTGGCAAGAACGGATGGATGTCGGCGATGCAGAAGATGCAGGCCGCAGCGGGCAACAAGCCACTGGGTCCCAACGGACAGCCGTCACCACAACAGATTGCTGCTATCCGTAATGCCATGCCACCCGAGATGATGCGCAAGCTCCGCGCCGCTGGCCCTGCCGGTGCGCAAAAGATGCTCGCAGAAATGATGGGAGGTATGGGCGGCGGCGGTGGTGGTGGTGGCGGCATGCCCGACATGAGTCAGATGCAGGGTGAGTAGAAGGGGCGCTGCAGATGTGGGTTGTTTGCTGACAGGCAGAAATGATGAAGATGATGGGTGGTGGAGGCGGAGGTGGCATGCCAGACATGAGCCAGATGATGAACATGATGGGCGGAGGCGGCGGCGGTGGCATGCCCGACATGAGCCAGATGATGAAGATGATGGGTGGCATGGGTGGCCGCTGAGTGCGAGGTTGCCGTTGCACACGCACGCGAGGAGTGCGTTGCGAGGCGTCCGTCGTTACTCGCGACGGCAGACATCATGTGGCACGAAAAGTAGCGCCTCGCCCTATCGATTGCGATGCTGGCCTGTGGGGTTGGAGACCAGGGCTGAGGCTGGGTGCAGGTCGAGAATGCGAGCAGTCAAGCGGCTAAGCCGCAATCAAATCATAGGCATGATCAATAATGCATTGCTATCAACTTGATGTGAAATATGACAGGCTTTAGCGCATAACCAAGCCAATTATCAGATCACTCTTAACCTCTGGTGTACAGATTACAACTCGAGCAGGGCGTCACGCATCGCTCCGCTACGCGCTCGCCTCGATTGTGGAGTAGGAAAGCGCAAAGCATGCGAGCAGAGTGAACGATGCTCACGCTGTTCGCATCAAGCGTCAGTAGGGATGACTCCCCAGACTTCCCGTACGGCACCGGTTCACTCCGCGCTTGCCTCTTGATGCCAGTGTGGCAGCTAGCCGCCGGCGACCATGTTTGGGGTTACATCTCGACGCGATCATGCACTGACATCGTCTGATGCTGCTTCATAGCCATGCATGTGCATAGCTATAATAGATGCAGACATTGCGTTCTGAAGAAGTACAGCTCTCAACAACGCTCCAGACACACTAAGACGCCGAGATAAGATCACGATGGTGAGCACTATCGATGTCCCTGAGCTCACTTTCCAGTTCACTTATCAGCAAGCCTTTGAGCACGACGACGTCCATGTTCAGGAACCTGACTGGTGGTACTCCTATCTCGGGCTCGGTATAACCGAGTAAAGGCGAACGTCTCCTCGACGACCGTCGCGCTCGCAAAGACACTTGTTGGGGATGAAGAGGGCGACGACATATCACCATGTCACCCCGTGTCATCGCTCCGCCCTGCCACACGACACCATCAACCGTACACACCACATCACCCAGCGCACTGTCTGTTCGTATGGCGGCCGTTGTCTTGTAACCATCACCCTTCCTTGTATACTGAGAATCTGCATGACATGTTCCGATTGACCTGATGAGAGGAGTCGGCGTTGGTGGCAGCCTTGCAGACTTATGCCACTGCCTTGCAGACCCATGCCGGCGCTCGTCGAAGAGCAACAGCTGACGCCTAACCTGTGTCGTTGGGGATACAAGCCCCATAAGTGATTGGCACGATCAACAACGCTTCCAGTGCGAAGAATGCACACAATCGCCTAATTGCATTGTGCGAGGGCAGACTGTCGACGGCGTCCCGGTCACTGTCGTACTGTCGTCGTTGAATGATGGCACGCGCAGTCGTACAACTCGCAACTGGTCTATGTGATTGCCCCACAATCAACATGGGACCCCAGTATGGCCTCAGCGGACGTTGACCGATCACTCTGCCCGCAATGTTGCATCGTAGTGGAGCGAAGAGTATCCACAGTGTGCAGCTACACAGTTGCACGGACTACAGTGCCGCTTCCGGGTTTGTTCTGTGACATTGATAACACATTGCAGCCGATTGTGCAGCGTTGCACAAGCCTCGTTGCTCACCCTCGCACCTGCGAACCACAGTGGCATTGTCCCCAATGTGACATTGGAGTATGGCATCGTGGCAGCTCCAACGTCTATATAAACCCGCCTGCCGACGCTTCTCCTCCTTACTCTCAAAGCCAACACTCTCAGCACTTACCAGTCTTCTCTACTTCTTCACCTTACACCCACCTTCCAACCTAGCTACAATGTCCGCTGAGCAGGCCCAGACCGTCGTTGAGACCCCCGCTGCCGAGGTTCAGGCTGTCGGTGAGGTATCGAGTAATTTCTATAGCTGACATCAGCTGCTGAGGCTCCCGCTGCTGAGGCTGCTGCCACTGAGACCCCCGCTGAGGCTGCTGCCGAAGCTGAGGCTCCTGGTGAGTCCACTTTTGCGAAGAGACCTGACACCCAGCTGCCTGAGGTTCAGTGTGCGCAGTGATGTCAGAATGTGGTCGGTACTATTGAAGAAGATGATATGCAAAGTGTGATGGTGACGGTAACGCTCATGTGTCCTTGCTACGATACCCTGTTCACTGGGTGCAACGCCGGGTTTTGCACTGCAGTCTTGAGTCAGACCAACTCGTATTGAAGTCAAGCTCTATGATAAAGCGACGAAAATCGCGTAAAAAGCATGCCAATTCCATGAGGTATTTATACACGGAAATCAATAAAGAGAGCGAGGCGAACGTTTGAGGTAAACATGTATGCATTAGGATTTTCCTGCAAAGCTATGACGCGAATGATCTGCTATTCTGTGAGACAGCTGCAGAGATGTGAAAAAGCAAAAAAAAAAACAGTGACGGCCATCAGAAGCCAAAAAGAATGGACGACGAAGGAATCGAACCATCGACCTCGTCAAGTAGGCATTAGATGCTAATGACGCGCTCTACCAACTGAGCTAGACGCCCTTTTTGAGATGGACTCGTCTGCATGCACATTGAGCAGCTGACAATGAAGGTTGTGATGGCATTATTCCGCCGCACGCACGATCTCTGTGCAGTGAGCAATATGTGACTCGCAACTGAAAGCGAGCTAAATGCAGATACTCAGCTCCATCTCATGTACGGCTTCTACCCCATGGTAACTCCATCGTGTGACTCTTTCGTGGCGTGTATAAGATGTACCTCTTGCCTCGGTACGCCATACGGTGTCAGCAGAGAGAATCAGATGTATTGCAAGTCGCATATGACCATAGACACACCAAGTGACGATTTATACGTTAGTTTCTCATGCCACAAGGTCATTGAAGCACGACGACAAGATACTACAAGACATCGAAAGGCACCAAACCCCACAGCACGTCGTACAAAGCGCTCCTCTCACAACCCTGTGGAACCTCTCGACCATCGCAAAAGTACCCACAGCCCACACTGCTGTCAGCAGAGTGATCAACACCGTGACATACATGATTTGTTGTGTCCTCGACACAGCCTGCTGGATAAAGTTGCCGATCTGCAGCTGGAGCGCCATCTTATCGTCGCTGTTGACGGCGCTGGACAGCACGACGTGTATGTTCGCCCACCAGGCTCGATGACCGTGATGTATTCGCTCCTCCTCCTGCTTGTACACACCGAGAACGGTGACAGATGTCAGAAACGCCTACACACAATCCTACTTGGCCTGTGAAAGTTCCGACAGAAATGTTCCCTGATGTTCCCGACTATCTGGTCGAACTGCCTTTGCGACAGGAGGATAGGGGTGGTGAATACAATGCACCGGCGTCAGCCACTGCTACTGCGTAGCGAACCCTACCTCATGTCCAGGCGGTTTGTCGTGAGGCGGAGTGATCGTTGTGCTTGATACCTGAAGAGTCTGCCAATCCGCCACGGGATGCAGGTGAGAACGGTTTTGAGCAGTCGGAGACGGCGGCTCTATGGCGAGGGTCACATTGATGCCATCATGTCCAGATTGCGGGTCACCATCGACAGACGAAATGTCACTGGTAGTATGCTCCGGGGTACGCCGATCAGCGGGTCGAAATGTGGCGAATCCATCGAAGATCGACGACCAAGCCGCCGGCAGCGTCCCAAAATTGAAAGCAGTGGATATCGCAAGATGTTCGGTTTCGGTCTCAGTGCATGTATGCTGGCTGTTGCCTTGATTCGTGAATGAGGAAAGCCGAGAACGAGTCCCGATATCGCCCATGAAAGGGTCAGCAGCCGTACGCAGAGCATGGCTTGGTAAGCTCCTCATATGGGCCCACTGACCGCTTAGTGACTGGTTACCTCCGACGTCAGCAACGCACAACAACCACAGATGAGCTGAGCAACGAGAGATGAGCAGAAAGAAGTCAGACATTTGCTTTAGGCAGAATCTCCGGTGGGATTGTCTTTTTCTTGCTGCTCCATGGTAGTAGGGTTCGCACCATGATTCTGGCATGCCAGCGGCAAATGAAGTATGCCCGAGATGAAGGTCAGAATGTGATGGCGACCGGATTGTTCCTGGACCTCGAGGCTGATAAGGAAGGCTGTCAGCCAACCAGGTACTTTGACCCCTCAGCCTCTTGGCCATCACGTTAGCACCCCAGCGCGTCTGACTGCGTTTGATTCAGTGCTCATGTGGAATGCGAGTCGAAGATCAGTTGGCAGCGTCATTCGGATCGTCACGGTATATACATCGAGACTCCGTGTAACGTTGCTGACTGCTGAGCAACTCACACTCCACAGCGCTCACAAGCGGGCCTGCTGCCATCATCCGCGCACACGTCCATCCATCAAGATGAACGGATCCTCCACTTGCCGGCACCCACATGACATCCTCTGTGTATCACTCCTCAGGGTCTGGAAGCCGGCGGAAACATGCAACCCATTTCTCGCCCCTATTGCGCTCGACCTTGATGCCCTCCTCAGTCGACGTCCGTGCTGCCAGCAGAATCGGGTCATCCGACAGCTCTTCTGTTGGGATGTATTCAAATAATGGGTGCTTGCGAAGGTGCGAGTCCATCCATTCGTGAAGATCTGGCAGTCAGTATCGAATGCAACGGACAGCACATCGGATTACAGCGGCCGATCAGAGGGTGGTGCATGAAGTCGTAGCCCATGTTAGGCGGCGGCTGGTCTCTTGCAAGCAAGCGGCCCGGCACGATGCCGTCGCGACTTCTGATTATCGTCATTTCGCCAGGACACCTTGCTACAGGCTCCGGTATCCTGTTTCTTCTCACAACACTCACCCTTCACATCCGTCACAGTGTAGCAGATACCGCCTGGCCGCAAGATGAAGGCATACTCTGCCAGCAGCGCTGTGGTGACGATACGCGCCTTTTGCTTGCGCGTCTTGAAATGCGGGTCGGGGAAGAGGAAGAAGATCTTGCTCAGCTGGCCCTTGGCGAAGAAGTTGGGCATGTGCTTCATGCTGTTGGCACGGATGACGGACACGTTCTTGAAGCCTCCCGGCTTGCGCTCCGGGCTGTCTATTGGCAAGTTGGCATCGCGTTGACGTGCGTGCGCAATACGAGCCTCAACGTATTCTGTCACCTGCACGCGGATCTCCATTCCTGATCGTCAGACAGATACGAGGGCGATCCTTCTGCCTACTCACCCAGCATCAATGTGTCTGGAAACTGAGGAGCCAGCGCCATCAACAGTCCACCAAAGCCGCACCCCACGTCCGCCCACTCCACCTGCTTTCCGTCGTTGTTCGGAAAGTAGTCCGGGTAATGCACACTCCAGTCCTTGTCTTCGGGTCTCAATGGGTAGTCGAGAGCATGGTCATTGAACACATTAGCATGTGCGCGTTGCCTGTAGAAGCGTTTCTGTTCGTCAGCTGTTGAAGGGCGGGCTACACACTTGAGGCTCCCTCAGCAGTGGCTCCGACGGTCCAGCAGCCACCTCCACTTGTGCTCCTGCTCCCTCCATTGCTGTTGCCATCTCGTCGTGGTTGCGCTTGGCCATGTTGTTGCGCTCGATAGTCGATGCACTGCTGCTGCTCATATCTCGACTTTCAGCATTCAGACTTTAGTGACCATCACGTGACACCTCACGTGGTAAATCGAAACGGACTGCCTGTTCCTGTTCTTTCGACGCTCGGCGCAAACCGTCGCCTTTCTTACAACGACTCATCATCACACGCACTCTAGCTTCAGTCGTCGCCATGCTCATCAGGCGGCTGTACAGCTCGCTGCCCTCGGGCTCCGTCTCGACGTCGGTGGGCAGCGCACCGGCGAAACCTCGGGCCGCCACGCGCGGGCGCGTGCGCCCAGTCCGCGTCGCACTCAAGCGCAAGGTCACCCCGCCGCCTATTGCCACCTCGTCCTCGACAGAGCCGACCCATGGCCGTCGCCTGCGCCGAGGCGCGCTCTCGCGTACCGATCTCATGTCGCAGGAGGACATCATGGCTATGGTGTCTGGCAAATCCTGGCCCGTCAACCTATACCCCGCTCATGCTGGCCTCCACCTCAGCTTCACCCCTCCGCACATGCCGTTGCCTCTCAACCTCGGCGTGAAGGGTTACCTTGCCCCTGGGACAACACCTTCGACTCCCCTGTTTGAGCGCCCTGCCGAGGCATCCCCAGCAGAAGCGCTTCCGGCCAAGCCTGCGGCCTCTGCACTCGGCGAGCACCTCGATCTCTCGCGCGCGTTCTCCCACCCGGCCCTCGCACACCACCTTGGCTCTGAGGCACCGAGCCTCTCCTACTTCTCTCTGGACGACTCCTCTGTGACTTCCGCCATCGAGGCTGCTCGCCTGCGCCACGTTGACGCTGCCGCCGACGCATGGGAGCTCGCACTGGCACGCATGGGCGAGGTCAGGGCTGCCGCGATGCCCAACACGGCGGAGCAGGCCAAGATCGACGATGCTCTTGCAGGCCTCGACGGTCTGCTTGCGCGTCTCGAGACGTCTGAGGGTGACGCGCACGTCAACCTCGACTCGGTGAGGCGGAAGAGGAAAAAGAAGATCAACAAGCACAAGTACAAGAAGAGGAGAAAGGCAACCCGCGCCTTGCGCAAGAAGCTGGGCAAGTAGTCCGCCAGCCATACACTCTTAGATCGTCAACGCATATGCATTGCTCACTGGTAGTACGAGGAAGTTCAGGCAGGATCCAGACAGAATGTGGTATCCAACATCGTGTTTACGTCGGCAGCCTTGACTGATATGGCTGAGGCATTCCCGGCCCAGGGATATCATCTATGAAGGCGTCTATATTCCCAGTTTGGGTTACTAATGAACAGCGACTGACAGGTCGCTATTTCTTCGTGCTAGTTCTTCACAGGAGAGCTCTTGAACACCCACCAGTGGGTCTGAACCTCGCCAGTCTCAGTAGGCAGTGCCAGTGACCTTTCCCCGCAGTTGATGAACCCAAGGCGAGTGTAGTATGCAGCCTGGAGTCAGCTCGATGCTCCAAGGTTTCTATCATTGCTATGTTTCACGCACCAACTCCGGCGTCATAGTGACGAGCGTGACAATCTTACCCTCGGCATGCGCACGCTGCACCAACTCCCGCACCATCCCACTCGCCAGCCCGTTCTTCTCCATTCCCGGTGCTGTGCCCAGGTGGCTGATGTAGTACGTGTCGGTGAAGCCGCGCTCGCCGAAGGCATCGTGGGCAAGGTCACGGAAGACGCTGAAGAGCTGGAGTAAGCGGTTTGGTCTCGAAGGGTCCTGGTGGCACAGTGAAACGTCAGAGTGCCGATCTCGAAGCTACTCACCTTCTTGCCAGCCTCCTGCTTCAGCGGGTGGTCCTTGATCAGTGCGTCGACCTTATCCTTGTGTGGGCCGTTCGAGCTCGGGCTGGGGTCAGTGTGTGCGCAGTCTGTAAGTTGATGAGCAACTGGTCGAAGTGGCATGCATTGGCGAGACGTTCGCAGAGATGGGCAACTCCCCGCACTCACTTCCTCAACCGGGACAGAAACCGGCGAACATCGACACGCTTACACAAGACGTGACTCCATCATCCGCACGACATTCAGCGCCTCGGACCACTGCCGACCCTCCTGTAGCCCCCACTCCCACTGCCGTTTCCACTCACTACTTGCCATGCTCAAACCCCGGCGGCTTGACCAACATCACACAATCAACACTCCCGCCCTCCTCCTTACTCCCCACCCACGCCTCCAGGTCCGTCGCACTAGTCAACACAGAGGAGTACATCCGCGCATACCCCAGCCCCGGGATCTCTCCGGGCCGCCCGTTGAGCGCCTCGGTCATGTCGTGCGTCGCGAATGACACATCGAGCACCCGCGCGGCATCCTCGATATCTTTGGTGTCTGACGGGGTGAGGCGGCGTGTGTGGACCATGGGGGAGGTGGGGCAAGATGGAGATGAATAGCTGAGTTGCGTTTGTTGACGAGTTCAGAGTATTCGCCAGACGGATTACCGTCGCAATGTCTTGGCCCGTGGCTGCGATTCGACTGTTGTTAGCTGCTATGCTCGGGGAGCTCTGTAGCTCAGAGATATATACGCACCGGCCGCACGTCTGAGGCGAACTTGCTACCCCAGTTGTCGATCGTGATATTACTTAGTGTGGTAGTGAGTTACGAGTCAACACCACATCGACTCGGTGGCCTCATCGGCGTCCGAGATTGTGTATGACTCGCTTATCTCGGCCTACTGTTCGGCATGCGATCGTGGTAACTTTCCGACTTGCGTGTAACTCAGATCGTCATTTTACTGCTGCAACGCAACTAGTGCTTCTGGAATGATACCAGAACGCTGCCGAAACGCTGCCTCAGTGCTGCCAAGATGCTACTTGATGTCGTTGACTGGTTGCTGAAGAGCTGCTGAGAGGCAGCCAGCTTCGCTGCCAGATTGATGCAGAGTCGTTGCATCGATGCTGAATGTATGCTGAGCCTGCTGAAATGGGGCTCAAGAGCTCATCGAAGAAGAATGGCTGTTGCTCGAAGATTTCTCGAAGATTGGAGTTGATGCTGCTGGACTGCTGCTCGACTGCTGCTGATCTCCGCTTCGATGTTTTCTCAGCGTCATTAGATTGCGATCTGCGGGACATTGGATAGCTATCGTTTCTTGACCATAATTCGGGTTCGCGTCAGTCATGACACTCACCACTTGCAAACCGACCTCCGCCGACCATTATACCCATACATTCTATATCTCCTACATACAGCTCTATGTCTACTCCTCCTCACCCTACTCCTCAACTCTAGCCTTCCTGGCGCTCACTGTCCGTGCTACCCGTGGCCTCGAGGGCCCCAGATGCGGGCTCTTCTTCACCCTCTCCTTCTTGCTGCTCTCCTTCTCCACCGCCGCAGCGGCATCTACATCCATGCCATCGCCACCACCCTCATCGTCATCATCATCCCCGAAGTCACTCTCCTCCCCGTCCAGCATGTCCATCTCGAGCAGGTCCTCGCCGTCCTCGCCGCGCACCTCCTCCTCCATCCCCAGCCTCAGACGCCGCACCTCCTCCCTCAGCTTGTCGATGTACCCGTCGCGCTTCTGCACCTTGCCATGCAGACGCACGATGTACTCGTTTGAGAACTTGAGCAGCGCAACCTTGGACACCCCGCGATTCGGATTGTCATCAGGCACGAGGGAGGACTTGGGGAGCAACCGAGGCGCCGAGGAACCAGGGATAGGCTCGCCTGATTCCGGGTCAAGCGCCTCAGTGTTGATCGGGGGCAGGAGGAGACGGAGCTCGTCAAACCCGGCCTTGAGCGAGTCGCGGCGCTTCTGCTCGGCGGCCTTGTGGGACGTGCGGCGTGTCTCGGGCTCGGCGGCGGCCGCGGCGGCAGCTGCTGCACCCTTCGTCGCGGCTCGCACGCCCACGCCGCCTGGCGGCCTGATCGCCAGTGCGCGCTTGGCGGCCGCAGACCCAGAGGCAGGCACGAGGCGGCTCCCCCGCTTCTGCTGCTGAGCCTGAGTGCCGGCCGTGGTTGCAGGCGCGAGTGCTGATGAGGCCTTCTTGGCCGCAGCGCGTACTGGTGGTGCAGTGGGAGTAGCAGCAGGCGCAGCAGACGATGCAGGTGTTGAGGCTGCTGATGGCGAGGCTGAGATCGCTGCTGGTCGCTCGGGCGAGGTTGGGGCAGATGCCTCGCCTCCCTCCTTGCTGAGGTTCATCAGGCTCGCGGGCGTCATGGGGATCTTCGGCCGGCCTTGTGTTGGGACTGGTGGGGGCGGCATGATCTGGGCCAGGTCCACTGGGCTCGGGGTCGAAGTGGACGACGAGCTGCCCGCTTGCTGCGCCATCTGCACACCACGTTGGTCGATAGCTGCAGGGGGGAGGAAGCCCATACCCGGCTGGGTCTGCTGCCCCTTGAAGGCCATTGGGGATGTGGGAACGGACGCTGATGACGTCTGGCGCACATGTGATCGGTGGTTCGTAGGCTTCATCATAGGCGACGGGCGTGACTTGGCAGGTAAAGAGCGGTGTGGCCCGGTGTTGGACGACGACGCACCCGAGGGAGAGATGAGCGGTGAGCCCTGGTACGCGTTGGCGTTCTGTTGCTGGAGGTGCTGGTGCTGTTGTTGTTGTTGCTGTTGCTGTTGCTGGTGGTGCTGGTGGTGCTGGTGGTGCTGCTGTTGCTGTTGCTGGCTCTGGTTGTGGTTCTGCTGAGACGATCCATCAAGAATACCCTGCAGGGCATTGAGGTAGTCTGGATCGTCGATGTCAGCAGCAGACTGGGGCCCAAGTGCAGGCGACAGGGTCTGCTGAGCCCCACCAGATGAGCCTACAGGATTCAAAGCCGGCGATGAAAGCGCAGAGAGGGGATGGGGCGTTCGTTGCTGCTGGCTGTGCAGTGCAGGAGAAAGGTGGGCCGCAGCAGCACGCAGAGCAGCTGATCGGCTGACTGCTGGCTCGAGCGCGGGGGACGTCAGGGGGGAGAAGTAGCTTCCTGGAGATGGTGTTGTCACGGATGCGATTGACGCCCCTCCGGAGCTGCCACCTTGCCTTCCCTGTGGCTGCTGCGTTGGGGTAAGATAAGGCGACCCCGATGCAGCAGCTACGGCCGCAGCAGTGGCCTGAAGCTGCTTCTGCTGTTCTTGCAAAAGCGCGAGCTGCTCCTGGAACTGGCGCTGCTGGTACTGCAGCTGCTCCAGCGCATGGTGATTGGATGACGACGATGACGAGGGGTTGTGGTTCTGGTCTCGCGAGTTGAATGCGACCTGCGCCACTGGCGAGTTGTAGTTCGAGTTTGTGTGCTGCGACAGAGCAGGGGACAGCAGAGGCATTGCTTGGAACTAGTCGTCAGTCACACAAGCACATTATACCTGATGCCTCCGTTCTACTCACATTCTCCATTCCGTCGATCATGTCACCCCTGGAGAGCATCTCGAGCTGCATGGGGCTCATCAGGTCCAACCTCAGTTCGGGCACCATTTCTCCGCTAGGTCCTGGGCCGTGTCAGCCAACAAAACAACAAATCAGCATCACGCCACGCACCAGGTGTGAGAATGCCATGTGCAGTATTGATGCTGTGCTTCCGCTGCTGGCGGTAATCGTGCCCAGCGCTTTGAGACCCGCTGTGCTGCTGCTGGTCATGCTGATGGCTGCCTGAAGTAGGCGAAGTGAGGAACATCTGTGCCATCGCGTATGGCGACTGCGGGTGCGTCGAGGCGATGAAGGGCGACTGCATATGAATCGCCTCGAGCTATGGTATGGCGTCAGCACATGCGCGTGGGAGGTGTGGCTGTGATGTTAGTACTCACCTGATGTTGCAAGATGCCAGCCTGAATCGCGTCGTACGCCGCGTTGCTGACCTCCGCATTCAGCATGTGTTGGTGCTGCTGCTGCTGCTCATGATGATCCTGTGCTGGCGTCGCGCGACCGGACTCGATATGGTTCCCAACACTACCACCCCCGACTCCACCCGCAACCCCAGCCGTCGCATGATCAACGTCCATGTCTTGCGGCGTCGAGGCGTGAACGTCGTAGCCACTACGGTTGCGGGACAACTGCCGCGAGTGGCCTTGGCTGCTGCGCGTCCGCGTCGGCGGCTCGAGAGAGACGGGCGACGGGTCGTCGAGCGGAGTGCCAGGCGTACTCTTGATCCGAGACGCGTACCCGTTCTTCTCGGTATGGGCAGCAGCAGCAGCAGCTGCAGTTCCGTTCGCTGCGGGTGTTGTCGCGTCTCCTACTGGCGTGCTGGGCTCAAAGTCGGACGAGACGGCCTCAAGGCCGGCAAGGGAAAAAAAGTCGAGGTTGAGGTACTGCTGATGCGTCGGCGAGAGAGCGGATGAGGCGGTTTCCATCGAGCCTGGGGGGTTCGGGGTGATCGATAAGCGCTACCAAGGCGTAGTAGCGGGTCAGAGGGCGTTGACCGTCGGCAATGATAAGAGAGTGACAGAAGCCCACAGGGCGGGGATGAGAGGTGTAGAGGTGTCGAGCGCTGCTTCTACGCCAGCTCAGGCTGCACTCCGGGCTTCGGATCTGCCTGAGTGAGCTTCGGTGACGGAGGTTTGAGTGAGAGGCAGCGCTTTTTCGACCGGGACAAGAGGGGGTTTGCAGCTGCGCTCTTGTGGAGCGCGCGCACGAGTCGAGCCTGCTGTCCGTCGCCTGGTCCTGCGCGTAGAGTGTAGAGCTGTGGATGGCGAGTGTACCGTCGACACGACAAAGAGGACGAGTAGTACCTGTGGTAGTCGAACTAGTTGTGGAATGGAATGGCTTGGTCGCGGAATGGTTTGCTGCGTCCTGTGGATGGCGGACTGAGACCTTGCACTACGGTGAGTGACTAGAAGCAGTGAAGGGAGCGGGAGCAAATGCCAAAGATCGCTTGCAGTAGGAGGTTTCCATATTAGGGGGCTTTTGCTCGGTCTCAAGACCGCACTTGCTGCGAAATGCAAGTAGAGCAGGTGCATCAGGACGACGATGCATGATGGCAGCAATGCATACGAGGTCAGCATATGAATATGAAGCACAATGTTGCTGGATGTTCATTTGCGCATTGCTCTAGATCTAGAGCATCGTGTGGGTAAGTGTTTTGATGGGCCTGCCATGATGTTACGTGAGCATCTCGACATCTGGCTACGATTCTGTTCATGTTACTGAGCCCGTGGCCTGGCTACAGTATGACTTCTCGCCTATGACCAGCTGGCACTCGGCACATGCGCAATGGACGCCAGTGGTCGGCAGACCTACAGCAGCGTAGCCCTACAACTTGCGTGATCTGCAAATTGCCTTATTGCGTGCGTTATTACGTCCGTTGGAAAAGTTACCAGCTAGTTGGGTGCACAGCTGTCCGAAGACGCTTTTGGACATCAGTCACAACTAAATACTACCTGCAGCAGAACCGAAACTCATTGAGATGCACTGCTGCTGCTCCTGATCTCTCTGTACTTCTCAATAGATCACCTGCTAACAGCGGGCGATTCATGACGGACGAGAGTAAGGCAATGCGGCATGTTCCGAATTCCGTGTTAGGGAAGCTAGATGGAGAATAGGGAGAGTGGTGGCACTTATCGTTACTGCTGTTTGTAGAGCTCGATTTGTGAAGATAAGAGTCAGACAAGGAGATTGATGCATACTTGTCGCGAAAGGGATGCTTGATGCTTCTGGATCACTTGCAACTACAGCCATGTGCGGAGTTGAGCCAGATATCCAGATCAGCTATCCTTTTGACTGTACTGTAGACACACGACTGGATGTCTGCCACTCTCTCCATTCTGCAATCATCCTCTGCACCGCTCAAGAATCAACGCATTGTATCCCATCACCTCCAAGCGTCGTCGCAACTTCTTACACTTCGCCTGAATGTCTTTTGACAGGCTTGGTTCGACTTGTTTCTTTGTTACGGAGCCACCGTCTGCTTCACCCGCAATTCCCCTACGCGACTTGCTACCTGCACCCAGACCTTGGCACGACGGGGCTGGGGACTATGAATTAATGCACCTCATCGACGAAGCCATCTATGACCTCGGCCAATGCACGCTATCCGAGAAGGACTGGGTTCATGCTGTCTACATCATGCTCATGGCCGTTCTCTCCACCAAGACACATCGTAAGAAACTCGCAGGAGGGCTCCGGTTTGAGCGGTCGATGGATAAGAGTTTCTGGAATACGATCGCCTACCCGAGGCAGCCAGCACACGCAAGTCCAAGCACAGCGTTCAAAAGCTCTGAGCAGTCCCAGTCCGGAACACCATCGCCGCTTCTCTTCGCCCTTACACCCACGCAATTAGCGTTGACTAACATTTTGCGAGCTAAGAAGCAGCTGAAAGAGCTCCGAATACCCTTCAGATCCAACTCTTATTCGGATTCGAAGTTAAGGCATCTCAAGCTTGACATGTACATCCCGGATCTCGAACAGAGTATGTCACGTACTGTATGTTCCAGGCATACCACCACCACCAGGTACGAATGGTCAACTGGCTCTGCGAGGTCGAGGTTGTCGACCTGCGTGCCATCGACCACGATCATGGCCGGGACGATGAGAACTTAGATACTGAAACGCCGCGAAGGCCTGAACAGCCTGCATGCGGAGTCAAAGTCACAACCTCCAGCATGCCGTCCTGCCTTTCTGATACCCTTCCAATCTGGCGGGCACGTCTCCTCAAGCGCGATTTCCCCAAGCAATGGGCAAGGGGTACAGCCAGGCTAGTGGTATATCTCATGTCCGCCCATGAGTTCTGTGGCGCGTATTGTGGCACGACAATTATTCACCACCGCATAGCTCGTTTCGTCATCGTCCAGGACAAGCCACTCACCATCGCCGTGGTGTGTACGGGGGCCATCCTGGACCGCACCGGAGGAATCATGTCCATGTCGGACTTCATCGAGACGTCAGAGAACGCTGAGCACATGCCGTCGTCCCTCGTGTCGGACGACTTCTCGGAGGTCGACGCTGAAGGTGTTGTGCGTCTGAGCAAGTTCCTGCACGCTGCCCGCAGTGTGTGGGTCCCGAGAACCGACATTGAAGCGATCGCCATGACGCGCCTGCCAGCTCCGGACATGAAAAGTGACCCCACCATCTCTGCAATTCGAAAACGAGCTCGCAACTTCGCCTCACAGACTGATACGAGCAGTCCAGGAATGACCGATATCGAGGTGTCACAACGCCTTCCCTCTAAGAATATATGTGGTGGGAAGAGAAAGGGGGATCACATCAATGAAT
The DNA here is from genome assembly GCA_002335625.1 of Cutaneotrichosporon cyanovorans. Taxonomy (NCBI): domain Eukaryota; kingdom Fungi; phylum Basidiomycota; class Tremellomycetes; order Trichosporonales; family Trichosporonaceae; genus Cutaneotrichosporon; species Cutaneotrichosporon cyanovorans. Next base: position 81,490 of record BEDZ01000033.1, on the reverse strand, counting down.
CGCCTGAAGCAACGCGCGGTACAAGCAGAAACTGCAATGCGGTCGCCGCTGTTAACGATCATCGTTGCAAAAAAGAGTCCCGCTCCGAGAAGCGCAAACCTGCGGAATGTGGAAAGCAACGTCGACATCGTCATGGAAGAACGGCGGATCAGTCTCGAAGGAATGATGCTGCTCAGGTCAGAGTTGCAAGCTGGCTTGCCGATGTGATAAGCGGGATCGCCCACTTTCATGTGATGCTGATCTGAGCGGGGCTTCCAGCCAGTATGGCCGCACTTCAGGCAGCCAAGAAAGTAGTGACATATGCCGGGTCAATGAGGGGAACGACTACCGAGACGGCGATCACCAAAATCGTGATGGCGGCCACAGCTTCAACGGCGAAACAAGCTGTCAAGATGATGATTTTGATGAGGACAGCTGCTACAGTAACAGCAGCGGACCAGATAGTGATATCGACGACGTTCGCATTTGTATCGATGACCTGCTCAAGGTTATCCGTAATGCGCGCGTGCTGTGTGCACCAGTCTCCGTCGAGCAGATGGACGATCTGGTAGAGCTCATCACTCTGCAGTAGTCCTTCATGACACCAAATCCAACTCTCTGTATGCATCACCTACACAAGGCCATGCCTATGCTGTATGTGTTCAGGTTCAGTATGTGATGCCAGATTGACTGTCTTAGTCCTTCTGACACACCGCATACGCATGTGGCGGTTGACGTGTGATGTGTGCTGGGACTGTTTAGTATTCTTGTCTACAATTCTCATCACACTGTCAGCTCTATTAACTCCTTAACAAGGTCTACTGCCCACCAGCATATCTCGGTCGCATTCAAGTCATCATCTGCGCACAATGCAGGAGCTCTCAACGCGTTCCCCGGCCAAGTCCTCGCCACCAGTCCCTCTGCGTGAGGTGCTTTCCCCTCCGCTTTCGTGGGACAACGTAACCGAAGGCTGGAGCGGCTGGAAAAAAATGGCTCTGCAACACTCGAGGCAACTCCAGTCTTACATATGCGCAGAGCGGCAATGGATCGCTGATATCAATATACTTCTCGGATCCATCATGAACGGGTATCCTGAGGAAGGCACGGAGCTCTGCGCAGACCTTGCCTTTTCTGTTGGCTATGTCAATGACTTCTGGAACGCTACACTGTACCCAAAGAAAACATCCAATGCCGAGGCACCGCTGCTGTACCGGAACGTACCTACCCAAATCGCGCTGGCCAACATCCTGCGGGACAAAATGGGACAACCAGCTCTTCCAAACCCCTTCATTGAGGGCGAAGAAGGGCTGCGCCGAGGCAAGTTTGGCCTGTGTCGCCCGGATCTGGTCGATATGTTGTATCATTACTCGAGGGGCACCTACTGGAAGACCAGCATCATTACCTGGGTATGCGAGTTCAGGGTTGTGGGATTGCGCTATGACGATCGTAAGCAGAGGTTCATCTCTGCACCTCTGCTCAACAACGATCGCGACTGGGACGACGGGCAATCGAATGATCATCACCTAGAGCATGAGGGGACGGAGTCTGCCGGATCGTGGGAGTCCCTAGAGGATGAGCCCAAAGAAGAGCAAAAGTCACGGTTCCTCCAGTACCAGTTCGGAAGAGAGTGGTCAGCGGCAATGGCAAAGATGGTGCTCTATCTCATGTCCATCCACGAGTTCAACGGTGGCTATTGCGGCTCAACAATCGTACACAACATGACAGCTCGCCATATCATCGTCAACGAGGATCCGTTGACCATTGCAGTGGAGTGCACGCCCACCGTCATGGATCGCCTTGGCCCCGTCGTCATGCCCATGGTGCAGTTCATCGAGGACCGTGATAACGCAAAGCATATGCCCACGTCGCTCATGCTGGACAATTACTCTGACTACGACTCTGATAGTGTCAAGCGTCTGGCAGAATTCCTCTACGCAGCGCGCAATGTATGGAAGCCGATGACAGACCGAGAGGCTGTAGGCGTTGCTCGCCTGCCTCCTCCGAAATGCTTAGACGGTCTTCAGTTCATTCGCGAGATTCGGCAGCGGGCTTGCGGATTCAGATTCCCAACTGAGACTGTCGATAGGGCAGCGAACCCAGACGAATCAAAAGAAACAGATGCCGGGTCGGCAGTGAGAAAAAGGAAGTTGTCGCCCATGTCGAGCAGCGAACGTGTCTGCAAGAGAGCACCGTGCCAGGTCGACGACGATGGGAAGGACGCCGCCAAGCAACACAACGGCAGCAAGGAACGAGTCAGCGGTAATGCTGAGCTGTCAGTCACAGCTGGTGCTGCAAGTAACGCAGCTGCTTGTACTGCCTTGCAACCGGCTGTGGAGGACGAGCAGGCCACAGGTGCGAATGTCACCCCCAGTCAAGAGCACAGAGTTGCCGACCCAGGCCCGTCTGAGTCTAGAGAAGCAGGCAGAAGCGTCGCAGACTGGGTTGCTGACGTGAGTGCGTCCAACACTCAGCCAGCGAGCGAAGTCGACTTTGCTGGCGACGGAGACGGCCAAGGAGGCAGGGAGGACGATGGTAGCCAGATTGGCGATGGGTCTGCTGAGGACAACAGCGGCGACTGGGGTGACGGCGACAGTGGCAAGCAAGAAGGGTCCGACGACGACGACTACGCCGATGATGTCCCTTCTGATTTTGGCGACGGCAGAGAGGACTACTACTTCACCACTCAGGATTACATCAAAGTCGTCCGCGAGGCGCGTGTCCTCTGCGCACCGGTGAGCGTCGAGCAGATGGACCGCATCGTGGAGTGCTTGACGAATCCGCCTGAGCCCGCGCCTGTCGCGGGCTGTGTCAGCGTCGACATGATGGACCGTATTGTCGCGGCTCTAACGCAGACGCGGAAGTAAGAGCATCTCAGTGTACTGTGCAGTAGGGCCACGGAAATGTGCTGCAACCGATCTGCGCTTGAGTGCGAGGTTCTGGGCGGTTTGAGTGTACATTATAGTATGAATGAAAGGTTCACGAGCACGATGTAGCGAAGCCTGATCGTGATCGCAACTGGGGATGTGGGACCTGGACTGAGCAGTAATGAACTCAGTACTGACTATGGTATGCGGTCCAGATTCTCAAGGTAAAGTCAAGGAGATATGCATAGGATATCAAACGACATGACCACAAGACCACCACCACGTATCAGTCAAGGCTTGCCCGATCAGAAGTATTGAACGCTGTCATCAGCACTGGCAAAGACCGAGAAGAGAAAGAAGTAACAGGAGCGTGTGTGGGGATAAGAATGTGGAGAGGATGGAGAATGCCGGAATGAGATACGACGGAGCTTACAGCAGACATCAAATCGCCTACTCACAAGTTCGAAGGGAAATCAGTACGACCCGGGACACGACGCGACTCATCCAACAACTCTCCTGCCCACCATCCGTCCTCAGGACAGTCCGTGACAGCAATGATGTCTCCCACTTGGAAGTCAAACTCCTGCTCCGACTGCGCCTGGTAGTCGTACAGCGCTTTGACATCTGCGGTCAGCGTAAATCGAGTAATGAGAGCTCACAGAACACAACGGGCTTGCCATTCGACGCCCACTGGCCAGTCGGTTGCAGGTGCTCTGGAGGTCGATTGGGCTGCGGGCTTGGAGTGCGCGCCTTTTGCTGCTGTTGCTGCTGGTAGGCCTGCTGCTGGACTGCTCCGGCACCGTAGCCATTCTGCTCCTGGTAGTAAGAGCGATCGTACTGTTGTTGCTGAGGTTGCGCGTGTTGAGGTTGCTGCTGGACTTGCTGACTCGGCTGCTGTTGCTGCGCGTAGTTCGGGTTGTACGAGCCCGCAGAGGAAGTGTACGACTGCTGCGCGTACGTGTCCTGTTGAGGCTGCTGCAGCTGACCATACTGGTTGAACTGCGGCTGCTGCTGGGGTTGCTGCTGGACAGGAGGCTGGCCGTACTGCTGCGCGTACGCTGGGTGCTGTTGAGGTGGGGGTTGGGAAAATTGTGGCTGCTGGGGAGGTTGCTGAACTCCCTGGCCACCCAGCTGCGTCGTGAATGGCGCACTGAAAGAGCTCTGTGACTGATGCTGGTACTGGTTTGCAGGAACCTGGCTCCTCCACTGCTGAGCTGGCGGGCTCTGCGGCACCTGCTGCTGTTGCTGCTGGCTCGAATAGCTGCTGTACGAGCCGCGGTGTGTTGGCTGCTGCTGCTGCTGTGGAGGCTGCTGATGCTGTTGCGGTGGCGATTGCATAGGCACAGCTGGCTGACCGCCTTGCTCCTGCTGTTGCTGCTGTTGGCGTTGCTGGTACTCGCGGCGATACGCTTCAGCCATCGAGTCATGTGCCACTCCACCGCGCTCGTCCAGGGCGATGCCCAGACTCTGTGGACCAAGCACGCCGTGCCCGCCGGGTCCTGGTGACGGCGATCGGAACGAGGCAGGACGCTGAGCAGCTGTGCCCGTGCCGATACCCACGAAGCCCTCACGAGGCGGCTGCTGAGCCTGAGGCTGAGCTGGCTGAGGCGGCTCCATGATAGAGCCCGGCCTGGACACATTCGAGTACACGGATGCAGGGCGTGAGCGCGACCTCTCGCCGGGGAAGGCCTGGTGGTACTGAGGTAGTACCTGGTCAGCAATGTGCGTAGCCGGCTGTGTTGGTGGCTGCATCATTGCAGCGGCAGGAGAAGGGGAGCGCCCGCGTGCAGACGCACGAGACGTGGGGCGCGACGACGGGTGGTCACCGATAACATCGGAGGCATAGTTGGAGTAGTTGACACTGTTGCGGCTGTGCTGGGATTTGCGCTCGAAGTCGGCCATTGAGCGTGCAAGAGCCGCAGCAGTGTGCCCGCTTGCCGGAGGCACAAGGCCACTGTCGACAGAACCCCGCACTTGATGTCCTGGAGGTGGGGCAAGTGGCGCTGCACCTGTTTGCGAGCCGACCTGGGAGTTACTGTACACGGAGCCGACCTGAGAGCCACCTGGGGCCGGTACGGACGTAGAGTACGTTGCACTAGGAGCTGGAGAAGCGGAGCGCTGGTACTGTTGCTGTGGTTGCTGCTGAGCAGGAGGGGGCACAGCGTTGGGCGCCGGTGAGGCTGAGCGCTGGAACTGCTGAGCGGCAGCATATGCTCCAGCTCCGATAGCCGCAGCACCCGCCCCAGCAGCTGCGGCACCGACAGCACTGTTAGTGCGGATGGAGTCGTTTCTCTGCGCCGAGTCTGGGCGGCGCTGGGATTGGCCGCGACGCACACGACCTGGTCCGGGAGGGTCGCGGCGCAGCTCAGCCAGCGCACGAGCCATGGGATCTTCGTTATCCTCTACGTCACGAGCACTGGGGCTCGGAGGCGCGGGCGCAGGGGCTGGAGCCGAGTAGCTTGTTTGCGAGCCCGGGGCGTGGAACTCGGGGATGCCAGTAGCCGGCTTGTCAGTGTTGGACAGGCCTGGCATCGGTACACCGCCAAAGGCGCCCTTTGGTGGCTCCGCAGTCGACGCAGGAGGCGGAGGAGCGGGTTCGTCTCGGAGTGTGAGGCGTTGCAGTCCATCAGCAGGGGCATGCTCATCCTTGGAGGGAACAGGGAGGATCTCAAGGGCGGGGGTCTGAGGCGACTCTGCGCTGGGAGGGGGTTGAGCAGTCTGTCCCTGACCCGGTGGAGGCTGTCGTGGAGCAACGTCCTCTTCCTCGACTGGTGGTGGTCGGGGCACCGTCGTCCTCTGCAGAGGCTCTGCTTTCGACGACTGCCGCTGGAAGTTCGCAATGTGCGAGGTAGGCTGAGTCGGGTATTCGCCTGCTCCATAGTTAATGAAGTGGGGAGGGTCGGGGATCTGGCTGCCTGTGCCCCATCCGCGCGCGAAGTAGGCCATGTCGGAGAGGGGCTCGAAGGACTCGAGCTTCTCGCGAATGCGCTCGCATGACTGCAGATGAGCTCAGTGCATTCGAAAGTCACTCACGCTGTCGTCCTCCACGCACACCTGGGAGATCGCGTTGGCATAAGCCCAAGCGATATCCTTCATGATGGAAAGTCGGTCCTCCTCCAGGTCCTGAACGTGCTGAAAGTCAGCTTGATGCGAGTATCAGCACTCACATCGCAGAACGCCTTCCATTCGCTCTCCCACTTCTGCGTTGTCGTCTCCAGCACACTGACAAAGTTCTTGAAGTCGGTCTCATTGCTCCCGATGGTCTTTTGCACTTTCTCAATCTTGCTCTGCAGTTTCTCGAGCTCCTTGCCTTGCGTAAGCTGCATGTTGGCAGTGTACGAGTTGAGCTTCAGGCAGTCCGACTCATATCGTTCCCGCGCCTGGGGGGTCAGCTCCTCTCCATACTCTCTCCACGTAGCCTTGCGTACCTTGGTCACATGGCCCTCGTGCATCCTCTTGCTGTTATACGACTTCTCCACGCTCGCCTGCAACCCCTTCTTCAGGTTGGCGAGACGGTTGCCGAACTCCACCGTCGGCTGCTCGACAGTCTGATGCAACTCCGTACTAAGCTGCAAGTGATACGACGCCTGAGCAGCTGTCTCCGCCTGGATGGTCTGCAGCGACGCCTGCAGGTCACCGATCTCGTCCCGCCCCAGCGGCAACTTGGCGAGCTTCGACAGGCGTTTAGCGTAGTCCTCCTCAATTGCAGCACTAATCTGTCAGTTGAATCATGACTCTCATAGCGGTCCAGCACATACCGCTCCTTCCAAAAGGCTCTCAGCTCCTCCACAGTCCGAGCTGCGCCGCGCAGACGAGCCATCACCACCTCATAGCCCTTGCTGTCTTGACCCCAGAATGCATTACAGAAGTCGAGCGATGGGTCCGCTGTCTCGTCTTGTATCGCGCCATTTGCACCATGATACATCCGCGCGAGCGAGGTGGTCGACTGCGACCGCTCCGGGGGCGGCTGTTGTTGTTGTTGCACCGGATCTGCCATGACAGCCGAGGTGGCGAGAACAAAGCTGGTATGCTATAGCTGAAGCCAGGGATCCTTCTTTGCCGATTATATGCTGCACAGGCTGCACTCTGGTGTGTATATGCCTGCGCACAGTCGTTGAGTGCAGGAGATGGGTACGAATATCGAGTTGGTGTCGCGAAAGTGGAAGCGGTAAAAGGAGGTTGATGGCCCGTGGACTGTTTGTGCCTTTGTGCGTTTGTGTGTGTATGTCGTCAGACCCACCGTACAGGTACGACGCCGTTCCCGACACGTCATTGAAGCGAGATCTGCTTTTATCGTTCCTTGTCTTTGTTGACACTTGATGCGTACAAAGTATGTAGTATGCATGCAGAGATAGTACAGAGTAACCTATACGCGCGAGCATCGCGCTGTGGTGGAAAGAGAGTGCGTGGCGGAGGCATTGTTGACAAGCTGTATGGGAAAGCGCAGCATATATCACTTTGGTCGGCGTATGACCTCCTCGACCTCGCGCTGTGCCATGCCCCCTGGAGCTCTGCGAAGGAGTTGCCTATAGGTCAGCGAAGATGTAGCCTGTGTTGTCTTCTGCAGTACTTACTCAAGTTTGGCACGGTCCCCACGCTCCTTAGCGGCCTCAGCAGCCTTGCCCCACTCTCCGCATCGGGCATAAAGGTCTGCCCTGGCCTTTGCATCGCAGCGGGCCACGAAGCTCGCAGCGTGCACAGGTTGTGGAGGGTTAAGGGACAGCAAGTGCGTCTGGTTGTCAGCTCTGGGACCTGAGACATGTGTGTACTCACCACGAATGGCTCGTAACCGATGGGGCTCTTCTTGCTCCTTGCGAACGCTTCGAGTCCCTCCCAGTTCTGCGTGATAGCCAATGCCTTGAGCTTGAGCCACCACCATCTCTTGTCTGGAACCCGGAAGTCTACCCTCAGCCGCTCGGCACGTTTGTTGAATCCCTCCACGAGCAGCCGCGAAATAGTATCCGCCAGCGTCAGGCCTGCAAACTCAAACTTGTAGTCCAGCTCCTTTTCGAACAGCAACTGTAAGGACAAGAGACGGGCAGCTTCATCTGCACACTTGGATTCAAAACCTCGATCCTTGTGCTCGCCGAAGAACTTGGCTGCTGATCTGTAATGGTCTATCCTCATTTGAGGATCCTGCAGAGTTAGCTGCGCCTCTGACTACGATGATCTACTCACAGATGACTGCCCCGCCTCCTCCACCTCCAAGCATGCATTCTCTGTCCGTCGATCGTCCTGGTAATAAAAGTCGCGGAGCAACTGCCTATCACTCTCGCGAGCATAGACCTGCAGCAGTTTCACAGCAGGTGCTAGTTGAGGAGAAACCCCGTCATCCAGAAGGCCGAAGAAGTCACCAGGAGACAAGGAAGTGTTGAGGCGCAGCAAGACGTGATATACGAGGTCCGTATCGCCTGAGTCCACAGCCTTCTCTAATGCGACTTTGTCCTGCTTCATGGACAGTAGAAGTGGCACTTGTTCTGCTGCTCTTGGTTCGTGATCCAGGAGCTGCCGTCAGCTAACAAGGCAACCTTGTCACTCACCATGGTAGCCAAGCGTACTCGGCCAGCCTCCCACGCCTTCTTCGCAATGTCGGCATAGCTGACACCTTTCTCACCCTCCGCCTCAAACTTCTTCACGATGGCACTGCACAATGCTGCGTCGCTTTCGGAGTCCCGAGGGTCGGACTTGGCTCGGGCAATGCGAGCCGCAGCCCAGTGCTTCAGCACGGCGTCAGGACGAATGCCCAAGAACTGCGATATTCGCAACGCCAGCAGGTGCTGATTTCGAGTGAGAAGCCGTGTAATCAGGGCAGATGGAGAGATTGCGATATATCTGATTGGGTCAGTCTGCATTATCAGCAAACACTCACTGATCGTATGTGATCGGTATGCCAATCTCGTGGAAGCGCACAGCGTTGAGCACTTTCAGAGTCTGAGCCATGTTGATAAAGTCGTTGGGGTTGTACAGATCGAGGAACGCAGCTCCAAATTGAGCAGCTCGCAACAGCTTTCGCTGCCATGTGACTTCCCATTCCTGGCCGGCTGCCTCCATACAGACATCGACAGCTCGCGCTAGATCTGGGCGGATGCTGCGGATTGCCTCGTCAGCCTTTGGTGACCTCCGTTCGTAGTGGTCTAGCGCATCGTAGAGCACAGCGGCGGGATGGACGGAGCCAGGTCTGAACACAGCTAGCGTCGAGTCTGCGATCGTCAGCTGCGATAAGGCAAGCACACACCTGCTACTTTTTGCACTATTTCGCAAGTCGTTGATGATATGATGCGGAGACCGTCGATGTCGCCGTCGATGACTGCAGCAGGCGGGTAGTCATATTGCAGCACATCACCTCCCGGTCCGACGACGACTACCGTCCCTCCCCAGGAAAGAACTACGGCATTGTCACCGCACCATTGAGCTCGATCTGGACGTATCCTCTCCGACGAAGAGGCAAATCGAGTAATATCGACCTCGGAAAAGTTGCGTGAAAAGTCTGACGAGACAACCCATAAGGTGCCCGTCATTGTGACGAGTGCGTAGAACCGACCGTTCGGAGAGAGAGCGATGTGAGAGAACGGGCCCTTGCTCAAATGCTGATCGATACGTTCCAGCGCGTCGAGTTGCACCACAGTTGACCCGGTGGAAACAAGAACCTCCACGTGCCCGCTGTTCGAGTGTTCAGGAGGTAGCAACGTCCATGTGTGAGGGGCTTCAATGAGTCCGCTCTCAGTGAAGTTCGAGATCCTGGGGTTGTGCCAGCCCTTGGCCTCAACAAACTGAAGCCCTCCTGTAAGAACAACGAGGGCGTCGTCTAGTGCCTTTGCGCTAACAATGCCCAGATCAGCCACCTCCGACCCCAAGCTGTATTGCGTGTAGTCTCCTGGAGAGGAGAGATCATACAGTCGGTAAATTCCTTCGTCGGAAAGCACGACTAGCGCGTTCGCTATTATGTGCAGCAGAACAGGAGGAGACAGCTCCCACTGATAGAGTCAGCACGCTCGTCACAGACGTATAGCTTGTACGAAGCTGCACTCATCTCGAACGATCAACTCACCGATAGCGTCGCTATGGGGCGTCCTGCCGCCGTATACACCTGAATCTTCGGTTTACCGGCCTGATGCCGGCTCAGCTCCAACACCTTCCGCTCGTCTCTCATGAGAGCTGACTGTTAGTTGTGCAGTCAGTCACAAGCTTACCGATGGGGCCTCCATTCTTGCCCACAGCAACCAGGAAGTCGGACAGGTCGGCAATCCTCCATGCCATCTCGTATACCCTCTCCTTCCGATAGAACACATCCTGGATTGTATCCCATCTTCACCATCAGCACCTCACACCCTAGCAGCAGTACTCACGTCGCTGTAGGCGACACAGGAAAGGTCATTGTTTGTCTGTTGTTGCCAGGTGTCGAGGACTGAGGATGGTGTTGCTCAACGTCATGACTATCGACGTCGCGGAGATCAGGCGCGATGTCCTTTCCACATATTGGGTGGCAACAACATCAGTGCGGGGTAGCTCATCGCGGATGACCAGTGCAGCTTCGTCGTCCTTGACCTTGACTCTGCCAATCGACTATCTCCCTCACTACGCGTACGCCTTCTGGAACGGATCAGGCGAACACGAGTCACTGGGGCAGTGTGCCAACGCATGCTACCAACTCTGCCATGACATAGAGGCATCGCCGGAGAGTCCAGATAGTCTCGCACTATGTGGCTTCCGTCCTTCCTGACGTTTCCATTGAACTTCGCGTCGTGGCCAGGAGTATCGCTTCCAGCAAATATCCAGCGCAGGTTTCTATCCTATGTGCTGAAGCGGTCTCTCGGACGCTTCGTGGTGGCTAGCGGCTTCGATGTCGAGCGCATCCAGGCTCAGCTCTCGCAGGGTTCAGTGAACCTGGAGAGGTTGGAGATCAATGCGGAGGTACGTGTGGCGAACAGAATCTACTAACTAGACAAGGAGATCAATTCTCTAATTCCGGATACTTTGCCCTTCACAGTCGTTGCGGGAGAGGTAGCAAGGGTATCTGCGCGTGTACCATTTCCAAACCTGTGGTCCGATCCCCTATCGCTTGACGTTGACTCTCTGATTCTTGAAGTGTCTATCACGCGTCGAGAGGAGGATGGACGATCGAAGTCCAGCTCAAGTACATCGTCAGTTCCCGCTCTCGATCTCGCGAGCTCGGTGACGTCTGCGGCAGGAGACTTTCTGCAAGATGAGCTCGATGCCTTCGAGGGCGCAGAGTTGAATCGATCGATTCGCGAGTCTCTGGTTCTGAGCCAGAGCGACCCTTTCCACAATGATGGTGTCCCTGGAGCATTCCCACCCTTCTTTGAGGCGGGCTCTTCTGCGGCAGTGGAAAGCACGACGGTTTTGGCGTCGCTGGTCGAACGAATACTGGCTCGACTACAATGTGAAGTCAAGAATGTACGGTTGCGATTGAGGTTTGAGGACGACGATCATGGCGGCATACTCGAGTTGCGAATACGAAGCATCAAGTATGCAGACGAAACCCCGGAACTAGGAACACCACGCAAAACTGTACGAGCTGTCACTGTGTCGGCAGTGGAGTTGTACGTACTGCCCATCACTGGCGGTCTCGACCAACCGCAGCCATTTGCGTCGTCAGGATCAACACTTCCTACCGGTATGACTAGGACAGTATCGAGCTCCTCTTCTCTCACATCTGATACTCTCTCTGAGTCAAGCAATGAGGAATTCCACAGCATGATGATGTCTCAGGCCGTGTCGAATCTGCGCGACAGCAAAGTCCAGCCTAGAACGTCAAGCTCATCAAGAAACTCGCTGAAACTTCAGCAGAGTGCATTGTCGTTTGCATCGGGACGCAGTATCTATCACAGCTTTGCAGAAGAGGCAGAGCCAAGAACACTGCCACAGACACAACGATCAACGGACGGGCAGCGCCTGGCCGACTCGCTGGCGAGTTTGCGTGATCCTTTCGAGCAGATTTCGCAGGATACTAGCCCTTCGCCAGCTGGTCCTACACCATCACAATCAACTTCACTTGCTGCGCCGTCTGCTACCCCGCGCGCTGGAGTAACTCCGCCAGGAGAGACTCTGCTACTCTCCTTCGGCTCTGAGGATATCGTCTTGCGTATCGTGACATCGCAGGCATTGCCTGTCAAGCGAGAGTGGGCACAGCATGATCCCAGCTCCCCGGCCTCCATGCCGCGGGTCATAGAAACACCGCCGCTACCTGTGCCTACACTGGAATTCACAGTGACATGTGGCACTATCGCTGTCCTTCTTCGGCCTCGGCAAACGGCGTTGCTCATTGCCATGACTCAAGCCTTGACAAAGACGTCGGGTACAGAAGAATCACCGGTCTCGACACCGGACGCAGGTTCAGAGGTGTCCTCACCGGCATTCACAGCGCGCCTGACAGTGAAGGGGGTTTACGTGACTGTTCTGTATGACCTGACACCTCCCTCCGATGATTCTGAGGATCTGATGTCTCAGTATTTTATTCGCCCTGCCACCATCTATCCACCATGTGGGCACTTGCGGCTGAAGTTGGAGCACATCACAGCAAGCCATATACTGCACGGAAGTGACATGCACTTCTCGCGACGGAAATCTGGCGCCTCCAGATCAAAACAGGCTGCTACGGAGTTATCCATCTCTGACTTGTCTCTGTTCGAATACCTGGCATCAGCAGAATCCGATGGCGACGAGCCTCCGGGTGGCGCATTCCCAGTCGTTATCTTCGACATCAACCTGCCAAAGCAGTACGAAATCCCGCCTGGTGCCTCATCCAGTGTGCTCTCAACGCAGCGCACTCCAGCCGACTTGCCCAGTTTTCCGGAGTTCGAGTCAGTAGACTGGCGAAACGCGGGCACCCAGAAGCGAGGCGGTGAGAGAGTTTGGCGCGTCCGCCCAAAAGGAAAAGGTATCCTGCGCGGCCGTGCCGCGTCAACTCCAGAACAGAATGGTCCTGTCGTCACTGTCAGCCACGGTCTCGCGCCGGACACTCGTAAGCTTACACACAACGCTGTGACTGATATCACAGCTGCCCAACTCACCTTCCTTCCTGTTCATGTCTTTCTCGACTTGTCTCTCGTGGAAAGGCTGTTACCTCTGCTTCGCATGGTTGCGCCTGTACACAAAGCCACGGACTCACCGTCGAGTACAGCACCGCACTCAAAAGGCAGTACTCGGCCGGCAGCACCTCGAACGTCTGTGCAGACGCCTTCCATAAGACGCCTAAAGGCCGAGCCTCACGCACCTGCCGAGTACGCTGCAGTCCGCTGCCCTCTCATCCGACTGTCGATCCGTTGCCCGGCCCCACTGAACAGGCGTGGGTCATGGGGAGATGGGGCGCACTTGAGGTCTGGCATCGTTACCATCGATGTGCACGGGCTCAATGTCGCCGTTGCGGAGGACAGGCCGATTGCAAGTGCTTCGCGCCGACCAAGCCAAGTACTGGCGGAGACGACTGACCGAGGTGGAGTCAAAGTTCAGTGGCAGACAGCTGTCTTCTTGTTCAGTAGAGCGCAAGGTAGGTTGATAGTGTGAAGCATTGCTGACGATGCAGAGAAACAGGCATCAACCTTCCTCATCGTAGGACCTTTGGCGCCTGAGCCGGGTGACGAGGGGGTCCTTCTGCCCTCGATTTCCCTTCGCTCAGACATCACACCGATTGGCGAGAAAGCGCAGTCGATGGCCTGTGCGATACCTTCTGTCCAATTCAAGATCAGGCAATCAACGGTTGAAGGCCTGCAGTTCTTCGCTGATGATATGACGCACTGGCTCGACGGGGCCTTCGGCGACGGATCGGCTCCCAAACCCAGAGACGACCTAAAGATGATCGGAAGCAGGTTTTTTGGCTCCAAGGCGTCAGCTTCGGCCTCCAGCTCTGATGATGAGTTTGAGGACGAAGAAAATACGACAGTGACCCTCTTCAGCATCGCCGTGAGCGAGGTGGCTATGGTGCTACTGGTGCCCAAGTCTGGGCAATCTAGCGAGCGCATTTTATCGTTGCGGGCGTCTGATCTGGACATGAAGGTAAACTCGAGTACGACAGACAAGCAGGAAACTGCCGTTTCAATCACAGCGATGGACGCCGATTTGTTCCACCGCGAAGAGGTCGGCGGCGAACCCAGACGCTTGTTCGGACGAACAACGCCCCTATCATTAACAACGCATACCCAGCCACTCCTGACCCTGCGGTTCTCGTCTCTGACCAAACCTGATCGGACAAAGGAGACTGGCATCCGCCTTTCGACCTCGGCTTGCTCGGTCTTCGTCACTGAAAATCTGGACTGGGTTGGTGACCTCAAGCTGTATGCCAAAACGCCTGAGGGCGTGTTCGAAGACGTCGTCCCTAGCGAGGTGACCCGACTGCATATTCTACTGCACGACTGCTCAGTGCACATCGCTGCGCCAAATTTACCTGGAGCGTTGCTTATCGTAAGCAACGTTGCTGAAGTACGGACGACAATGGAGAATTACTCGGACGAAAACTGTATTGACATCGGTGTGTCGGGCGTGCACGCGCTTGCTATCGATGATTTGTCCACCGCCATTCCACTGCCTATGGGTCATCCGATGTCCTTGGACGCATGGAAGCGTGCTGGCTTCGTGCAACTGGTGGAGTTGGTGGCTATGGACGCACAAGTCATACGCACCGAGCTACCTCGGGTTTCAACTCTGGTAGATGTCATTCATGGCAGCGTACGCGTCACAGCGTGCGCAGACTCGTTCGCAACGCTGATTGCGCTGGCGGGCGATGTCGCAAACGTGATCCCTTCTGCGCCGCCAGTGGACCAGCCGAAGCGCCGGACAATGACGCTGGACCAGTCGGTGGACGTATTCGCCTCGGTGGACCTACAGGCTTTCAATCAGGCGCCGGAGTTCTCCACTGGCCTTGATATGATAGACGACAACCTCCCCACGAATTTGGACTACCTCGACCACTCTGCTGGCGCCAAGCCGTCGACTGTGGACCGCCAGACCGGCGAATCGCTTAGGTCGTGGGAGACGCCGGATGAGAATGACAGAATAGACACAAACAGCGGGACGATCAGGATCTTGTCTGATGAGCCGTTCGATGAGGAGGAGGACTACTGGAACACCCTGCCTGATCTTGAGCAAGGTATCGAGTGAGTGGACCGGCGAAGGGAGAAGAGGAGCCGAAGGGAGTACTGACCTCGCAGGACTCGACTAGGCATGACTCGTGTGCGGGTGCAGGATTGCGCTGTGGTAGTCATGTTGCATGAGGGATATGACTGGCCGCGAACAAGGAAGGCTATCGAGGACGAGATCAAGGCCATGCGCAGGCGGCTCGAGAAGATCAAGCAGCTGCTCGCCTCAGGGCAGAAGGCCGACGCGTCCATTGACAACACTAGCTCTGTGCTGTTCAACTCGGTGTATATCGGCTTCGAGCAGCGGGAGGATATGGACTCGACTCAGCTACTCGCCGCGATTGACGAGGAGCTTGAGGATTTGGCCCGCGCCGAGACGGAGACCCAGAGCAGTTGGCAGACCTTCCCGCAGGCTGGCGGTCTGCCTGCCTCAGCACGCGGCGGCCAGCCGGCGGCGGGGAAGAGGTCGAGCGTGAGGCTGCATGGCAAGCGCTTGACTCGCTCGAAGCGGCCGCAGATTGAGTTCAAGGTTGATGGCGTGAAGGCCGATATCGATGTGTACGGCGCCGACGAGGAGACGGCGTCTTTCGTGCACGTCACGGCCCGGGAGTTCGAGATCCTCGATCACATCAAGACGTCGACGTGGAAGAAGTTCTTGACAGAGATGAAGGCGGACTCGCGTGGCAACGTGCGCGAGACGGATGCGAACATGGTGCGGCTGGAAATCGCAACTGTGCGGCCGCATCTGCCGTCGCCCGAGGAGGAGATACGTCTGAAGGTGAGTGTGAAGAGGGCGAGTGATAGGGTCTGGTCCAGAGAGTCTGGCAGCGCTCAAGTATCAGGAGACTCGGTGACTGAGGACCGCAGCGTGGAAACTGCACATCGACGTTAAAGCCCACCGCTAACGCCAGTTCAAGATCCTACCCCTCCGCCTGCACGTCGACCAGGACGCCCTCGACTTTCTCAAGCGCTACTTCAACTTTACCCCGCCCGGCGTCGCCGACGCTCTACCCGACACCCCCGCTGCTACCAAGAGCACCCCCGGCCCCTTCTTCCAGCACGTCGAAATCTTCCCTGTCGAGCTGAAGCTCGACTACAAGCCCAAGAGGGTCGACTACAACGCCCTGAGGCACGGCCGTACGATCGAGCTCATGAACTTCTTCCATTTTGAGGGCGCAGAGATGACACTCCGGCACGTGACGCTCTCCGGCGTGACGGGCGCGACGCGACTCTCAGACATGCTGCAGGACATCTGGACACCTGATGTAAAGGCGAACCAGCTCGCGGACGTGATCTCGGGCGTGTCGCCTGTGCGATCTGTTGTGAATGTCGGGTCTGGTGTCGCGGATCTGATCCTCCTCCCGATCGAGCAGTACCACAAGGACGGGAGGGTCGCACGCGGCGTCCAGCGGGGCACGAGCTCATTCGTCCGGTCAACGGCAATGGAGATGATGAAGCTCGGCGCGCGGCTGGCGACTGGGACGCAGGTCGTGCTCGAACAGGCGGAGGGGATCCTGGGGGCGAAGATGGGCGACAGCGTGGTGCTGGAGCCTGTGCGCGGTGCTGGGGAGGGCGAGGGGCTGGCGGGAGAGGTGTCGTCGGATGACGAGGGCCACGATGCGCAAGTTAGCAGGTATGCGAACCAGCCGAGCGATGTGCGCGAGGGTGTCAAGGCGGCGATTGAGTCGTTGTCGAGTAATTTGAACTCGGCGGCGCAGACGATCCTTGCGGTACCGATGGAGGTGTATGAGGGGGGTTCGGGCGAGGTGAGTAGTGGAACAGAGCGCCAGCTCTGCCTGCGAGCAGCTAGGCCGTGCGTGTTCAGGAATGCCCATCGAGTCTATGGCCACGGCAAAAGCAACGGCAACCTGTCCCCCGCGAACATCAGCGGGCGTGCGTAATGCCTTGCTCCTGTCACCGGGTGTGACATTTTGTTTTGTCAGCAGGGCTTCACTTCTTGCATATGACTGCGTCTCTCAGACTGCCACCGCCACGATATCGACATATCTACATGGTTTGCGCCTCTGCTCAGTCACACAATTGCCTCGCTGCTCATATCCTCTCGGGCCATATTGACACTGATCCCAGGGCCCACTCAAGACCGTCGTCCGCGCAGTCCCCATCGCCGTGCTCAAGCCAATGATCGGCGCATCCGAAGCCGTAAGCAAGACGCTCTGGGGTCTGCGGAACACGCTCGACCCCGAGGGGCGGCGTGAGATCGGTGACAAGTACAAGTAACGTGGCTAGGATTGCAGGCCTGTGCAAGGAGACCAACCTGAGCAGTGTGGCAGGTAATAGCCCGCGAGAGTGCGAGATAGTCAGACGAGCTCGGTGAAGGGCGTGTTGTCGACTTTGGTACTATGTATATCATAACAGGCAAGCTTGATTAATGGCATGGACACGCACAAGGTTTTACTGTTCGAAGTGCGATAGCACAACAGTACCACTCAGCGCGCTTTTGTGGTGCGGATGGGAGGCTTATAATCGTACACTATATGTTCCATAACTGACGCAAACGCGCAATGCTTACTTGGAATACGCACTTGACGTGCGAGTATTCCCTCGTACAGGGATATTGGGATGTGAACGCACTCGCAAGCTGCTACCTCTTGACGTTCACGTACACGATGCAGCGAACCTACCTTTGACCATCGCCATCCTGCAGCTATTTACGAGATCCACAAGCTGCATGATCGAGCCGGTGCCTCATGTGTCAGAACCACGCATTTCCGGTTTTCCGGCGTGGCAACATCAGGACTGACTCATGGCAACTTCATTCTCCCATCACTCATTCTGTAAGTGTCGATCAGAGTTGCCTAACATCCTATCGGTCCTCACCTGCTACAATGTCCTCGACTGCGAATACAGAAAGAGAGCACCGCGTGAAGGACGTACCCGTTCGACTGGTGCAGTTCCCGCGCACCGACTGGAAAGGGGTCATCTTCGGTCATCCGGTATTCGACCCACTAGAGGTCAGGCTCAAATGCCAATGGGCGGCCCGTGAAGCCAGCAAGCGCTGGGCGACCGCGCTTGAGACCAGAGATCTAGGCGATCTTGATGCCATCGACTTTGCCCTTGCCGTCTTTGACAAAATTACAGAGGCGTGAGTACTTTCTGTCGTGTGTACCTCGGATACTCGGCTAACTAAAGAAATGACCACATTCGCCTTCTACGTTGCATCTACCTGAATTATCGAGTCTCGACCTCACAATGGATCGAAAGTATGCGCCAATGCACTGAAGCGTTATATCCTATAGTACGTCTGTCATGGGACACCTTGAGCCGGACCATATTCAGTCTTCTGACAGCGCTCAGGCGTACGAAACTATCGAGCAAGTCTTCCCCAATGATCCCAAGCTGCGGTTGTTCACCAAGGAAATCGTTCTCGAGTTTGTTCCCGCTGCAATGCAGAGAGTCTGGAGCGAAGACGAAGACAGCCCAGCACCTGGCCCCGTCAAGACCAGATTGGACTTTGATCGATTCACGGCCCGGTACATCCCTCGCCCAGAGGATGTACCTCCCCGGCTCTTCAAACTTCTTGACCCGGACGGTAAGCACCCCGACGCGCCGAAATACATCTGGCTAGATTCTTTCAACAAGGAAGTCCCTCCTCCATCGGGAGCAGCAGACGTTGCTGCCGTGGCCGCGGTGATCGAGGGAACCAGTTCGGTGCATTCGACCACCACTGTGCACACACCTTCCGCTCCAAATACAGGTTCGATGACCAGTCCACACGCCTCCACTCCTTCACGTTCACCGACACCTATGTCCCCCCGTGCAAAAGAACCTACAAGGACAGCTCCACGCACAGTCGCACGTACCTCCACACCTACCAGCACACCCACACGTTCGACGGGGCTCCTCTCCTCGCCTCACTTCTCCTCTCCCCATGCTCATTCACCTAGCCGCCAGTCTTGCGTCACCAGGTAGGCATAGTGACCATGCGCTCCCCCACGTCTTAGTAAATAGTTGTGTTGCATGTGAGAGTTCCCTACCAATGATCAGCGTCAGCCCCTTCCAACATCTCGTGACTGTTCAGGTCCTGTAAAAGAGGGCCGCACGTTCTACGAGGAGGTAGTTGTGCAAACACCAGAGTGATAAGCGCAGTGTCCTGTTGATCTGTATGGGATACGCATATACGCAGTCTCTACTGCCTGAACATCTTCATGAGATTGAGAGATTGATCCGACAATAAATATGAGTACGACCAGTGGCAAATCGAGGCCATCCCTCGCAAACATTCCTTTCGTTTTCTTCATTCTCGCAAATCATTCTATCAGCATTGCGACATCACTATAGTTGTCTGTCTGTCCATCGATTCAAGAGCTTTCTGAGATCCCTACTCAGTCGACCATTCATGTCCTCTCAACGATTGTGATCCCTCATGGCGTTCCTACAACGTTTCTCCAGGCTTACCTTGTGGTATGACCTGTTAGTAAACGCCCTTCCTTTCCGCTATCCCCTCACTTCCCGGACCATCAGCACTAGCGACAAACCGAAGCCGGCGGTGTGTACTTTGGCACGGACAGTCGGAAACGAGGATTATCGGTACGCTACGACCAACTCGACCCCGGCATCCCTACGAGTTGTGCTACGAGCACCAGCTTCACGCTTCTACAAGGGTTATGAGGACTTGTTGAAGGTTCTCGAGGAGTCTGGCCATACCATCGGTCCTGTGTTCGAGCTTATCCACCACTACCTGCCAGGGGAGGCTTCTGGCACTCGTCCTACCATTAGCAGAGAGGATCAACTGGAAACGCTCATCTTCAACGACTTATACGGCCCCCTGAACTTCCTCTCCCGACTTCTCAACCTAGGGAGACAGCTTGGGAACCAGCTAGTGACCGAGTATTTGTCGTGGAACAACAGAAAGGCGACAGCGAGGACCGATCTGATCCTCGTCTCGCCAACAGACGACCCCAACGTTAAGCCTTGCTTCCCGTTGGAGCTCAAACCCGAGTCTGTCTATACGGCAGATATGAGGAAAGCCTTGGACGACCTGGGCGGTTCCGAATGCTCCATAGTTGTAGGCGTCCGCCAGTCTCTTCGCAGAGACCAAATCACTGTGGCTCTCGACCCGTCTGGGACCGATGATGGCGATACTTCTCAAGGCAGCGAGACGTACATCTGCACCAACCGCACCATCCCGACCGAAGCCGAGATATGTTTGTACCGTATTCTGGAGGCGTCCGCATACGCATGGTGTCTAGGTGTTTCATTGGGGGGGGGGGTGTCGCAGGGGACTGCGTGGCATCTTGTCAAGAATGCTGAGCTGGAAGAAGACGGCAAGAAACGACCCGCTATACTCGTCTCGCGCCGCGGTGGTGCTGGTAGCGAGGATTACGAGCACACACTTCCGAAGGAGGAAAATCTTCCAGCTGTCAAGACCACCGACAAAAGGTCTGTGTTCATGGAGTCAATCGGGCGTGCTTGTGTGGGTGAGGAGGAGAGGCCTGACAGGCTAGTCAAGGACTCAGCACCAAGAGTACCCTGCCACTTGCTTGGTCTACTTGCGGGTGCCCTAATGGGCTCGAAAGAGAAAAACGATCGACAAGAGTCTGATCTATGGCCCGGACCAAAGGACCCGGCTCAACCGACCCCCAACCGCCACAAAAAGAAGAAGACTAGAGCAAACGTCGGTCCTCAGCCAGCAACACCAACTAGAAAAAAGCCTAGGCATTAGCAGTTTCTACCAGAATCTCTGATACTGCTGCATAAGCTCTCAGATCACTGAGATGAGGTATGTCGCTGCTGGAGATCAGCCAGCTTACCACCAGCTTCCGAATCACCCAACTCACTTCTTGTTGCGTCGAACCCAGTACGGCATTCTCTTCTTCCTGAAGTTGCTTGTATCAATACCAACAGTACATGTGTAGATGCAATGCTTCGGCGTTTCAACACCACTCTGGCCGTCATCTCTGTAGGTCTTGGCGGTCCACCGCGATACCACTTAACGGGTATTCCACAATCGTTGATGAACGTTGAGTCAGCTATATACATGTAGATATACTGTATGTATCGTAGCTGCAGATACACCTCCTCTCACTCCCATCAGATGGCAAGAGGTCTCAGTCACTTACTGTTCATCTGCCTTGTACTGACGACTGATCCTTTGCCCAAGATGATGTCGTGCCGACCAACAAAAAGCTACATCTGGTCCATCGGTGAGCTGCATTCAGTGTACTGTAGAAAGAAAGATGGAGTCATTGCCCAACACGTACAGTAGGTGATAGTTTGTCCAGCCAAGCCATCTCTCAGATGACAGACTACCTTGCTGCAGTATGGCTGCTGATCTTGATACTGTTGTGGTACGCAGCGTACAACGTCATACTTTGGCTCGAGTAACTCGTCAAGATCTTACTCCACCATGCATGCACGTAAACCTTATACTTCATGATGCTCCACTCGAGGTGTGGTCCGCTTGTCGGGTGTACACCATAGTTGTACAATAGCATAACCGCCAGGGAGACAAAACGCTGCTTTGCATGACTTCACTCTTTGAACAGAGCTGCACGAGCAGTGCGTCGCCGCACTTGGCTCAGCTGCGTTAACATATATGTGCATGTACATCTGCTTACATGCTGCGCGGTGAAGCGAGCACGCTCAGCTTCACGAACGTCACAGCCTCCTCTGGCTGCACCCCTCCTCATCGCTGCAGACCGCCTCGAAGTACATGAAATCAGCAGACAGTACGGTACGTATCAGATTACAGACTCGTGTGGTTAGTGACACTATACACTGAACTCAACGATATCGCTGACTGCAGCATGGCTTGTGATCAATTCAACATCAAGATTCATCAAATGAAGCCGCGGTTGTCTCTAACGTTGTAGCTAGACCTCCGAAGCCAAGTGAGGTGACTGAAGTAGGTTCCGCCGTAGTCGCTTCCTGCATTGCTCGAATTACAAAACTTGACCCTACAGTATGAACATGGGCTCAGATGCGCTAACTTTGCCACAGAAAACACGCCTAACATAGAGAACATGACATGAATACCGTACGATGCAGTTACTACCTAGGCAGCGCATCAATCAGCCCCAACCAACACACTCCTTACACTCCGTAGCTGACGAGTCTCCTTTAGGGCCAGACTGGGCTGCGCCATCATGACACTGCAGAGCTGCACCCGTATCTTTGTCACATACACTCCCCGCTTGACGCGGTTTCATACAAGCACAGGAGCAGCCTTTGAAAGTCTTAGCAGAACATGCCCATCTGACTAGCTCCAATGCTCACTGAGTGAACAGTGTACTGTATATCTCCGTGTCTCCCTCGTGAACACCATGCGCAAGTGAGTCTGCAGACTGAATGCTGTGTAGTAGAGGGCAACAACGCCGAGCTTGTAGTACTTCACCAGGAAGCACCGGCTCGATTTTTGACTAGTGCTCGGTTCGCGCTGCAGTTCTCTGATCCATGCGGTACGCTTTGACCTAATGCAACAGTTATTGTGAGCTTCTCTCCAGCTATTCGCAGTACTCGTAGCAGTAAGGAAGCTCTGTGACATCTTGACGCTGCAGCATCTGAAAACTTGCAACACTGGGCGCTTGCAAAAGCGCTTGCAGCTTCCTGCTTTTCATCCAGGCTTTCTCCCAACCCTGCGCAGCATCCGTGATTGCTCGTCACCTACATGCAGGTTCTTGTTTTGGCAAGACTCTCGGAGCCACCGGATGCTATCAAAGTAGATACGGCCGTAGTCGCTTTCTGCATCGCACTATTCACAACAGTCCTAAACCTCCCCCTCAGCTATTCGCTGCAACTTCAATTCCTGCAACATCGTTTGCACCAAGCGAACGTGCGCGCAATGAGTGGCTGCAATATCCATCTGCGTGCTTCAGAAGGAAGCACCTACAGACCGTGATACTGAGGCAGACATCAATCTTGTCTCCTGTAAAAATCGAATGTACAGTATCTTCACTGCTCATAAAAGGCACGGGTGTGGTACGCCGACATGTATCAACTGGAGTTGCTGAGTATCATCCGCGTTGGAAGCCTTCCTTTGATCACTAGCTCGTGCTGCGTGCTGATTCACAGTGATCGCTATCTGAGCTCGAGCAACATCGCCTGCATGTTCCTTCTTCAGGTGCCTTTCCACTCTCACTGTCATTCTCCTTCCTCTAAATCTCCAGACACAACGATGCATGATGCACCACCTCATATAGACTACTGACAGTTTTTGTAGGCGCCTTTTCTGTTGAACGGAACGCTTTTCTTCTAGACGGTGATACATTTCCCGAATATAGGGGGACTACAGCTAACATATTGAATACCCCCCTGCCGCCAGAAGGCAAAACTGATCAAAGGGGCATTGGTGGCATGTGGCACATTGCTAGCTAGCGCTATCACTCATTGTGCTGTACGTTGTGCACATATCATGCATGGACATCTAGCATGCATCTTCGGTGAAGCTGAGGGAAGGCGCATGGATGATTATGCACATCAAGGACACGAGGCACTATTTCCAGCAGCCTTTGAGGAAACTAAGCAGGTATAATGAAGATTTTTGTCCGAGCCAATGCATCAATCCGATGTTTAGAGCTGATGGGCTACTGCTAGGACACATACGCATATTTGGTGATGATTTTCAGCTAGATACATGCATGTTTGACTGGAAAATTGAGTAGAACCTCGAGTTCGAGCTTCTCGAGGTGCAGAGTAAAGTGTTGTTACGAAAGATTATATCCGTTATATTCGGTAAAGGCATTTTCGTTCAAACCAAAAAGGCGCCTTCGAAGATTGTTTGTCACCTCGGTCGCTTTCTGAGTGCCATACTCATGCAACGCTCTTGCCCGCAAGCACGCCCCTCCCGTATCGCATGTATCGCATTCAAGCATTCACGTGAATCCCCTAGCTTACGCTTGTGCAGAATGTACCGCTCATGTGACCACTGTGACTCTCCCGGCTCTCCTCCTGCCATATGCCATTGGGCAGCGATAGCATGGGAGAATACGCGAAGACGATGCCGCAACGGTGTGCACCCTGTTTCTTGCGCGTGCATGTGAAGAGGCTTGGTCGAGACTGTGACAACGCATAATGCATGGTGACTGAGAGATGAGCAGATGCAGTTTATGGAATGATCCTCTAATCGATTCAGAGCACACCTGATAGACCTGCTATCTGATCTACACCGTAGCTAGCTGCTACCTGGTTTTGATGAAACGCCGCACCCCAGACGACGAGCTTATCCTCTGGGATCTCCACAACCCCGCTCCTAAGCGAGCTGGAGCCACAGTCGAGCGTCATCCTGCCAGCTGCGAGCGCGCGTGAGCACGTGAGCAGCGCGCACGAGTCGGAGTCGAGCCAGTCGAGCCAGTCGAGTCCGCCAGTCGCATGCCAGGTATACCAGCGCTGCACTCATGCGCCAACCTGCGGCAATGCCATAGGGCAGGAGAATAAACAGCCTGTGCCACGACCTAGGTCCGTGTAAAATCACCGCAATGCCGTACTCTGGGTAGGGTGCAGGGCTGTTTGGCAGGGTACAGATGTTCGAGAGTAGTAACAACAAGGATGCATAGATGGTATGAACGACGTGCAAGGTTTAGGTTGATGTGCTGTATCGGTCCATAGGAAAATCACAACTCATAGGGCAAGGAAATGAAGTAGATCGTGAGATAGCATTGATACGAAGACTGGTCGGAGGATAGATGAGACACCGATGTCAGTCAGCCAGCAAGCACCGAGCCCGAGCAGAGAGAGCTAGAGCGATTCACGCGAGTCAAGTCCGTCAAGTCAGGTGAGCGGCATAGCAGCTGGCATTACACGGTGGCGTCGAGCTCTGCACGCAGTAGTGCAGTGCACTTGGCTATGAGCTATGAGACTTATGCTATGATGCAGCATGCAAAAGGCCTTGGTCAGAGCGAATGTATCATCTGGGAACCACGAGCGCGAGGGATGTCCTCTATGATGTCTGATATCTTGAGCCTGAGTGCAGAGTGTGCCATATGCCAGATGCTCGAGTTAATGCGAGGAAGGACGATCTGCATCTGCACCTGCTACATGCTACACCTTCCTGGCCTCCTCAGACCCTCCTGGACTGCCGACACGCGACACATTGACCCCGCGTCCAACCCCCTCCCTACCCTTTACCCCTCCTTCCCTGTTCCCTGCCCAGCTGACACCTGCGCTGAATGCACAACACACACCCGCCAGCCAGCCAACCAGGTCATGTCCTCGTCCTACAGCTTACAGCATACAATGCATGCAGCATGCAGCATGCAGTGTGATACAACAGCGATCTAACAGAGTAGCGTAGCGGCACTGTAGCAGCACTGTAGCAGCGTAGCACTGTAGCAGCGTAGCACTGTAGCAGCGTAGCACTGTAGCACTGTAGCACTGTAGTAGCGTACACCCCACATACCCCTCGTCCCCCGCCCCTCACATCCATCCATCCACCCAACATCTGACCATAGACTCCTACTTGCACCCACACACCATATACTCCCGCCCTGCCACCCCGCCTGCGACCACCTGACCCTATTCCATTCCATCACTGCGTCTACTACTGCTCACCACCACACCACACCACCACCACCACCCAACACCACCACACCACATACACTCCACAGCACAGCGCATCCGCGTTGACACTGCATACTACTACGACCAGCGACTAGCTAGCGACGGGCGCTGCAAGACAAGGAGCACTTGGGCTACTACTCGGACACGGACCCGGCCGACGCACCGACGACTCGCACTCGGCGCACTCGACGACACTGACGCCTCGACTTGGAACGCATACCAGACGTAGACGCGACGAACGCGTACCAGAGCACCCAAGCAGGCTGAGATAGGTGCGTGCATTGGGCGGATCGAGGTCGTGAGCGAAAGGGGGATGTTGGATTGGGGGGTGTTGATTGGGGGCTGGGTGTTGTTGGGCGGGTGAGGGGTGGTGGTGGTGGTGGTGGTGGTTGTTGGCGGGGTGTTGCTCAAATGCTGTTTCTGCTGTATATGTTATATATGGCAGAGGGAGCGCACTGCAGTCGCGGTTCTTGATTGCTGCTGCATTCGGCAGTGGGTCATTGCTGTTGATTGTTGGTCGCTACCAACAACAGAGCGTGAGCAGCTCCGAGTACAATACACCCTACTACCAATGACCATGACGCATCTCGCTACTCGCTCGCTGCTCGCTGCTCTGCCCTCTGTGCATCGCCTTGCTGTTTGTTCGTGAGCGCCGATGGGGCGTTGCAGTGTGGATCGGGGTGGGTGGTCTTGGCCACCGGGGTGGGTGGCAGGAGGATGGGGTGGTTGGAGGATGGGGAGAGGGGAGAGGGGGCAGGTTGAGAGAGAGAGAGGCTTGTCGAGAATGGCAGCTAGCATGCAGTCAGGCATTGCACGAGCACATGCAAGGGATGGAGGACGAGGGAGGAGGGGGCAGGGGGGTGCCGCGTGATACTGAAATGAAAGGGGATGGCATGCGGGCCTGGGAGGAGCAGCAGCTACTACTACAAACAACTCGAGATACCCCGTGCTGACACAGTCTCTTTGTCTCAACGTTCCTCCACACCCTCGCTCCTGTGCTCTTGTATCTTCGATCTGGTGCGAAACGATGCTCGACGATACGCCGACGCCGACTGCACTGGACGACTGCAAATCACATCTCTCTGATGTTGCTTGTGTTGTACTGCCAACCACAACGCGCATCTCGACCACCTCAACTCGTGTACCTCGTCCCCATTTGTTCAACACTCGCGACACATGCTGCTCCTGCTCCACTCTGATGCGCATGCCCTCGCCTTCGTCCTATCGATCGCATTGTTGCTCGTCTGGCGCACTATGACTCGCTGCCGGCGTTCTGTGCTTCGCTGGTGTCGATGTTCCCCTCGCCGACGTCGTGTTGTGGTGATCACGCCTCCCGCTCTGCCAATATACGCTTCTGCGTCGCCTGATGGCTCCTATACACTCCCCGCGATCGCGATAAACTCCTCTGCGTCGCTGGATATCCTGGCATCTCCCCACGCCTACGCGTCTTTCGATGCCCACAACTCCCGCCAACAGCCAACATCACCGATCATGAGCAGCCTCGTCAATGGAGTGAGGGTGTCTGGTGAGTACAGGAGCGAGAGTGAGAGTGCGAGAGGGCGAGCTTGCGAGCACTCGAGCATTCGAGCGCGACGAGGGTTGGGGAGGGCGATGTCGAGCTCCTCGAGTACATGAGGAGAGTTGAGGAGATTAAGAGCAGGACGAGTTCGAGCTGTGCGGGTTTGAGCTTGAGCTGGATGAGTTCGAGCTGTGCGAGCTTGAGCGTACGAGCTTAGGCTGTATGAGCTTGAGCTGTATGAGCCTTGTGTTAGCTTGAGCTGTACAAGCCTGACCAGTACGAGGAGTTACGAGCTTGAGCTGAACGATGTTGAACTGTACGAGCTTCTGCTGTACGCCTCGAGTTGTACGAGTCTAAGCTGTATGAGTTCGAGCTTGAGCAGTACGAGCTGGTACGAGCTGGAGCTAAACGGTACGGAGTAACACGAGTCTGAGCACTCGGGCACGCGTTCGGTGCCGTACGAGCATGCGCTGGAAGAGCTGGACGGACACGAGCAAGGCCGGTACAGCTCGTGCCCGTGCTCGAGCGGGTCCTGAGCGAGCGGGCATTGCAGTGCGTGCTGATTTGAGCTGAGCAGTTTGCTAGTCGAGCAGAGCTGGGCAGTCGAGCTGGGCAGTTGAGCCGGGCAGTCGAGCAGAGCAGAGTTACAGTCGTGCTGGACAGATTATGTCTGCACGTCTTCCATGTCGACTTTTTCTATATGTTCTACCTGCTTTGGCTGCCCTTGTGCTCTATCTGCTCTGCCTGCTCTGGCTGCCCTCGTGCTCTGTTAGCTTTGCCTGCTCTGCTTGCTCTGCCTGCTCTGGCTGCCCTTGTGCTCTATTTGCTCTATCTGCTCTGCCTGCTCTGCCTGCTCATATCTCGCTTAGACCTCTCCATCTATCTCATATCCTCCATCTCATATGCCCGATCTCTCATCTCGCTCAGCCCCATCATATGGTTCGCTCCTAGGACCCGCTACCTCGACTCGCTCGTCGAGCTCTGTCTGCCAAGACGGCTCTCCCTCCTTCCAAAACCCCCTTTTCAAGACTCTTCGCTGACACCCCAGACGACCCGAACCGCGTGGTGACGGTCACTGCGCACGAGGGCAAGACGGGCCAGGAGATGCAGATCACGTACACAAACTACAAGGTCGTCGGGAATGGTAGTTTCGGGGTGGTGTTTGCGGCCAAGATGCTTCGTGAGTACCGCGAGCCAGCGAGCGCGAAGCGCGAGATGGCGAGCAGCCTGGGTTCGGCTTCGTCTGCTGCTATGGTTGGTGAAGAGAGTTCAGGGGCGCACGTTGTGAAGACACCGATGCGAGGCTGAACTCGCATCGAAGCAGGGAGCGTTCGAGTGTGGTTCTGCGCTTGAGCTGGGGTCAGCGTCTGGCCTCAATATTCGCGGAGAAGAAAGATCAGTCCTCAAAGTGACGCTGCTGTGTCTGAGCAGGAATTGGACATGTCGGCAACACTGCTGCTGCATCTGATCCTTCATTATCTGTTTTCCATGCTGTTTCGACACTCACAGCTCGCTCTATTACACTTGACCCTCTCCTCCCACTCTCCACATCTATCGTCCTGACTTTCCCTCGAGCCGCGGCGTACCCGCCCTGCAGCTCCCGTCCTTTGCTTGCCCTTTGTTCATCCACCACTCCTGTCCTGCTCGCGGCCCCGTCCAGCTCGTCCGCTGGCATTTCACTCTTATAGCGCTCGCATGGACGTTCCGCTGAGTCGCCTGCGTGATTCGCTCTTCCTAGTTGCAGCCTCGCTTCACTCGATTGGACCATACACTCATGTCGCGTGCTCGCAGCCTCGCTCTGCTCGACTGCGAGCACACACTTCTGTCTCGTGCTCGGGGCCTCGCTGCGCTCAGCCCCTCGCACTCAGCCCCTCGCACCCTGCCACGCTCGCAGCCTCGCTCCGCTCGGCCGCTCGCTGACCTCAGCAACCAAACTCGCCGACGGCACCGAGGTCCCAGAACAAGAAATCGCCATCAAGAAAGTCCTCCAGGACAAGCGCTTCAAGAACCGCGAGCTGCAGATCATGCGCCTCGTCTCCCACCCGAACGTCGTCGACCTCAAAGCCTTCTTCTACTCGAACGGCGACAGGCGGGACGAGGTCTACCTCAACCTCGTGCTCGAATTCGTCCCCGAGACCGTCTACCGCTCCCTGCGCTACTACACCAAGCTCAAGCAGGTCGTCCCCATGCTCCAGGTCAAGCTCTACATGTACCAGCTCCTGCGGTCCCTGGCGTACATTCACTCGGTCGGCATCTGCCACCGCGACATCAAGCCCCAGAACCTCCTTCTCAACCCGAACACGGGTATCCTCAAGCTCTGCGACTTTGGCTCGGCAAAGATCCTCGTCGCCAACGAGCCAAACGTCTCGTACATCTGCTCGCGGTACTACCGCGCCCCCGAGCTCATCTTCGGTGCGACAAACTACACCACCAACATCGACGTGTGGTCGACAGGCTGTGTCATGGCGGAGCTTATGCTCGGCCAGCCGCTTTTCCCCGGCGAGTCTGGGATCGACCAGCTCGTCGAGATCATCAAGGTGCTGGGCACGCCGACGCGCGAGCAGATCAAGACGATGAACCCCAACTACATGGAGCACAAGTTCCCCCAGATCAGGCCCCATCCGTTTGTCAAGGTGTTCCGCCCACGCACGTCGCCGGACGCGATCGATCTCATTTCTCATCTGCTGGAGTACACGCCGACGGCGCGTTTGACGTGAGTGAGCCGGGGGCGTAGCTCCCGGCGATTCCCAGCTTGAGCTAGCCCCGTCCGATTGCCTTCCCTTGTATCACCTGCTGGACCTCGTCCGCTCCGCCAAGTACTGGATTCATATCGACGTTACGAGTTGCCTGCTCTACCTCTATCCTTCACCATCATTTTGCCCCTTTGTCTTGTTCCCCTTCTCGTCTCCTTTCTTTCACATTCTCCCTACCTCACCTCCCCCTTCCACACGCTGCTTGAGTGTTTGGTTGCTGTCTCCCCTCGTCTCGAGTCTGGCCGCGATTGCTCTCGCTATCTGATGTCCCCGTATCCCCCTGCCTCGCAGCCGCGCTTCGCTCGGCCGCTCAGCAATTCCCTTTCGCTCCCCCGCTCCCTCGCTTCGCTCGGTCGCGTGGTCGCTCGCTAACCCCAGCGCCCCCGAAGCCCTCGTGCACCAGTTCTTCGACGAGCTGCGACAGGAAGGCGCCCGCCTCCCCAACGGCAAGGACATGCCCGAGCTCTTCAACTTTACCCGCGAGGAGCTCTCCAGCAGGCCGGATCTGCTGCGCAAACTCATCCCGAAGCACGCCGAGGCCGAGCTGCGTTCCCGCGGGATTGACGTCGACAACTTTGAGCCTATCCCTCTGGAGCAGCTGCGCATCAGTCTGGACTAGGGAGTGGAAAAGAGGATAAGTGGGGCTGCATGTTGAGAGATCAGCTGGGCATAAGGTCCGGCACAGAACTCCCACTAAACCATGTGGCCCTCCCCTTCCTCCATTGCTTCACCTCCTGCTCCGCTCTCCTGGCTCGCTCTCCGTCCTCGCCCGCCGCATCGTATCCTCCCTCCCCTTCCTACCCTATCCTATAGCTCCGTGTTCCGAACCCCCGCGCCCGGCTCAGCTTGTGTCCTTAATGCGTCCTCTATGTCTGGGTCGGTGGTGCCGGACAGGCTGGGCCGAGGCGAGTGCGGGTTCACTGTACGAATTGGATGAATGCATTGACTACAAGCGCGGGGGAGGAGTGGTGCTCAGTGGTGTGTTCATAAAGTGAGGTATTGAGTGGTGCTCAGTGGTGTGTTCATAAAGTGAGGTAATTGAGTGGTGTGATATGCTAAGGTCTCTAACGCTTCTGGTAACGTGGACTGGTCAGGGTGGTGGGCTCGTGGGGTGGACGAGTGCGGTATTGAGTTCTTTCGATGGGTGTCTGGCATGTGCAGTGGGGAGGTGACTTGACGAATGGTGAGGGAGGGACTAGACTTGGGTGTGCAGAGAGCAGATCAGGTTGCTTGACGTTGTGAGCCCGGAGTTCTGGATCGAAGCTGGAGGTGTAGATCGTCGCCCGCATTCTGGTGTCTAGCGCTGATACAGGAAGATATCCCGGATGTCTAACAGCTGAGGATGGGGTTGTGGAGTGGGGTGTCTGGCGGTGTCCAAACCGGTTTGTATGCTGTTGATGGCTTGCTTCACAGAGGCTGCAATCGAGGTCTGGGTGGTCACGGGTGGTCGGTAGGCGGCAGGAGTGAAGGGTCTGCAGGAGCGCACCTGAACGCGATTGCTCAAAGAGGGAGCGATGTTGCTGAAAATCCTTCATTGTCGCCTGGACCTTTCTGGACTGTCGTCGAGACTTGGTCGTTTTAAATCGTCGTGATTGACTGAACCGCGACAAATGACAGCAGCTCTAAGCTTCGGTCCATCGCAACTCGTAGTGTCCATATTTCGCTTTGGGCTGATGTTTGAATCTTGCCAGCACACAGTCGCGACTTGACTTATGACCCCACTTCAACTTCCCAAAGAATGCCTCACACAAAAGTCGCAGATCGATCCCATCTCCAAGCCCCAGTGTCGCCGTAGTCCAAAACTGCGCTTCAAGACCCCTTCCCAACCAAGTCCGGACACCCAGCCGCCCACCACCTACACCAACCGCTGCGGCTCCCGCTCCTCCCGCAACCGCGCGGCGAGGTTCTTCTGTGCCTCGTACTCGTCCAGCCTTGCTTTCCGCTCGCGCGCGCGCTGCTCCTTTGTCTGGGCCTGGTGCAGCTGTGGCGGTGGGGAGACGACGCAGGTGACGCAGTCGGGGTCGACTACGGCGTCTGGCTGCTGAACGGGTTGGGTAGAGCTGTTTTTGAGCAGGGCTCGTTCGCGGAGGCGGGCTTCGTCGGCAATGATGCCTTGGTACATGTTCTGGCGTTAGCAGAGCCATACAGCTTTGCGATGGCACGTATGACCCGGGAAAGTCAAGGGGGAGGAGTATCAGAACTTATGTCCAGATTTATAAGAGGGGACGAGTCACGTCTATCTCATTGGTGCGAGTCCTCACAGCAGCGCTTGCGTTCAACGCCTGAACTGGAGTTTCCCTCTGCTTTCCAACTACCTGCATAGAGGAGGTGGTCGAGATAGCAGATGTCCACCGACAGACCGCCCCTCGGCCCATACCCGTTTTACTTCAAGGCGACCAACTCACATCAGCCTCCTGCTTCTGCAGCCAGTGCACGCCGACCACCATGCTCCCCATAAACGCCAGGCTCGTGCCCAGGAAGATCTTTGACGCGCGGGACATGACGACAGAGTAGTGAGCTGCCAAGTAATGGAACCAGAGTAAGTGGTCGAACGACGAATTCAAAGTCAGTCCGAACAATCCCTTCGACGATTTCCGTACCTCTTTGCTACCGCGTCTCGGCGTGCCTGGGACCCGACACATCGTCCCGGAAGTCAACAATCGTGTTGGCTGGTTTCATCTTGTCCTACAACGACTCCTAACACTTGGCTGCGATCTAGACTACCTGTTTGAGCGATACCGACTGGAAGAGGTCTGCTGGACGACGCGAACGGTTTGCTCGACCCTGACGACCTCTCGCGACGGCGGACGTAGCCTGGTCCACCATGTCGGGCAATAACATCAAGGTGAGGGAGATATGGAGATGGAGCTGACGTGCAGGTGGTATGCCGGTGAGTTGGTGTCGACGAGGACTGGTGGGACGTTCGTTGGTGTTGAGCTGCGGTACGGCGGGACTGTGGGGGCACCTGAGGAGCTCCTGCATGAGCATAGCTGCCGGATGATCTACCTCCTCAGCGTTCGATCTCGCTCCAGAAGCAACTATCTGCACGCCGTCCGTGCGCAGAGTCTACTCAGGCCCCCGGCCTGCCTTCGTACAGCCCATGACCTCTTGCTGACAGCAGCTTCCGTCCCATGAACCGGATGGAAGTGGAGGCGAAGAGCGAGAGATGTGTCGATATCACGGATGACGGTCTCGCTGTGCTGATGAAGAATGCCGGGTCATTGGGTGAGTAGGTAGATTGAAGCGAACGCTGACAGCAGCTGGACCGGAGAAAGATGGTGCGTATAGTGGATTTAGGGGTTAGGCGGCTGTGACCATGGCACAGAGCCGAAGCGGCAAAGGGACACAAGGGGAATGCTTGTGTCCAGCTACTTCGCTTCAGCAAGACTCAGCTGATAGCGACTGCGAGAGGCACATGAGCCTGGCAGGCGTGGATCGAACAATTGACTGATACCAGGCTTCACTTTCGACAGAGTGTTCGACGAGGACACACCTCAAGAAGGCATTTTCGACTTCGGCGTCAAGACCATCGTAGAGGGTGAGGGCGGGCTGTGAGACGCATGCTCACGAGCAGATGTGATGACCGGCTTCAACGGCACACTATTCTGTTACGGTCAGACAGGTTCGGGTAAAACATTTAGTGAGCCGATCTCATATGAGTACGCTAACAGTAGCTATGATGGTACGCATGAGGAGACCTTCTGCCAGGGCAAGCTGACATGTAGGGTGCGGACATCGAGAACCCAGAGCTGAAGGGCTTGATCCCTCGTATCACGGAGCAAATCTTTGCCTCTATCCTCAATGCCGACAGCAGCATCGAGTACACTGTGAAGGTCAGCTACATGGAGATTTACATGGAGCGGATCAAGGACCTGCTTGCCCGTATGTCGGCGTGTCACGTATGTACTGACGCCAGCCCAAAACGACAACCTCTCGATTCACGAGGACAAGACTAGAGGCGTGTACGTCAAGGGGTTGACGGACGTGTACGTTGGATCCGAGGCCGAGGTGTTCAAGGTCATGAAGGCAGGAGCTGCGAGCCGTGCTACATCGTCAACGAGTAAGTCAGTGCGCTCAGAGCAGGGCTGACGACAGATATGAACGCCGAGTCATCACGATCACACTCCATCTTCGTCATTGGTATCCACCAGCGCAACACTGAGACTGGGTCGCAAAAGTCCGGCAACCTTTATCTTGTGGACCTGGCTGGTTCCGAGAAGGTCGGCAAGACTGGCGCGTCTGGCCAGACACTCGAGGAAGCGAAGAAGATCAACAAGAGCTTGTCTGCGCTCGGTATGGTCATCAACTCGCTCACGGATGGGAAGGTGAGCTGTGCTTGACTCTTAGTATTAACAGCAGTCCACACATATCCCGTATCGTGACTCCAAACTCACGCGTATCCTGCAGGAGTCGCTGGGTGGTAACTCGCGCACGACGTTGATCATCAACTGCTCTCCTGCGTCGTTCAACGAAGCGGAGACGCTGTCAACACTGCGATTCGGTATGCGAGCAAAGTCGATCAAGAACAAGGCCCGAGTCAACGTAGAGATGTCTCCTGCCGAGCTCAAGGCGTTGCTTAAGAAGACCACGGCCGAGCTTGCAACGACTCGCGAGTACGCTGCGCAGCTGGAAGAGGAGGTCAAGGTGTGGCGATCTGGTGGCACCGTGCAGCAAGACAAGTGGACGCCTGCGCTTGCGAACATTGTGTCGCGTGGGCCCGTTGCTGCTGCGCGTGGTTCAGCTGGCCCCACTGCCTCCCCAGGCCCAACACCATCTGCCAGCAGGCCTGACACGCCATCAGCATACGGCGCGCTTGACAAGGATGAGAAGGAGGAGTTCCTGCGTCGCGAGAACGAGCTTAGTGACCAGCTGGCAGAGAAGGAGAGCGCACTGGCAGCGAATGAGAAGCTGCTTTCAGAGCTGCGGGATGAGATCGCATACCTCAAGGAGCAGGAGGCGTCGTGGTCGAAGGTGAGGCACATCAGTGCGACTGTCGCTGACCGTCAGGAGAACAGGACTATTGCATCCGAGCTTTCTGACCTGCGCATCTCCAATGCCCGCCTCGAGTCCGAGGCAAAGGACAATGCCATCACGCTCGACACGTACAAGGACAAGGCGAACGAGCTGCAGCGCGACATTGACGACCTCAAGGGCGAGATCGAGGACTTGAAGAAGGAGAAGACCCGCGAGAAGGAGGAGGAGAAGATCAAGCGCAAGCAGGAGATGCTGAACGAGATGATGGCGAAGGTGGACCTTGGAAACGGCGCCATCGATGGCTCGGGTGAAAAGATCCGTCAGCTGTCTGCCAAGCTGGACGGCAACGACCGAGATCAGCTCCATGCGCATCTCGCAGAGGTTGAGTACACGCTTCGCGACATGCAGGAACGATTGCGTCAAGCGCAGGACGACGCCGAGCTGCAGAGTAAGCGGAGGCAGGATGCGGACAAGCTGCTCGAGAAGCGCGACGAGGCGTACGAGGAGTTGTTGGCCAAGACCGCGGGATCGGTCGATGTCGACGAGATCAGGGTAAGCATGAAGGCATCGGACTACGCTGACGGACAGGCACAGCTCGAGGCCAAGTTCGCAGGACAGGAGGAACATCTCCGTGGCGAGATTGCCGTCCTCACGGAGCGCATGGAGAAAGCTGCTGCTGAAATTCGCCGGCTACACAGCCATGTCGAGTCGTATAAGCTCTCGAACGAGGAGCTGAACCGCGCACTCACGGCCACGTCTGCAGGCAACGAGGATGGCGAGTCGTTCGCCAACGCCACGCGCGAGCTCGAGCGCAACCGCAAGCAGTACGAGATTCAGTTTGCGGAGTTTGAGATTGTCAAGAAGAGCCTGATGAAGGATCTGCAGAACCGGTGCGAGAAGGTAGGAACCGTCTGTGGGGCCTGTTGCTGACTACAGGTCGTGGAGCTCGAGATGCAGCTCGACGAAGTACGCGAACAGTACAAGGTCATTGCTCGGTCGGCCAACTCGCGCGCACAACAACGCAAGCTCGAGTTCCTCGAGCACAACCTCGATGCGCTGAACAACGTGCAGAAGCAGCTGGTAGAGCAGAACACCGCGCTGAAGAAGGAGATCGGCATCGCGGAGCGCAAGCTCATCACTCGCAACGAACGCATCCAGAACCTCGAGCAGCTGCTCAACGACGCGGACGCCCGCCTGGCACAGAAGAATCAGCGATACGAGGCACAGATCGAGCAATTCCGCAACCGCCTTGCGGAGATGCAGACGCAGCAGCAGAGCTCGTTCAACCACGCGCGTATTGCCAAGCCTCTGCGTGGTGGTGGTGGCGCGCCTGCTCCCCCTGCACCTGTGTTCTCGGCGGCCAACCCTCTCTCGCGGTTGCAGGACGAGAGTGCTGCAAGCGCCCGGCGTCGTAAGTACTGCGGTGAGAACAGTGCTGACGGTCCTCAGAGTCATGGTTCTTCTCCCCATCCCAGCAACGCTAGAGCAGCGTGCACTTGCTGCATTAGAGATTGTACACATAGATCGTTTGTGCATGCAGATGATACAGACGCCGTGTGGTCATCTGAGAGATCACCACTGACATACCGCTCAGTGCTCTGTCATCTGAACCGCTGACTTCCATGACCTGACTCCACACACGGTACCACTGTACCGCAGAGTGAAGTCGCCTTGCCAGCACACCCCCAATGACGCGTTCAGTGCTCAACCAAGCCTATACGATCACGAGTAGCCTGATGATACAGCTCAATGCCATCTGATAGTACAACATAACGCCCTAGCTCCCGACCTGCCACTCCAACTCTCCCTTCCCCCACGTCCCCTCACCCCCGTCAATAGCCTGCACCGTAACCCCAGCCCACAGCTTGACCAGATGCCTCTCCTCTTCGCCAATCCACACCCTCCCCTCTTCGCTGCCAAGCCACCAGCCCTGGGTCCCCCAGTCATCCCGTTCCCTCTTCCCACTTCCGAGCAAGTCCTGTAGCGGCGGTGGGCTCCCCCGGTCCATAAGAGCGCTTGCTGCCGGCTTCGCAAGTGACTCCGGATCGACACCAATGATCTTCGCAAGCGAGCTATGTCGCGCGTTCGTAGGGAGAGAGTCTAGTGCGCGGAGTACCTTGACAAGCTGCGGCTCGGCGAGGAGGTCGCGAAGAGGTTTGGAGGTGGCTGGAATCAGAGGCGTGGTATCGATGACGACTCACCTATCCGCTCGAGCTCGACATGCCGGAGTGGCTTGGGGTCATCACGTCGCAGCGGGTCCATAAAGATCGCGGGATCAGGCTCTGGCGGCCACTTGAGCGATGTGAGGGGGCGAAGGGGAGCGTCGGGGTCGGCGGGGGTGTCGACAGCCTCTGGGGCAGGAGGCTGTGTCTCCGTCGGTGTAGATTCTGGTGGTTCGAGTGATGGTGCTGGTGCTGAGGCTCCTTCCTTAGTGCATGTCTCTGCCAGTCAGCTGCTGAAGTCTTCTACAATTCTGATAAGCCATCCAGCTTGCAGGGCTTGGCGTTACAAACTTTGGCTACCGTGGTGTTCGACATACAACAGTCACGGTAGAGCTACAAGCACTGCGAATGCGACTGGACACGCCTGAGCATGCCTCCGGCTGCAACACGTCTTCTCCTATATAGCCCGCAGCCTTCACCCTCTCCAGATACATCTATCCCTCCTCGTTCATAATCCCCAAGCTCGACCATCTCCACTACTCACCCTTGTGCGCCTTGTAACATGCCACCGAGCAACTGCTGTCAGTGCCGTCGCTCAAGCTCACTCACTATCGCGCCGGACACGCCGAGCAGCGGTACTTGCTCTCCTGTGAGCACACAGCACACTTGTGCTGCTGTTTCTTTGGCCCCATCGCCGTCGTCGAAGCCTTGAGTCGATGTACGAAGTCGCAGAAGTACTGCCTATGCCCCAAACGACACCTGGAGATGGAAAGTGGAGGTCTGATCGAAAACATAACATTTCCTGAAATGCTTCCGCGCATGATGTTGAGTTCTGGCTGGAATGTGTAGCAGTTGCGAGACAGTCACTTGGCTTCGCGTCACTGCATCGCACATCCCTCGAAAGGCAGCATGAGCTTCAACGGATACGGAGGCGGGTTCAACGCCTCGCCTGGAGGGTTTGGCGGCTACGGCGGGGGGGGGGGGGGGGGGGGGGGGGGGGGGGGGGGGGGGGGGGGGGGGGGGGGGGGGGGGGGGGGGGGGGGGGGGGGGGGGGGGGGGGGGGGGGGGGGGGGGGGGGGGGGGGGGGGGGGGGGGGGGGGGGGGGGGGGGGGGGGGGGGGGGGGGGGAGGAGGGGGGGGGGGGGGGGGAGGTGGTTATGGAGGTGGATACGGCGGGGGAGGGTATGGCGGTGGACGTGGGCGTAGGAGTGAGTTTGGGCTGTGAGGTGTGCTGACTATAGAC
Organism: Cutaneotrichosporon cyanovorans; assembly: GCA_002335625.1. Classification (NCBI taxonomy): domain Eukaryota; kingdom Fungi; phylum Basidiomycota; class Tremellomycetes; order Trichosporonales; family Trichosporonaceae; genus Cutaneotrichosporon; species Cutaneotrichosporon cyanovorans. The sequence continues at coordinate 43,390 of BEDZ01000033.1, read as the reverse complement.
GACCGTGGACGCCGGCATGGACAACCTGCGCGAAGTGCGCCGGAGACGACCGCTGTTCGGATGCGCAAGATGGTGCTCAAGTATGCGGACGACGATGTGGGTCTGCTGCTGGGATATGGGCTGATGGCAGGAGTTTGACCCTCTCGAGGACCCGCCGCGGCTGGCGGCTGTGCTGAACCGGGGATGGCAGGAGGGCTCGCAGGGTGTGTTCGAGGGGTTCCGCTATGCGTGAGTGTAAGCTGGCTCGGCTGGCCTGTGGTAAAGGAGGCAGCGATGGTCCCTCTGGATAAGAGGGCTCTAGTTGACACCAGTGTGACCGAAGCACCGTTCAAGCAGCACCACTATGTCACACTCCTGTTGCATCTGACCTACGCCAAGAGCGAGGGCAGCAAGCCTGCAGAGGACGAGGGGGCAGAGGGCGACAAGCCCGCCGCATCAGTGGAGAACGTCGAGCACGCGCGCGAGGTCATCGACGACCTGGGACGCTCGTTCCGCACTGCAGTCGAGGGCAGGGAGTGGCGCAATGCACGTCTGCTGCTGCAGTTCTTGTCGCTGCTTGGCGCAGCTGGGCTTGTCAGCACCCAGTCTCTCATCGGGGTGTACAAGGGCCTCTTGGCTGTGCTCAACGAGGTCGGAGGAGGTGGAGATCGCGCCGAGCGTGCTGTTCGGGCTGTGGGAGAGGGGCTCATGCGGTCTGCCCACGTGCTGGTGCCCGAGTACTCCGAGGACGTGGACAGCATCATCGGGGACATCGAGGTGTTTATCAGCGGACGGAGGGGCGACCGTGCTCTCACCAACCCTGTGGCACCGATACTCGCCGAGGGTGAGGAGCCAGAACCATATGTCGATGTGAGTGGGCACGGGACGAACGAAAATGATCGGATCAAGCGAGTCTCTGCTGACATCAGGTCTTGTCCGATCTGTTGGGCGCACTGCAGGAGCTTCGGTCGAACGAGTACGCCGCACCAGACGTCCTCCCTCGACCGGTGGAGCGCGTCGACCTGCCTGAAGGCGCATCCCTCGGCGCACCGTACGAGATCACACCTATCAGCATGCCGCCGGAGATGTACGACCCCGACGAGGAGAACCCGCAGGACGGCGAGGGGCGGACAGGCGGCCTGCGCCTGTTTGCTGACGATGTCATCCCTGTCGCGAACACTGTGTCTGGGTGGACACTGCGCAGCATCATTCTCGACATCATCGACATCTACGAGGTGAACCGGAAAGAGGCTGCGCGCTGCCTGCTAGCTGTCCCTCGATACCTTACCCCAGGCGTGTTCAAGGGCGAGGGCTCAGAGTCTACATACTCGCTCGAGTCGCTCGTCATCAACACTCTCCTCGCGACGCTGTGTACGCTCCCTGCTGCACCCCAGCGCCCGATCTACTACGGCTCGGTCATCACCGAGCTCTGCAAGCTCAGCCCGAACACTGTCGCACCGCCAGTGGGCCGCGGTGTGCGCAAGGTGTTCAATATGCTCGGCGAGGACGGGCTGGACGTCGAGGTGTCTCGGCGCATCACTGACTGGTTCGCCATCCACCTCAGCAACTTCGGGTACCAGTGGATGTGGAAGGAGTGGATCCCGGACCTCGAGCTGCCTGCTGCGCACCCGCGTCGTGCATTCATGCGCCGCCTCGCTGAGCTCGAGGTGCGACTGGCATACCACGACCGCATCCTGTCCACCCTCCCTGATGCTATGCAGAAGGGCGGCGTTGTGATTTCCGAAGACGCACCCGACCCAGTGTGGCAGTACGAGAACCCCAGCAACGAGCTGCACAACGAGGCCGGGGAGCTCCTCAAGCTGATGAAACAGAAGGTGTCAGCTCCCGAGGTCAAGGAGTACATCAACGGCCTCCCTGGCTCACGCGAGGACGGCAGCGAGTCGCTCTCGCCCCCGATCATCCAGATGGTGACGGAGACACTTCTAAAACTCGGAGACCGGTCCTTCTCACACTTCCTCAACGCGACAGAGCGATACCTCGAAATCCTGCGCTACCTCACGTCTGACTACTCGTCGCGGCGCGTCGTGCTCGAGGCTGTGCAGTCGTTCTGGCGTCGGTCGGGTCAGATGCGCCTCGTCACAGTGGACAAGTACGTGCAGTACGGCGTGCTCGAGCCGCTGGACGTCGTCGACTGGGTGTTCAGTGAGGACACGTCTTCTGGCGACGACAGCGGCGACGGGTGGACCGACACGTCCAAGTGGGAGATGCTGCGTATGACGCTCGACAAGGTCGTTGGTCGTGTCGTTGCTGTGCGCAGGCGGCTGCGCGACGTCGACCGTGCAGACGAGGTCGCACGCGCCCGCCGTGCCGCTGAGCGCCTCGAGCGTGGCGAGGGCGTCGGTGTCGGTGTTGGTGTTGGCGACGACGACAACGACATGGCAGCAGCAGGCGACGATGACGACGACAAGGTCGAGCGCTCGAGAGAGGCACAGGACGCCCAGGCTGCGCTGGACATCCAGACGTCGCGCATGGAAAAGATCCTCTCGTCCGTCGTGCGCAGGTTCGTCCACGAGCTCCTGCCCTGGAAGAGTGGGAGCAGCGACGGCGACGCCGGCCTCGGCCTCAAGGGCGTGCTTGCGCTTGAGGCGTCTGGCGAGGTCGGCGGGTGGTCGATGCGCGCGCGCTGGGGCTGGTGGCGCGAGTTTGTGCGCCGGTATGCGGCGCACCTCGAGCCCCTGGCCGAGAGCATTGAGGCGTCGACGCTGACGTTTGACGCGAGTGAGGACAAGCTCGAGGCGAGGGCCGAGGAGATGGTCGTGCGCGTGTGGTCGGACGCCCTGAGGACCGAGTAGGATTACAGATGCAGTATCTGTCTCCGAGCTCCGATACCGTATCAGCTTGAATGCGATAGTGAAAATCAGCAGATACGACACCTCCTTGAAGCTCTGTCTACCTCTCTGCACTACTGTTCTCATACTACACACTTGCAGATATATCACCAGATGCAAGCATTAGAACCCTATCATGCCTTTGGGTATGCTATCTGTGAATTCGGGCTCTTCGAGTTGCTGCAGCTGCGCCTCACAGCTCGGCTATCAGAACTTGCCATCGTCTCCCAACATGCTCGTTCTGCCTTTCGTCCTCAACCTCAGGTAGCACTCAATAACTTATGCTAACTTATGCTGCCTATGGTCTACCTTCACCGGTCTGTCCACTGCTTCTCACAGCTACTACTCATCCATGCAGAGAAATTCACTGCACTTCGGTATCGGTCGGTTCGATCTCGATCTGCCACAGGCGCTTGCATTACGAACTCATTAGCAATTTCGAACCTCTTTTCTAATCGCGCAAGTCAAATCTCTCCTATTGCCATCCTTATTCCCACATCGCCCCTTATCCCCTCCCCCCACATATCCCGGGCGACAATCACCACCACGCCGATTGGCCGGAGTCCACGGGGCCGACAATTTCCGAACACCACAGGCAGCCAACCCTGTTGCCTCCGTCGGTGTCTCTCCGCTCCAACTGCTCCTCGATCTCGAACTCATCGTCCTCGTCGTCCTCGTCGTCCTTGTCGTCGCCGCTGTTGTCCTCCTACTCACCACTCCTCAAAAGCACACAGGCAACATGTCGTTCCTCCGTCCTGCGCAGCGCTCGCTCGGCCTCGGTCTCGGTCTCCGCCACATCAGCACCTGTGAGTGAGAGTTGGGGTTGGGTGGGGTGGGGTGGGAATGGGAGGGGGGTTAGATGTCTTCGGCATGGGGAGCAGGAATAGTGAGGGGAGGGGTCAGGGGACGCGGAAGGAGGGCAGAGGGGGAGCTGCTACTGCCAGGAGGTGTGTTGGGAATGCAAGAAACAGAGGTTCAAGGGAGGGAGATGGCATGTGGATCTGGTCTGGCTGAGAAGACCAACACTCAACGTTCGAGCTTGGACTTTGCTGACATCAGCTCGCGTCGCTGCGGTCTCGGCATCGCGCGCGGTCAAGAACAGCGGACGCCAGGTGATCGGCGAACGCCAGGTGATCGGCCCCGACGAGCTCGCTGGTTTCGTCTACGTGCCCGGAGGACGTGAGTACGGATTTGGTCGAAGGGGATTGGAAAGGGCGACTTCGATCTGCATATGAAGTCGGGTCACGGGTCATGTCCCACTTTGAGAGGTCCAATGCGCATAGATTGAGTGTCAGTCTCTGTGCAAAGACTCGAGCGTCACTTCATGCGCAAACTGAGTGTCCATCTATGCGCAGAGACAGTCTTCAACGAGGGGAACAGTGTTCTGGACCCTTCTTGGGTCATTCTCAGAACGAACCGCGCCCACTGATATGGGATACATCTCAGAGTGTGGAGGTGGGGACTTGACCCACTCGAGGTAGCTTGCAGGTTCGAACCCAAAGCTGTTGAGAGGGACATGTACCCTCTTCTTGTCTGGAAGGATATGTTTTGTCCTCCATTACCCTCCAACCTTGGTGGTTTTAGCTTGGCCCTAGCATGCTGTCGTCCCCCTGGCCCTCACCGAGCGACGCAAGTCGCTCGGTGCTGTGCTACTTCCCTCGCCTCGCACTCGCGCGCACTACGTGCGCTCTCGTGCTCGGCTCGCTAACCCCAGCCATCCTCAAGGGCACCGTCAACGACGCGACCACCTTCCCTCCCCCCAGCCCCTCGCACGGCTCGTACCACTGGATCTTTGAGCGCCTCCTCGCCGCCTCGCTGATCCCCATCACCATCTCCGCCGCCGTCGCCTCGCCCACCGCCCACCCCATCCTCGACGGTGTTCTCGGCCTCTCCCTCATCGTCCACACCCACATCGGTTTCGGTGCCTGTATCGACGACTACGTCCACGAGCGCAAGCACGCCATCCTGAGCCCCATCTGCCGCTGGCTCCTGCGTCTCGGCACAGTCGGGGCCATCTACGGCATCTACGAGTTCAACACGAACGACATTGGCCTCACCGAGTTCATTGAGAAGGCTTGGAAGGCGTAGGGGAGTGTATAGTAGGATGCAGCATTAGCAAAAGCGAGCGGGCGCGCGTCTGAGTGCGCGTACGAGAGGGCGCTCGCAGCAGCGAGTGCAAAGTCACTGACTGGAATGAACAGCCACAGATGCGTATCTGGGCTGTTGTAGATGTAGGAGGAAGAGTCAGGCAGAGAGGAATGCTTGCCTAAGAGGGGACAAGCCATTCTCGAGCTGCTCTCAAACTTGAAGTCCGATCAGGATGGGCAGCCAGCGACTGCCGTCGGTTCCGGGGTTACTGACATAAAAGCAGGGTTATACAGCACAGATGGTCAGAGAGGGCAGTCGCCGTCAGGTGGGACAAACAACATACAATGACAGACGACTAAGGCTACTACTATACTCCTCGACTCTCAGCTACATGACGCGCGACCGCTTGAGGGCCAACGCTGGGTCAGGCTCAGGATTGGGTATCTCGCCCAAAGCGTGTCGCGGCCCACCTGGCCGAGGGCGATCAGCCTTAGTGGGTGATGTGGAACTGGGGTCAGCACTTCACCTTCATAGCCCAACTTACACCTCGCGTTTCACCCCCCTCGCACTCGTGAACGCCGCATACTCGCCCGCAGCAGGTATCTCTCTGTTCTCGACCTCAAGGTTGGCGGCGTGTATTGCCAGACTGGCGGCAGCACGTGCGGCGACTGCGTCGATGCCGCCCGAGGGCAGGCGGGGTGACTGTGGTCTGGAGGGTCCCGCCTCTACGCTCAGGCCGGCAAGAATGGCCTTGCGGCGGGCTGCTGCTGCTGCTTCGGCGGATTGCTGGTGTCAGCGGCGGACTTTGAGCACAAGCATGCTAGCGAGCAAGCCATGATGAGACTATCTGTGGCCTCAGAGGTGCTCGCAACTCACCGGTGAGGTCCCGGTGCCCTCGGAAGGGCCCGCCTCGCCACCTCTTGACGAGGCCGACACCGAGCGTGCTGTTGTGGCTGGGGGTGCCTCGCCTCGCGGTGGGTCAGGTCGCTCCCGATGTATGTAGGATCTGGACTCGGCGGCAGGCTGAGCCGCTGCTTGTGGTTGCGGTGCTGGACTCCGAGAGCTTTCTCCTAGCATCGGTCTGCATGTTAGCTGACCCCCGTACTCGTGCTTCAGTGAGATATGGAGCGTTATGGCCAGGCGGTGCAGAATGGTAATTGGCACTCCTGCACGACTTACACATCAGCCCCTGTTCCCCCGAGGATCGAGTCATCGAACTCGCCAAGGAACGTCTCGCTCTCCATAAACGCGTATTCGCTTTCGTCCATCACCAAGCCTTCGAACTCATCGATAGACCGTAACGGCGTGTCCTCCCTCTCTGCACGATCGGCCTCAGGCCGTGGTTGTGGTTGTGGAGGAGGCGGGGGCTTGGTACCTCCGGACACGTTCCGTGGCACTGCCGATGCTGGTCGTGTAGCGCCCTCCGGTGTGAACTCTGCTCGCCTCTCCAACTCCTCAACGTTGAACTTGGCCTGGATGTCAGCTTCTGTCGATAATCCCACATACAGGAGGCACTCTGATCTTCTGCACATTCTTCGTATAGTCCCGGTCGTACAGGCAGTTACCCAGCACGTTGCCAAAGTGCTTCAGCGCACGCTTGATCCCATCTGTCACTGCCTCTTTCTGCGCCTACATGTAAGCTCCTGCACTCTACCGCTCCTCACCTTCTCCAGAGCAGCAGCCTTGCCCCGCACATTCTCCGCATGCCCGTACCCTATGTCCTCGTGGAAACACCCGTCCTGTAGTGTGATGCGTATGATGGCCGTGATTCCCACGTTGCACCGGTCCTGCGGTGTCGTGTCGAGCTGAGGTCAGCTGGATACACGCACAATGACTCACAAAGTCCGTCTGCAGCTTGATGATTGATGATGACCACCCGTTGAATCCAAACACGTCGTTCGCCAGATTGACCACTAAAATCAGCACTGCGCACTAAGTAGTGCGCACCTTTCCACCCCTCGATGTAGCTGTAATATCAGCAGATGCCCGAATACTTCTACGCACCTCAGCTTCGGCCCTCCTCCTGGTCCTGGTCGCTGTGTGATATACTCCGGCCCCAGCTTGCGCGACAACCTCGCCTGTAGCGTCGCCACCTTCTCCTCCGACCAGGTGGTGAACCGCCCTGGCGTCGCTGGCGGGGGCATGTACGACTGGCTCATAGCCCACGGCGACACCCCATGATGCGCGCCAAAGGTGCTCCCATCATTCCCTACGAGCGGTGTCTGCGGCGTGAAGGCGTGGGCAGTGGTGTTGTTCATGCGCTGATGTTGGTGGTATCCTCCGTGGTTCGGGGTCTGCATGGCGCCGTAGTGTTGGTTGAGCAAATGCCCCGACAGTGTCATAAGAGCTGAAGTGTGCCCTAGCCGTCCTGAGCACACCGGGCTGCTCCCTGGTCGTCGTCGATGCTGTGAGAGAAAGAAATGAGTAGTAATGCCAAAATGAAGACCAGCTGCTGAGTGACATCCACTTTGTTGTTGTGAAGTGACACAAAGCAGTCGCGTAACCTTCCTTGTTACGTAAACAGCCTTCCGAAATGACTTTCGACGCGTGAACTGACATCTTCGAAGTCGCTCGTCTCGTCGCGTCAACAACAACAACAACTGCAGCTGCAACTGCGGTACAGAAGCAACACGCAGGATGGCGACTGAGATCGCCGTTGCAGAGGGAGCTGAGCCACCGCACCGCCCGACGGCAGCGTACTCCTCCCTCCCCGAGCTCACGGCGCCGTTCCTCATCGACGCAGCGCACCGGTCCTACAAGCACCAGTATGCGAACGTCTACTTTGTGCGCCTGGTGGAGCTGCGGCCCATAGTCGAGGAGCGGGCAATGGAGAGGTGGAAGAATGTCAGGGGTGAGTGCCGTAGAGTGCTGTGGGGCTGTCGAGCTGATGTTGCAGGCAAGCCTCCACTGCTCCCGCGCATTCTGAATCTGCAGCGCGGGCACCTGTGCTATATCGTCGGGACGGTCTACATGGACATGGAGCTGAAGCCAAACGTGCTGGACGACATTGGCCGGAGTGTAAGTGTGTAGCTCTACCTCGCTGACATCAGCACTGGGTTGCAGCACCAGCTGCACGGCCGAAATTCTACTCGGCACAGGATGCTGTCCACCTGGAAGACGAGAGCGGGCGTGTCAGGCTCGTGGGCGAGGTGATGCGCCGGGAGAGGGAGCGAGACGGCGGAGGTATTGTTACCGGGTGTATCATGGCCGCGCTGGGGATGGAGACGGGTGGTGGTGACTTTGAGGTGCTCGATGTGTGCTTCGCAGGCATGCCGAAGCTGTATCAAACCCCCTCGGCGAACGGAAAGGGCAAGGAAAGAGAGGTGGAGATGGAGGTGGACGCGGGTGCGGATGTGAAGGCGGAGGACAAGACATGGGTCGCTATGGTGTCTGGGTTGTCGATTGGGAGCGAGACGGCCGAGCTGGATCTGAAGGCGCAGCTACTGGTCGAGTGGCTCATGGGCGAGGACGGGAGTATGGCGGTGAGTATGATTCCAGCGGCTACTCTGACCCCAGGATCAACTGCAAGGAGCACGGATAGTACGATTAGTCGTTGCGGGTAATGCTCTGGCCCCGCCAGAAAGCCAGGACGCACTGAGAGCAGTAAGCCAATCGTTCTCATAGGCGTCTGACAGCAGAAACGCTTCGATGGCTCCCACCAGCACACATTACACACCAACCACCCCACAAAGACCTTCTCCACTCTTCTAGGTGACCTGCTGTCCTCGTCTTTGCCGGTCAACCTCATACCTGGAGCGGACGACCCTGCAGGTGCTCTCTTGCCCCAGCAACCCATTCCGAAGGTCATGTTCGGCGGAAAGAAGGCGGAGGGACTGGAGTGCATGACCAACCCTGCATGGTTGGAGGTAGGGGAGCGGAGGTGAGTAACAGCTTTGGTTCAGTATGTCACTGAACGTCCAATCACCACACATTCTGACATTATGGAGGCCACTCGTCGTATACCCACTGACACGCAGCGTTCTCGTCTCGGGAGGACAAACCATCGACGACGTCTTCAAGTACCTCCCAGGACGAAGACGTATCCCGATGGCAGAGCGAACACTCGAATGGCGCCACATTGCACCAACAGCACCAGACACGCTCTGGATCTACCCCTTTCCCGACACTGACCCTTTCGTCCTCCGCGCACGACCACACATCTACTGCGTGGGCAACCAGCCGGAGTTTGAGACGGCGAAGGTTGGTCCACCTGGTGAGGAGACACGCATTCTCCTGCTTCCAAGCTTCGCGAAGACTGGGACACTCGCGCTTGTGTGCCTCGAGACTCTGGAGGTGCGGACCGTCTCCTTCGAGATTCCTACCTGGCCACCGCCCGCCTCTGCATCTGCACAAGAAGCATGAGCACATATTTGCAGCATCGAACTGTGTACAGACATCGAGTCATGCAGCATCGGACTGTACATACAACACGCTATGCAGTCTATTCTATTGTCTAAGCTACACTACGTCTACGTTGCTTCAGAAGCTCGTTTGTGAGCCGCTGAGCACCCTCACATCCAAAATCACCACTGCGCCTGGTCTACTACTCACACCGCCGCCCTCGTATCAAACAAGCTCATCCCCCTCCCCCCATGCGCATACCCCATGCTCACCTCCTTCGCCGCATGCTCGCCATACTGCACCGTCCACGCGAGCTTCCTCCCCCTCCGCCCATACCCCTTCGGCACGTCCTTGACCCTCGCAGCTGGCGCGCGAGCAGCATTGGCGCATATCCCCTCGGGCACGTCCCCTCCCCCGTCGAACGCGAGCACGAAGGCCCTTCGTTCAGTCACGCCCCATACGCGGCCACCATCCCCCTTCAGTGCATAAACCGGGCTCCCCCGCCCCCCTGGAGAAAACACCGACCACCCGCCCTTCGGACTCCGCACGTCCCACACGCTCACTGTGCCGTGCTGTGCTCCACCAGCAGCGACGCCATGTGCACCCACCCACGCAGCAGAGTACAGCGCCGAGTCGCTCCACGGGTCGCTCAGCTCCAGCACGGGGTCATCTCCGGCCCGGAGATCGTGTATCCGCGCAACGCCGTCGTACCACGCCGAGAGTAGTGTGGATCGGCCCCCGTCCTGGCCCGCGACAAGGCCATACGCCGCCGAATGGCCTGGCATGAGGCCGTGCAGCGTCCTGTCCTGCCGCAGTCCTGACTCGGTTACTTTCACGACTTCGATGCCGCCACTGAGACCGACGTACGCGTCCCCAGCGAGCAGGGTGGACCAGGGGCGGGCGTCCACCCCCAGCGAGAGGGTCGAGGGTGGGATCCAAGGCGACGCAGCAGTGTACAGCCGCAATGTTCCCGTACTAGCCGTGACGAAGCGGCCCTCCTCGCCAGCCAGGGCGTGGATGTTCTCCCTGTTGGTGCTGTAGTGCGCTGTTGCTCTCCGCGCGTGCAGATCTAGGCGCTGGATCGTGCCGTCAAAGTGCGCGGCGATGACCTCCCCAGTCGGCAAAGGGTGGAGACCGACGATATCAGCACCAGAGCTCTTACCCGGAGCGATGGGGTGGACTTCGGGAGGTGCTGCAACGCGCGCGGCCCACTTTCGTGATGGATACAGGGTGTGGGAGAGAAGGGTGGTACCCGAGCCGACAAGGAGGCGGTCCTCTGTCAACGCGAGGGCTGGTATTGCGCGCTGTGGCCATGTCGGGCCGATCTGGACGGCCGACAGGTCGTGCTCTTGTAGCGCGCGGGTGATGGCTCCGTTGTAGCTGAATAGCTTGGGTGGTGACCATTCCGCCGCTGGAGGGTAGAGCGTCGTATGAGAGACGGGGTGTTGCGAGAGGTAAAGCGGGATCGCGAATGTTCGTATCTGGGGTTAGCGAGTGCTAGGGCGATGGTGATGTCCAGGTCATTGGTGCAGGCGATGTGTTTGCTCAGGACCGACCATCTGAGGACGCTGGTAGCTCAGAGCGTCCTCTGGAATCATGAGTTGTTGACATGGACTGCCGAGCGCGCCCCTATTTTCGGCCCCACTGCTGCTGCTGCCTGTGCGGGACATGAGCACAGCAGCAGGCGGAGGAGTGACTGACACGATAGTCTTAGTCACTTGAGTCCTCTGAGTCGCCCCTGCGTTGAAGTTGTGAGTCTTTTCTGGGATGCTGAAAGCTCAAAACACAGTCTGAGCTGCTTGAGCTGCGAGTGATGAACCTACACTGGTCATACTTCAGTCGCTGCCCCAGCAAAAGGCCCAAGAGTTGCTCCGACGACTGCCCCGACGCTGGCTCCTGTGGAGGCCGCTTTAACAGCTGGCCCAACGCTGCTTCAGCCCACAGACGCTACTCCAGACGCCCTTTCAACTCCAGCTCCGCCCGCTAGTCGTCGCTGTTCGACTGATCCGCTGTGGTTCCTGCCCAACCGTCACATAGAATGAAGCACCACTCACCCTCCGATCCACCGCCCGCGACACTTCCCGCAAGCGCGCTATCGACGCCGCGTTCAGATAGTCCACAATATGCGCAAGAACATCATCCGGCACGCCTTGGAGGCTCGCTTGCTCGTTGACCATGATTCCAACGTCGCAACACGGTGACAAAAGCGACAACACAAACTTCTGGAGCTCGAAAGTGGAGGTGAGTCAGTGGCGACGCTACGACGCGAGTGGCAATCGACACGGACACGGACGCGATTTCCCATTGCTCCTGCAAATCTCATGTTCGACGTCCGTGCAGCCGATATCGCGATATCACTGCTCATACATATGCCCAATATCTAGACAGGCTACAGACGCACAACGCGTTCTCCCTCTTGCTCTCGCTCTACTCGACTCTCGCTAGGCATTACACTTCGACCTCTTTACGCGCCCGTGGCGTTGCCCCCGCCCCAGCGACGGGCAGCGGCGCCTCGCTCTGCTCGTTCTCGAGCGTCTCGAGCAGCTGCCCTACTAGGGTGTCTATCTCTGCTGGCGACACGTCTCCGCCCGATGCGGAGGCGATGAGGCGTCGGTATTGGGCCATCTTTTCTGTGGTGCCGGCCTGGGGTCAGCCGGATTCACGATGTACTCTCTTCCAGTGACAGTGTCTCAAGTCGTGACAGTTGGTCCGTGACTGACACGCGGTCCGACATTTCTACTCACCTCCGCCTGAGCCTTGAGATACCTCGACACCAGCTCTGTCCTCTTCGCCCGCTTCGCCTCGACCTCGGCTCGCAACCGCGCAGCCTCGGCAGCCGGATCTGAGGGCGCGGCAGTCAACGCTTCTAGGTCCGAGTAGTCCTCGCCAGCCTGTGATGGATCGTCGCCGTTCCGCCACCTCTGCTCACGACCCACATCACTGCTCAGCCACGCCTTGCACCCGTTCTGCAGTGCGTTGTCGAGCTTGGAGCGTAATTGCTCCATGACGCCGTCGAGCTCGCCCTGCTTCGGCTCGAGCGGCTTGGCCTGCTCAGTCATGTTGTTGAGTGTCCGCCCTGCCTCGGTCACCTCGGCGTGTATGCTCGTGAGCATCGCCTTGGCCTCGAGGATGTCGCGCTCCTTCGCTGACAGCTCGGCATCGAATGACCGTGCGAGGGATTGCATGTGCTGCGTCACGTCCTGGAGGTACTGCCCGCCTGCGAGGCGTGCCGCTTCAGAAGTGTACAGCTGCGGGTGGAGGTTGGAGAAGACAGCTGCGCCGATCGAGTCGGGCTTGCGTGGTGTTGAGGTCAACGGAAGGGTGCGCGACATCATGATGTCAGGAGAGGAGCGGAAGCGCTCGTCCTCGAGAATATAGTCCTCTGCAGACTTGAAGTCGCGGTTGCGTATCTTTGGGTCTGCACCGTGGTCGAGCAGTGCCTTGACGATCCGCTTGGACCGTGCACGCGCCGCCAGGGTCAGTGCCGTCTCTCCGTCCTCGTCCTGGAAGTTGATCACATCGGCCAGCTCCTGAGGGTAGTCACTCAGGCGGGAGAGGATGACTTCCATGTAGTAGCGGGCGGCATGTGTCTTGCCCTTTATCAAGGCGAGGTTGGCGATGTGGTGAAAGACTGTACGATTCTGCTTGTCGATGTTGAGGGTGGAGCGGTGCAGGAGCTCAAACACCTCGGGGAACTTGCGCAGATCATAATTGTTGGTGAACATCACAGAGCGCATCAGGGGTGTTTGCTCGAGGTTGTTCTTCTCGAAGATCCGCGCACCAGCCGAAAGGAGCAGCTTGATCACTCGTGTCCGGCCCATCGCGGCTGCCCAATGCAATGCCGAGTGGTTGTCGTCGTCTATGCTGCCATTCGGGTCCCAGTTGTAAGGAGGCGATGTCAATACTGCCGGAATCTGAGTTGACTCGGAGACAAAGTAGTTCAATATGATGTCGTTGTACTCGTCCTGCGATAGTGGCCCCTGCATCCCCTGCGCGTACTGCTGCCTTGGGCTGCCATGCGGCGGGGTGTGCACAGCACTGTTCCCCCGTGCACGCCGCAGCTGCTCATACTCGCTCTCCGTGTCCATCATCGCTGCTGTCCTCTTGCGCGAGGACTCGCCGTTCGACTGCCCGTAGTTGTCCACCTCCATCGCGTCGCTGCGCGCATCGTCCGGCAGCCGCACAGTGCCTACGAGGGGTGATGGTGTTTGTGACTCTGACATGGCGTCGTCGTCCAGCCCCTCCGACTCCTCGGGCGTCAGGGCGACCGAGTCTGGCGTGACTGCTCGTTGCAGTGCCTTGCCATTCTGCGCGGCAGTGGGCTTGATGGGCACCAGTGCTTCGCGTGCTGCCTTGTCTTTGTTGCGCTTTGTTGGTGGGGCCACTGCGTGTTTGGGTGCTGGTGGTGGGGACACTGATGATGGGACGAAGTCGATGATCGGGCGTAGGAGGTCCTCGACGTTGTATTGCTTCGCGAGGGCCAGGCCGCGCTCGATGGGGACCCATGTTCCTGGAGTAAGCGAACGTCTTCAGCAGCAGCAGCAGTAGCGACGTAGGAACTAATCGGCACTGCAACGTGTAATGACAGAAGCACACTGCCCTCCTGTGGCCCAGAGCGGTACAGCGTGAGGTGTAGCCCCATGACGCACGAGTCAGAGCATCATCCTCTCACTACAATCTACCAGTGATCTGCAGAACTATCGCCAAGCCATAGCAGAGGAGTCTAGAATTCCAATGGAACAACGTTGTTTTGACCAGCGACTGGAGTGTGACTAATTGGGAACAAAGCAACGCTAGGCAGCACAGCAGTCGTAGAGCTTTTGGCCCGCCTTTCAGCAGTAATGATACACAGCGCTTGGCAGGATAACTACACCACAGTAACTTCACAGCAACGTGAAGACGACAGAGCACCAGCGCCATGGCAAGCCAATAACACCACAGCAGACCAGCACACAGCACAAACAACCCCATGACAGCAACGTTGTCGAAGCGACCATAGTCACAGCAACACCACAATCCACAATCTCAACGTCACATCCCGCTCAAATCACTCACCCTGGTACTTTCCATACCCTCCCTGCACCTTCTCATGCTCGCCCTTCTGCACCTCGCGCTCGAGCACACGCGTCCGCTGCGGCTTGTCGAACCCAGCGACCTTGAGGATCTGCGTTGCATTGAGGTACGCATCCGATCTCCGGCGCATCACCGCTACGCTGCGGCAGATGAACTCATAGACGGGGCTGGGGTTAGGGCGCTAGCACATCGAGAGACTTACACTCCACTGTAGATGCAACATAGTTGGCAGCAACATCGAAATACCAATTGGCAAGGTCAGCTCCGATCTCATCTGCGCAGCCGCGACAACACACCTGTACGTAGCCTGCCGTCAGTATACCAGCTAGCATGCATCACGACTTGCACTGCGCTGCAGGTGCACCCCACCCCACCCCACCCACCTTGTAGATCGTGTCAGGCCCGCCATCCCCGCTCGCGGCTGCTTTCTTGCCCATGACGAATCGCGTATGCCTCGCGCCGCGCGACTGTTCTCCTGTCGTGTATGCTCAATCGACCTCGTTCAAAGGCTGTAGCACCTTGCGCGTTCTCGTCCTCGCTCGCCTGCCAGAACGTCGAGACCTCGTCGCAAGTGGATGGCCTTGCTCGTCGCTGTAGGAAAGAGTAGATGTCCTATAGCCACCACCACCTCGGTCTCCATTCCATTTGCCCCTTTCCCAGTCTAGTCGCGCAACGCGGGACGCGTCTGGGTGGAGGGAGGTGAGCGGCGGGAGCA
This sequence comes from Cutaneotrichosporon cyanovorans, assembly GCA_002335625.1. Lineage (NCBI taxonomy): Eukaryota > Fungi > Basidiomycota > Tremellomycetes > Trichosporonales > Trichosporonaceae > Cutaneotrichosporon > Cutaneotrichosporon cyanovorans. The sequence continues at coordinate 28,345 of BEDZ01000033.1, read as the reverse complement.
AATTGCCACCAGCCAGTGCACCTGCGCACCTGGGGTGTCTGCCTGGGTATACAGGATGGGTATTTCCGTTTTCCGTGGGACCGCGGATGTGGCACACGTCGCGTGGTGGCCACGTGGGGGATGAGGATCAGCAGTTGCCACCTACCTAGTGTGTTGAAATGTTGGATGCTGTCAAGGCGTCGATATTCGATAGTCATCGCTTGCTGCTCGTGACTGCCTGCTCATCATCGTCTGGGGGTTCAGCAGCTAGTAGCTCCAGAGGGACTTTACAAGGCTGAGAAGGCGGCAGAGACGCTCGGGCAGTGGATCATATCAGCAAGATGAAGGTGGGTGCAAAACACATCGCAATTGCGTCGAGCTGACACCAGATCTCCAACAACCCCCCACAACACCTCGCCAACTACGAAGTGCTCCAGCACTTCATCCAGCTGAAACGCGACAATGACCAGCTCAAAGCCGCAGCCAAGGCACACGCAGACCGCGAGGTAGTAAAGGCATTCGAGCAAGTCCCCTGGAAGCCGAAACACAAGCACGACGAGAAGCCGACTCTCCCGCAGGTGCCGAAGGCCACGCCAGAGCAGCTGGAAGCCGAGAGCGTTGCCGCACGGCGCGGTGTGAGCAACGAGCTAGTCTGGGTACAAGACGAGGTGCTCAAATACCTCTGTGCAGACTACAACGTCACTGCGAGGCAAACAGCAGAGAGCATCAAGCAGCTCACAACAAATCTGCACGCATATGGCCTCACGAAGGCAGAGTTGTTGCAGGCGTGTAACCTTGCGCCGAGGTCGCAGGTGGGGTTGTATCTGGTATGTGGGATAGAGTATATTGGCTGCACTGGGCCCGCTGACATCAGATCATCGAGGAGGCAGAGTCCCGGCTAGCACAGCCGTACAACGACACAATGAACGCCATCGTGCAGGACGTGATTGCGCCGACACTGCTGCCTGAGATCCCGGAGGACCTGAAGCCATATGTGAACACCATACAGGCCACCGATATCAGTGCGTGGAGGTACGTGGACGTCGCTGACACCAGTGCAAGAGATATATGCGGATGCTGCCGCGGTCGACGAGGAGGAGGAGATGGCGTACCAAGAAGAGGAGTTTGTGCACGAGGCAGAGTGGGGGCCGGGCAAGGAGGCGGCAGCGGACGACGAGGAGGACAATACTATGGAGTAGGATGGGTAGGGGTGGGGTTGGGTTTCATCATTGTAAGCATATACGCATGGCATCTGCATTGGACTGGACACTCATCGAGTGTTGATGTGTAATGAGCTACTGACAAGCCGACCGACTTTCAGAGGTTATGCAGCGTCTTGTGCAGTCTCTTCTGCAACTTCTCCTTACAGTTTCTTTTGCAGCTTCATCTGCAGTCCTTCTGCACTTCGTCCTCGGCATCGTGAGCTTTTAGGGGAAAGAGGAGACGTGTGTGTGTCTCGAGAGCTCAGATGTAGAGCTTTCAAATTCAACGCTCGCTTGCATCCCATGACCGCAACGTGTCATACTCCCAAACACAGACAGGGGTACCTTAACTTCGGACGAGCAACCCTTAACGCGACGCAGCTCACTGCCAGGGATCAGTCAACTGCATCTCATGTTCGCTTGCCCGCAATACCCTATTCGAACGTTACTCAGCGTCTGAAGCGCGCATTGATGTTACAACTGAATTCTTGTACTTGGGCACCTCGGGAAACACTACTGATACATGATAAGATACTACTGCCGATCACGCGCCCCCACCAATGAGACTGGCCACACCGAGAGAGCATACACTGCCAATCGCAAGCCCAGAGACGAGGAAGAACGCCGCAAGCGTGCCAGCCACGTCCTTCTCGTCCTCGGTGATGTCGGGGTTGGCTGCAGGGTTGGACGCGTACATCATACAGAGCGTCGAGATGGCACTGGAGTCAGCTCATGCTACACTGTACCCTTACCCATTGGAGAGTCCGAACGCGAGCAAGATAAGAAAGTATACAACATCGGGAAACTTGAGGACCCCCGCCTCGCGTCGTGCCCGCGTGTTGCAGTAGAGGAACAGAGGGACAAATATGACTCGCGACACGGAGGCGAGGACAAGCCGTGTGCTGTCAAAGCCCTGAAACACGCGCCACGCAGGGAGGTATGTCCGCCCGCAAAAGTCGCCCACTGCTGTCAGTCGAGCACATGAGCAGTCTCACAATTAAACACAAAGAAGTGGAAGGCGATGAAGACGATAGGCTGAAGCAGCTTCGGCGTCGGGACTGCAGTCGAGTGGATAGTGACCGTGATAGCTGGGAAGATGGCCTGATATTAGCATGACTCGCTACTTATCGCTCACCAGTGTGACAACGAAAACGAACGCAACAGCAAACTCGACTGCCCTGTTCCCAAGCAGCACGCGCTTGACCATCCCCTTGTCCGTTGCCAGTGTCTCTCGTCGCTCACGCGCTGATGTCACCTTGTGAAAGTGCGGGTGTGCAACGAGGTACTTCAGGCATGCCAGACCCAGAACGGCATTTAGGCCACCGATGAAGTACAGCCCTTGAGCGACAAAGGTGGAAGACACGATCTCCTCGCTCGGCTTGCTAGTGAGTGCAGCCTGGATAGCCGCAAGGATGACCTGCACGAATGACACCAGCACGGCGATGCCTCCCTGCCCGCTCATGACGGCGACTATCTCTTTACTTCCCCAGAGCGCTGCGAGGGCAATTACCGAGCTCTGGAGGTAGGAGCTGATCATAGCGAGCAGAATGGCAATGCCGATCAGCAGGGGCAGGAGGAGCACCGGATGCGCTGCTCCGATGTGAGGTAGCGCGAATGGGATGAGCGAGGATCCCAGAAGGATTGTCGCTCCTGCTAGAAACGCCAGGGACCATTGTAGCCTATTCACTGGCGACACCTAGGCATCAGCAGAGGCTCTGTAGCTTCAGCTCACCTGCCGGACATTCCGCTGAGCCAGACCCAGGAAGGTCAAGTTGGCGAACGTGAACGTCATGCTCAGTATGCTCGGGAGGTTGTCCTGCACCTTGCCCTCTGGGAAGAGCGACATCCACTCGGGGTACGTGCACATAAACGCTGTTGTCAGTGCCAAACAACCCTCGCTCGCTACCCACCGTTCCACGGGAGGAGGACCGCCGCGCCGAGCACCCAGAAGCTGAGATACACCCTACGACTGCTCTCTGACGCCCCCACCACCTCCACGGGCATCGCCTCGGCGTCGCCCTCCTCGCCCGCGACGGGCTGGTAGCCTGCGGGCTGCTCTGGCGGCGCGAGGAGCTGTTGCAGCTTGTTGAACATGGTGCGGATGGTGATGGACATCGAGGTGGAGGTTGGCTCTTGAGCTACTGATTTTGGATCCGCCAACGCGATAGACGCGACTTGCAACGATCTCTTTTCTGTTCAGCTGTCGCCTTCGAACTTGAAGTGCTTGTGTCTTATCAGCGAGTGAAGGAACAACGGGAAGGGCCGCTGTGTGACACTGCTCGACGCTCTGGCTTGTCTGACGAGCTCTGGGCGAGTGCTCATACTCGACATCGACGCTTCGTGGCGGCTCATTGGTGACCTCGGAAGTGGCTACTGGGGTAACGCAGAATGGAGGCTTCGGTGCTGCATGAGCAGGCGCCAGACTCGGCAGCGGCTTCGACTGCAGAGCCGGTTGAACCAGTGCCCACGAACAGGTGAGAGCGGACATCGCTGCCTAGGGAGCGAGTACTGACCCCCAGCTCCAATGGCTCCGCCCAGGCTGTCGTCTACCCTCCGCGCTCGGTACCTAACCCGATACCAGACCTGTCAGAGACTCGCCTCGACCCCGTGCTTGGCAAGCTGCAACGGCCACAGCTCGTACCAGAGGAACTCGACAGCCGCATTGACAGGAGGGGCGTCTGGATGGCGGTGGTGCCGGATACAGGTAAGGTACAGAGCCACAGCGACGGCTAATGTCCAGCGCAAGCAGTCTACTTCGTCCCAGGATCATGTACCGAGTGTGTCAAGCTAGCTCAACATTGCACTCGTGGGGAGCCGTGTGCGCGGTGTAGCAAGCGAAACGTGCCGTGCGAGTTGGGGCCCATGAAGCATGTCCGCCTTGGAGCGCCAATCGCAGCACCGGCAGAGGCTACAGCTGCCATCAAGAGCGAGGGCTACAGCGCCGAGGAGAAAGGCAAGGGGCGGGCAATGGACGAGGCTGTTATGAACGGGGAGGATGAGGACGAGGAGGGCGGCCGCGGACATCGGGTGAAGAAGAAGCGCCGTTTGTCTGCGAGTGATGAGATTGACCCGAATACACTCAGGTGGGACGGGACACCACTGAAGAAGCCACGAGCACGCCCACGACCGAGTGCCGCCCAGCCGCTGCCATATGACGGACCACTACGGCCAGAAGACGTGCCTCCAACTACGGCTGACAAGGCGTACCTGGCCGCGCTGGCGGAGAACGATGAGCGAGACCCCTTGCACGACATGCGGAGTCACTGTCCCATGTGGGCGGATCGGCGCCCTGCTCTGTCTGCTGCGTCTGAGCACTTCCGGGACGCTGTGCAGACGTACGGTGCGAGTGTGTCCATCAGCACGAGCGGTATGGCACGGGGAGTGGTTCTCGACAGCAAGCCTGTCGACAGTGTAGGGGGAAATCTGTTCGGAACAGGCGCACTGGCAGGGACGATCGTGACTAGCATGTGAGCTGTGTTGTGTAGCTCCGCTGACAATCTAGTGGCGGCAAACGTCTTCGCCGTACACGGCCCAGCGGCGTGCCAGCGGCCTCAGCTAATGGAAACGGTGTTGGTCACGGTGACGGTGCTGACTCGGCACCAGAGGAGCCAAAAGAGGAAGCAGTAGTGCAGGCACTCATCATGGCACAGCGCGCAGGCGTTCCTGTCGCCGTGGCAGTCTCGCAGGCATCTCCGATCGTGCCGTTCAAGGTCCCCCGCGACACTATCGTGCTCGGTTGGTTCTGGGTCATGGACGCATGGACGGAGCTCGTGTCCTCCGCCACGCCAGGCCACGTCGTCTGGAAGTTCCGCTTCGAGTGGTGCACCAGCGACAGCGAGCAGAAGGCTGCCTGGTGGCTGCCGAAGGACGCGGCTGAGCGCGAGCCTGTGGCCGTCACCCGTGGAGACCAGCCTGTCGTCGTCCGTGGACCAGGAGCAACTCAACCGACCACACTTCGTGGCAGTGCCGAAAAGCCACAGTCCGAGGATCTGGACGGCGCACTGCTCCCCACACAATGCCAAGCTTGCCACAGCTACTCGGACGTGATCTATGACGGCTGGACACCGTGCTTGAACGAGGAGTGTCCCCAGTTCTGCCGAGTTGAAGGCGAAGCAGCGTCTCCCAACTCTGAATCACAGCCCTCCCACCTCCCACAAATGGTCGACTTCCGCCGCCTCGCGAACCACTCCACACCAGAAGACTACGGACTCAAGCTCCTCCCGCCTGACCCATCAGCAGCATTCGCAGAGGCACGGCGCGAGGACGCACAGCGCGACTTTTGGCGTGCATGGGTGTGCAAGAGGTGCCGTATGGCCAATGAACGCCGAGATTGGTTTGGCTTCCTGTGCGAGGCATGCTCGTACCTCGAGATGCCTAAGCGCAAGGTATACACTGTCGAAGCGCTGCGTCCACCTTCCCGGCCAGTGTGTACCGGCCCACGTCCTGACGAGGGGTACCCCAGCTTCGGGCCGACGGCTGTGCGCTCGCCCGCGACATTCCCGGACGGCGTCAAGGCTGTCACGCACAACCTCGATGGCGATCTCGGGGTCGGAACGAGGTTGTCGCATCTGCTCAGTCACGACGGCGAATCTGAGATTGCCAACGATGTGCTGCAGGGCCTGCAAGTGCAAGGAGAGGATGAGATCCGCTTCCGCCGGCATATGCTGAGCGCGAGGTCGTGCCGGGTCTGCGAACTCAGCCTGAGCCCGTTCTACACCTATTTGGCTGGCCCGGAGCCCGCGTACATCCCCCAGCTGCCGTGTGGTGCTGCCGTGCCATGGGCAGATGCTCCCAAGGCAGTGAGGGCTGCGATCGACCTGATCAACGAGCGCTCCGGGCGTGTATGTCGCGACACCAAGGAGTGGGTGCGCATTGTTGAACGCCACTAACATCAGATTCAACAGTCTCATCTTGGCTGCGGTTCCGCCTACATCTGCCTCAGTTGTGAGTACAAACCCTTCATCATTCTCGCCTTAGGCACGCCAAATATTGTGATAGTCGGCCTGCGTGGACTCCTTGCTTGGTCTTCCTGGTGTGCTGACCCCAGACCATCCCTGTCGCGCGAAACTCCCTCGTCTCCCTCCTCGTGCTAGGCTGCGACGCCAACGTGAGGCTCAGGCGCACCTCCATACGAAAGACAGCTGGCCAAGTCACAGCACAGCACGGCGACGTCCTCCTCGTCCGCACTGGCGCCGAGGACATCGAGCTCGACATTAAACCCGAGGGCTTCGGCTTCATCGGCCTCGCACAGCGCGTGTATCCCAAAGACGACGCGCCGACGCTCCCGAAGGCTAAGCAGACTCCCCTCGCACCATGGTACATAGGCGACTGGCCTTGTGACCCTACGCAGCCACTGCGGCCTCAACTGCCCCCGCCTGATCGGGAGACATCAGCAGCCATCGAGGTCGTCGACGCGTCCGAGCTGCTTCATGTGCGGCCATTTCGGGGGCAAGAAGTCCGCGCCGAGCGCGAGGAGCCGACAGTGAAGATGCCGCCGGAGAGCAGTGCCCTGCCTGGTGTGAAGGGCGAGTTCGAGGGTAGTGGGGTGAGCCGGCGGGGCTCAAGGGGTGGCGGCAGAGGTGGTAGGGGTCGTGGCAGAGGTCGGAGTGTCTCCGCTGCGTCGCCGAGAGGGAGCGGACGAGGCAGGGGGCGCGGTCGGGGCCGTGGGCGGGCGAGCACGAGCCGAACGGCAAGTGCCAGTGCCAGTGTGGCGCCGGAGGGGGACTTCGAGGCGGAGGAGGGGTCAGTGGCTGACGCGGGGGTTGAGCATGGCGAGGCGGGGGACGGAGTGTCTCCTGAGCAGTGATAGGCATAGGCGGTGTATGGGCGAGTTGCATGCATGTATGCTATTGAACGAGGTGAGCTCGAGGGCTTCCGATTCTCAGCCTCCGAATGATTCCAGCATCTCGCGTCAGTGTCTGATGGTGAATGAAGGATCATCGAGGAACCTGTCCGCGGCCGGCCCAAGCATGCTGTGTGAACATCGCCATGCATCGGCGCGTTGGGACTTCCTGATGCATGGCTGAAGAACAAGTAATGCACACTCAACGCCGATATCAATCGGCGGCAAAAAGATAAGACCACACCGGGGCTCGAACCCGGGACTTACGCCAAACGACCGAAGATCGGAAAGCGTCGCGCTACCACTGCGCCATGCAGTCGTGGATGTTTTACTTTCCTGTGTTCTGGACCGAGCTTGGGATGCCTATAACGTGTGCAGCGTCGTGTATGGAGATCTTCCGAGCTTCCGAGTAGACATGAGGCCTTATCGTGGCCAACTATGCGCAGCATAGGCGAGCGAGACAGAGGGCAACGAACATACATCCTGAGAGCAGCGTCGCAGCAATCTCTCACCCGGTTGCAATCTCATGTCTTCGCCACTAGTGCGCCTCATTGTGTCGTCACGGTAAATGGTGCACACCCTGATTTGCGGATGAGGTGCGAGATGTGCGCATCGCCTTTGTGTCTTTGCGCAATCCGCAGACACTCTGCACTGGCGGCATTTTCTGTCACTTCATAGAATCGCCCTCGTAGAGCGCGTAGAGCTTGTTGAGCAGCCCGATATGCTTAAACACTACATCGGACCCGGCGTATGACTGATACTTTGCATACTTGGGACTTACACTGATATTTCCACTAATTCATGCATTCCTCTCAGTCCCGCAGAATCTACAAGTACGACGGTCTGTCACTCCTCTTGACGTTCGGTGCGGGAATGGTGACCTGCTGCGAGCGTACTGCTTATACAGTCTCTCGCTACCTCATCTCTGGTTATCTGGAAGGTCTTCCTCGCTCAAGCGTGATCGTATCAGGTCTCCGACGTCTTCTTTATGTCCGATCTCCCCCTCTTTGACTTGTTGTATAAGGCGAGCGGCCCACTGAACGAAAATCAAGCCCTCTCGCAGCTCGGTACTGCTCTGCGTTGCCTTCTTGATAATATATCTCACGTCCGAAACGAACTCCTGACCCATCTTAGCCACTCCGTCATAGTCATGCAAGCAGGACTCCAAGGCTTCTATCTCCGAGTCGAGATTCTCTGATCCACTGGCCGGCCCAGCTTCCCGCTGCTTGCGTAGCTTTTTCACCTCCGTGCTATCTTTCCGTTGCTCCTCAATCGTCATGCGGGTGACTCCAAGCATTTGAATCGTGGTGCTTTCTAGTTTCCTGAAATTGGCCGACATCTCTTTGTAGAGATCCATGATGGTCTGTTCGAGTAGCTCCAAGTGACTCTGCATACCGTCGTTTTGACTTTCGACGTCTGCCCCGTCTCGCACTTTTACATCAGATTGAGCAGCATCTGGTGCGGGTCGAGCAGCATCGGGCGCAGGTCGAGCAGCAGCGGGTGCAGGTAGCTTGTGCGTCGAGGGCGTGGTTCGTTCCGATGGCGTCTGTGGTGCCTCTGCCCCCGATAGGGTGAGGGCCTGCATCGACGGTGTGATGTCCTGTGTCGAGGGAGGGGTTTCTTGCGGCACCGAGGTGGTCTGCTGCAGCGAGGGAATAGTCTGCGCACATTTGCAGATAAACCCTTGGGGTGGGTTCGTGATCTCTTCTGATGTGGAGCTTATGGTGCGCATGATAGAAGGAAGGGCTGACTGCGTAGCGCTGATCTCAGGTCTGCTATACTTATATGGTATTCTCCCAACGCAGAGATAAGAGAAACGCTGTATCATGTTTTATCGTACTCTGAGCCGGATCGAGAAGGAGGCCAACTAAAGCTACAGTATGCCTCTTGCGTCAAGGCCAAGGCATGTTGACCAATTTCAACTGGCTTGAGCTTGTGCAATGATCTGTAGCCCACCCGCGTACCCGTTGTGGCGGCTCCAAAGCATCTCCCGAGACATCACGAAATCGCATGCATGCGGGTATGGCTGTCAAGTGCTTGAGAGCATCACGCGGAGATCGAGACAGAGGGATATCACTACTGTTGCATTGCAGAGCGCTGCCGCAGATAGTAAATGCCTTACGGGTTGTCCTCTGTGGAACAGGAGATGCATCATTACAGTACAGACCTCGGATTCACACATCGCACAGGTGCTGCTACTACAAGCAGTGCAACGCACAGCCGGCTTCCCCGCACAGTACGCCAGTTTCTTCTATTCAGCGGCGATGCTAAGTAGACGGGAAACCCGCCTTCGCGCACACTGCGCACGTCTTGTCCGCTGAGACCCTCTGGTGCGAGTCGTGACCAGCTTTGCTCGACGGCGTTGGATCATCATCCACTTCGGCGGCGGTAGCATCCACGACCCTTTCCTCGATGTCCGCCAGTCTTGTAGAGACGTAGTACTGGGCGTTGGTCATCTCCAGGTGTTCTCGCATGACCTCTCTGTTCGGTCTTACAGCTTTGTTCACTTCTCGGCAGGTCGAGATAAAGCTTTCAATGTCTTCGATTACGTCGTGAGCCTCCAGGCGTGAGTGCGAGATTCTCAGTTGAGCGTCGATCTCTTCCACAAGGTCGGCTGGCGCAGATTTCCGTTGCTCTCGCAACTTCTCAATCCTCGTACTAACTCCGTGATGGCTCGCGACAGTCATATTGATCGTTCCAAGCATTTGGGTTGCCATGTTCTCCACGCTCCTGAAAGTTGCTGACAAGTCCCCGTAGACAGTGACAAGGTTGCGCTGGAGTGATTCCAACTCGCTGCCTAATCTAGTCATGTCTTCGTCGACATCCGTAGCCTCCGGTTCCTTGTCGAGCTTTTCAGATGCGCATGCCTCATGCAACGAAGGGCTAGTCTGAGAAGTCGCCTGGGGCGGTAGCGAGCTAGTGGTGTCCTGCAATATCTTTTGCGCAGTCACTTGTGTTGCTTCTGTCGACGCGGACGTGTTGTGCGATGTGGAGGAGGATTGGTTCGAGGACGTACTGTATTTTCCTGCGATGAGGGGCTGCTGTCTTCTGATGGGTTCATGATTGTGCGCATGCCCACAGGACCTGATGATCAAGTGGAAGAGGACGACGTTGAGCTCGAGTGGTCTCTCACAGTACTTGCTAATCCACTTAGGTGCGTCGCCGTTTTCTCTCCCAGTGTCGACAATGATAAAGGACTAATGAAGTGGCTCTTTGCCACAGTATTCGTTCGCATGACGCGAGACCTAGAACTGCACGCCCCAACCAGCATCGAGCTGCATGACAAGTGATAGAGCATCGGGAAGCGGACATGAGCATCATGATTAGTCATCATGGTACAGGGCGCATCAATGCGAAGGACGGTGTGTTGAGATCTCTCCCGAAGAACAGTACACACGGCACATGCATTGCAAGCGTATTACACAGCACATTGCTTTGAATGTGCTCGGCAGCTTCCCATGGCTCGGTATGTACAGCAGACAATGGGTGTGTAGATCTTTCGCGGACCTCGACACACCTCTTCAGTCAACAGCGCAAGGCTCCTTCGCATCCCGGGCGCGGTAGGTCGTCTGATTGGTGTCGGCAGCCTTCCTGCCAGTGGATTCTAGTACATCGTTGACGATCTTGAGAAATCCCGTTGAGGCGGAGTGCACGAGAATGCAGTCAACGATGGCATGTAGCTCCTCCTTCCCGGCTTTGTCCAGTAAAGTGCGACTCCTCATATCTGAGATGAACTCTTCGCCCAGCTCGATCAGTTCATCAGCCATGTTGCATGTCGGTGCCTTGACTTAGACATTCAATGCTGTAGTCGACGCTTGTCACGCCATCGGCCAGCGTTGTCTCCTGCAGTCCACGTAAGTCCTCGAGCATCATACTGCTTTTGCGCTCAGCCTCAATGTGCGCTCGATTGCGAGGCAGACAGTCCCGAGCACCTGGGTCGTGGTCTTCTCCATCAGCCTCGATGTGCGCTTGATATCATCACAAAGGTCGAACAGCTTTCGCTTGAGTGAGTCGAGACGGTCAGCCACATTGTCTTTGTTGTCTTCATCAGGCTGATCGCGGTCGGGGTCGAGTGTCTCTGGCGACAGAATACTGGTCGCTGGCGATGGTGCGGATGGGTGCAAGGAGGCAGTCGAGCCGTCCGTGATCGTTTGCGACGGCTCGCGCGGCGCCTTAGATGACGAGAGAGTCGTACGTTGCGGCAATGCTGCACTACCCTGCAAGGGAGTGAGCTCTTGTGGCGCGGAGGTGGGCGACAAGGCCAGGGTCAGTGGCTGAGAGGCTGTCCCCTGCGACGACGAGGTGGTCTCTTCCGATGTTGACTGACATGATCGTACGCATGATATGAAGAGAGTGATTCCACTACAGTATGCACCCTGTCAGCAACTGTATCACTCGGATATCATATCGAAAAGCAGGCCCAGCACCCTTGCCATTTGGGGTTCGATAGTTCGGGCGTGAGCCACACTGGTAACTGCACTGTCTGCGTGTGTGCTGCAAAGGACAAGATAGACAGACTCTCTGCATCGCTCAATCTACAGAGCCTCTCAGCACCTCATGAGTCATCAGGACGGGGTCGTTTGCATCCGGCACGGGCGTCTTCAGCTTTGATTTGGGTTTTCGTATGGTATGATAGACGCGCGACAATCGCTAACTTGGTCTCCTCAGGAGGCAGGCTGCCCAGTGAGGCGAGTTGAGACTCAATGGCTTCCATATCGCCCGTCAAGTCTCTCAGGTCGAGTTGTGCTGCCGCAGCATGATCCCGGATGATCTTTCGTTTGTAGTCCAGCTCGGGAGGGCCAATATCCAGATCGGACAGCCAATCTTTCAGCTGACTGATTCTGCCGTTCAGTATTTCGATGTTGCACAGAAGATGTTTATGCTCAGTCTGCAAAGCTTGCACCTCTTCCTGTCGTTCCTCCTCGGTGATGTCTGCAAGGGGGGCAGGGCAGTCTTCGACCACCATCGCGTGGATGAGTGCCCGCTTTCTGTTTACGAGTCGGACCAGCTTATCGTCGCCCCCTTTGATGTCTCCCTGGACATTACTGATTTCTTTTCTGATCGACAACAGCATGCGGCTTCTGGCACCAGCAGCGTCCACCGTCGAAGTGTCCATCTGCTCACCGGCCATTGAGCTGTGGCGAATTGGAGGTCGACCATTTAAGTCAAGATGGGGAATCGCGAGGCGTCGTGCTGTGCGATACTCACTGAAATTAGCCTCTCTGTCTCTGATACCTACTCTGACCTTTATCACTGGTTCCCGTAATGCTGACGTACATGTTAGAGGTCAGACAGCAGGTTAGGGCGTGAAAAGTTGAAGTCAGTGCAGATGGCGCGTCATGCTGTCGCCGCGGGCGGTGTCACTGTAAAAGTGTGGTAGTGCTTGCAGTCGTCCATTACGACAACGCCCTCAGGTTGCGTTCTCTCCAGCAGCGACGCCCTGTTGGCATGATAAGACGAGTACGCAATAAACCGGACATGGCGCAGAAATGGAACTCCCATACAGTCCATGCTTCACTTCTGTCGGACATGTCTGCATATAGAAAAGCACCGTTGCAAGTAAATGGCCTGAAAATTCTCGAAAACTCATGCGAAATGATGAGGATGGCAGATCGAATAGTGGTTTTCGGAACCCACACTGCGAAACCTTCTCAATGCTCAGTACGAGGCCGTTTGGATTGTGCGCGACCGGTGCCGTTCACATCGTCAGTGGTGGCCGTGGAGCTCTCGCCTCCGCCCACGGAACATGCGTCGGTGATATCGATGATGTCGTCACGGTCGGCGGCACTCAAAGCTGCAAGCTGGGAATCAATCACGTTCAGATTGAGGCGCAGCTCCCTCCTATCGGCCTTTGCTACTGAGAGGTGCCCTTCTAGGCTGGTGATCTTGCGCCTGTCGGCTGCGCTGCCAGGGTTCAGGTCGAGCAGCCGATCCTCTACATTGCTGATATTGTTGTTAACGAGCTTGATGTCGGTGAGGAGAGACGAGCGGTCGTCTTGTAGGCTCCGCCGTTTTTCCTCCTCATGGCTCCTCTTGCGCTTCCCAATTGTCGTTTGAAGAGAGTGTCTCCGTACCTCCGCTGTGAGGCTGGACAGCTTGCCGCTAGTCTGCATCATGGACTTCTGGATATTTGCCACCATTTGCTCAATGGACCGAATTTTGCTCTCCAGACAACGCACAGACTTCAGACAATCGTCACGCTGCAGCAATGCGGGTGCTCCATTGTGTTTGGATTCGGAGGCGAGATCCGAGTAGGAAGCCTCGGACATGATACAGCAGTCGATGCACAGGGTAGAGAGCGGTAGAATGTCAGGTATTGATAACATTGCAGGTTGAGAATATTGGGCAAACCGCCAAGCTTCAAGAAGAGTCACGCAGCGAAGTCCTTCCTAGCTCTCACGACAATCAACGTCAATGGTCGGCATTTCGAGCTTTCTGAGGGCGCTGTGACGCATACAGTAGGGGATATCGAAGATTGAGATTGCCTGGCGTGAAGGTCGATACTCCGGGCTTTCCCATTCTGAGGGCGCTATCCCTCGTGAGTCAAGCGCTCAAAGATGCTCGACAACGCCTTACTGCATCGCGAGGGTGATTTCGTCAGGACCTCGACTCTATACAGTAGGCCTTCGATATTAACGAAACGATCACCAGAGAATTGTCTCCAGAAATATCAATAAAAGTCAGAGAAATGAATTGGCCTACTGCAACTGTAGACCGTTGTGGTCTCAGTGGCTCCTGGGTGAAAGTCTAAGTGCACTACTGAGTCATCAATTCTCTCTCTATCAATGTCGTTCAGCGAGTCGCATGGTCCGACCGTCTACAATCAACTTTCGGCACAGTGTAAGCTGAGCCGCCAATATCATTGTAACGGGTGATAGCATTCCCCGTTCTTACCGACTCAGGACACCCGCAGACACAAGCCTCGAAGGGTTGGTAGCTACTGTACAGTAGATATGAGTTACCGCTGACTACAGGCAACGTAGAGCTCAATTAAAGTTGATCAAGAGTTGCTGTTCACGCCATCTGACTCTTGGCAAAGTCAGATCAATGCTTGATGACTGCTCGCGATAATGCTGTCATACTGACACACGTTTCTGACGATATCGACAACCTCGGTGAATTAGCGAGACGACAGAGTGGAGTGGATCTGAGCTGTTGTCATCGCCCATTTGTCAAACCAACTTAGTACTACTAGATCGCGAACAGCAACCACAACTCGATACGCCCACCTCATCTTTCTTGCCCATGTGAACACAGCAGGATGCGAGACGACAGCCACCAAGCCCAGGTTGTCACCGGTCCGCATATAGCATGCCAAGGAGCATCAAGAATTAAGAAGCTCAACCTGCCGCTGTTCTCCGCGGAATGACCACGACTTGAAACGATCTGACCACGTATCGGCCACCAGCGACGCACGTGGTTGCATCGACAAGCTCGCCATTCCATCCATCGTGCTCGATATCGCTATCGCTCGGTCTCTCATACGCTAGCAGCGACGCTAGATGCCCTGTACCCCGGTCTTACCCCAAGTGCGGAAGAACTGACAAAATGCTGCTATGCTTACATGCTGATGACGGAGGTCAAGAAATCGGCCACTACAGTACCTACAGGCACTACGATGTTGACAACGGAAGAGATGCCGAGCCGAACAAGCACGTTCACTGATTTTCGAGATGCGGGCAGCTGCGTCACGAGCTTGCTACAACGAGCAGTAGTGAACTGCAACGACGCTATACTGCTTGGCCATGACGACGGAGGCGGGGTGTCGAGCGAGCAGGAGGGAGCAATGGCGCACATGGGTTATTCTTGTCAATGCCGGGCTCCTGACTGGCTCGTTGTTGGTGGCTGGGTCCGGTGACTGTTGTCAAGAGCAGAAACTTCGACAGCACTGGCACTGGCTTATAATCGGTGCAACTTAGTGCAAGATGGGGCTTCCCAGGCTCTTACTGACGACTGCAAGATGCTCCCCCAGCTCCTTTCGGTAGCTGGCCTGCTGGCCACTGCTGTGCCGGTGAGCGCGAGCTTTGCCGGCAACATCAACTACCTGAGCCCGTCCCGCCGTCACGACTTCCTGGCCATCGATGTGCCCCATGTTGCGCGCCGCTCGTGGAAGCGCGACAACACGGGCTACAAGCCCGAGGATCTCAAGTTCACCCATGGCATTGCGTCTGGCGACCCCTGGGCCGACAGTGTTATCCTCTGGACCCGTGTGGCACCCCACACCGAGGCGTCGCAGAGCAACGCGACCGTCGAGCCGACCGCTGGCCTTTTCAACCACGACAACGACAAGTACGTCACCCCCGACCACAACCCCATCTGTGTCGAGTGGGCCGTGTACTCCGAGGACCCGTCCAAGGACAAGAAGCCTCACCCCGTTGCCAACGACAAGGCGTACACTTCCTCGGACATTGACTTCACCGTCAAGGTCGAGGCCAAGGGCCTGAAGCCGTTCACCGAGTACTACTACCAGTTCAAGGTGTGCGATTCGGACGTTAAGTCCAATGTCGGCCGTACCAAGACTGCCCCTCGTGCCGACGACGACGTCTCCAAGATTCAGTTCGCTGTCTTCTCGTGCAGCAACTTCCGTGAGTCCAAGCTTCCTGTGTAAGAAGCAGCAATGCCTGACCCCACAGCCAAGGGCTACTTCAACGCCTATGGCAATGCTGCCCGCAAGGACACGCAGGACTACAACCTTCACCTCGGCGACTACCTGTACGAGTCGTCGCACCACAACAAGAAGCGTAACGGCGAGCGCGACACGCTGCCCCAGGCGACCATCTTCACCCTCGAGGACTACCGCACCCGTCATGGCCAGGTGTGTGAATGCCGGCGATGAAAACTGACCGCAGTACCGCTCCGACCCCGACCTGCAGCTGTTGACGGAGCGCAAGCCCTGGATCACTGTCTGGGATGACCACGGTAAGATCACCCAGTTTTGAGCTGTGCTGACATGCAGAGTTCGCAGACAACGGCTACAAGGATGGCTTCGCCCAGCTCAACAACACAGAGGAGTCGTTCATCAAGACCGGCCGTAACGTATCTGTTGATGCGCGTAAGGCCAACGCAGTCCGCGCGTACTTCGAATGGATTCCCATCCGGTGAGCCAAGCAGCCCCACCACTCCTCCGCAGTCGCATGCTAACACCCAGCGTCACCGACATGGACGACGGCCTCCGCGTCTGGCGCTCGTTCCAGATGGGCAAGCTGCTTGACCTCATCATGCTCGACACCCGCCACTACGACCGCTCGATCACTGACATCTGTGAGTGCAACCATGCGACCATGCGATGAAATTCCTGCTAACGACCTAGACTGGAACACCCCCTACATCGCCAAGATTGCCAACGACCCCGGACGCTCGCTCATGGGCCCCCGCCAGGAGGCGTGGTTCTACCGCTCGCTGAGCGACTCGCAGAACCGCGGCGCCAAGTGGCGTGTCATCGGCAACCAGATCGTCTTCTCGCACCTCACCAACAACAAGGGCGGCTTCAACGAGGACGCGTGGTCCGGCTACCTCGGCAACCGCAACCGCACCCTCCAGCACCTGTACGACAGCAAGATCGACAACAACATCTTCCTCGCGGGCGACTCGCACCAGAATTGGGTCGCCGACCTCGCGTGGCGCGGCGTCAAGGACTACAATAGCGAGACGGGTGAGGGTGCCATCGGTGTTGAGTTCGCCGGCACCGCCGTGTCCTCGAGTGGCCTCTCCGGCCCCATCGAGATTGCTGCCAACTCGTCGCGCACGCAAATCGCCCTCAACGAGGAGCTCCAGTGGCAGGAGGGCTACTACCGTGGCTACTTCCTGCTGAATGTGGGTCCCGACGAGGCCTCGGCGCAGTACTTTGGTGCTCCTACCGTTGCTACGCGCAACGGCTACGACCTGCCCCTAGCGAACTTCACCGTCAAGGCCGGCGGCAACCACCTCGACCGCCCCATCGCCGGCGGCAAGGTCGAGTCGGGCGCCCTCCGCGGCGGCGAGGTTAAGGGCACCAATATCACGCTCAACACCGACACAAACCAGTGGGAGACTGTCGGCTTTGACGAGATGTTCCTTTACTAGGCAGTGGGATCAGCAGAGAAATCAAAAGAGCTCAAAGGGAGCTGTGGACAATGAAGGAGACATAGGAAGAGCATAGACTAGTGTGAGAGAGCTGCGGGTCATGGTGAAGAGACTGGACATCCTTCCGCCCTCCTCTTCGGCACGGCAACATCGCGTCATAGTACTTTCATGTCAATTCGTTACCGTGGAGTCGTCCAGATCTCCATCAGCTGCCTGCTACTACTTGAAGGGACCGGTAGCTGTCTGTTGTTGTCGTTGAGGAAGTGGCAGAAGAGGCAAAAGATGCTGAAAACCCTGCCCTATACGCGACTGCTTTTACACAGTGGCAACATACAGATCACGTGATGCCAAAGGGCTTGTTTACATTGCGTCGCCTGTCAACAGATCGCTTTCGACATAGACAATATCGCAACAGCACAATGGTGAGTGTCAGCGAAGCCCACAGCGACTGACATGAGGCCACAGTTGCGTCACTAGGACACGGCCGACCGTCCACCGCTCCGCAACCGGCGCGCCGCGAGGCCTCGGGTGCGACCTACACGATGTTCACGCCGCAGCAGGTCAAGCAGTTCAAGGAGGCGTTCAACATGATTGACCAGGACGGCGACGGGCGGGTGAGCGAGGCGGACTTGCGGGTGATGCTGGAGAATCTTGGTGAGTGGTGGGTCAGGAGGGGTAGTCTCTCGGAGGTGCTGGTGTTTGGTGCTGGCTGCTGGGTGGCGCCCGGAGCTGTGCGTTCGAGGTCGGTGCGCCGTACTGCGTCCGGGCGTCCGAGCTCCTGAAGTGCTTTAAATGGCTATGGTGCTGTGTGTGATAAGGCTGCAGAGTTGTGGTACTGCAGCGCGGTGCTGCTGCACATGTTGTGCCGCGATGCAAAGATGCTGTATTGCTGTGCTGCTTTACTAGCTGTAACCTGGATCATTATGGAAGCGCTGAAGCTCTGCGGCCGTTGGGCATGTACGGCCTGACTTTGAAGAGCATATCTCGCTGTGATGAAAGTGCAGGCTAACCTCAGGACAAACACCCACCCCCGCCCTGCTCGACAAGCTGCTCACCTCACGACCCGGGCGGACGACGGGCCCAGCCGACGGCATCAACTTCACGCAGTTCCTCGCGATGATGGGCGAGCGCCTCCTCCACCTCGACAGGGAGCACGACCTGCTCGAGGCGTTTGCGTGTTTTGACGAAGGCGACAAGGGATGGGTGAACGTCGACGAGGTGGGGAAGTATCTCAAGGAGATGGGGGATCGGATGGACGATGCGGAGGTGAGTCATAATTATGGGTGGAGGAGATCTTCCTGCTCCCTAGGTGTAGCCTCGAATCTCAGGCGGATTCGGCGAGACTTGATGCTGACCCCAGATCGACCGCCTGTTCAAAGGGCCATATACCGACCACCACGGGCGGTTTAACTACGTCGAGTGGGCAAAGGTTTTGCGTGTCAACGACGGCGAGGCGGAGCGGGAGGATGCCCTGGTGGCATGAGTAGTGGTTGGATGTTATTGTACAGTATGCATTGTATCTACAGTATGCTGTTGTATGACTGCTCTGCCCTATGTCACTGTCTTCATGATGCTGTTCGCTCGTTTCGCTACCCTCGCAGGTGTGCTTGCCTGCCCTCGCTCGCTACGCCTCGCCCACCCGCCACGCCCTCAGCGCATCCCGCACGCTCTCCAGCTTCCACGGCAGCGGCTCGACTACACCGCCGCCCCACTGTCCCACCACCGCGGCATAGTACCGATCCGCCACATCACGCGCCTTGATCTCGAGCACGCCCTGCGGTGTGTCGCCCGCATCGCCTACCAACTCCCGTAGCGCCGAAAGCAACTTCCATGGCGGAACGTGGTTGAACGCCAAGTATGCTGCCGCCTCCTCGTCCACTGCTTTCTCACCCCTGAAAAGTGCCACCGCATCAGTCGAAGCAGCCATGCGCCGCCCCAAGGTCTGGAGGAACGATTGCCGCAGCATGGGGTACCTTTTCTCGTTGCTTGCTTGGCTGGCAAACGCGCGATCGAACACGCTCGGCCTGTACAACCGGAGCAGGAACGCCGCCTGCGCCATGCGCTCGAGCGTGAGGTCGTCGTGCGCGTCGAGACCCTGCACGATGGAGAGATACACAGGCAGCATGGGCGGCTTGTCGAGGGAGACGCACTCGAAAAGCACATTGCGGATGAATGCTTCAAGTTGTGTCGTGCCAGTGAAACGCTTTGCCATAGCGACATGCACAGAGTCGCCCGAATGCGCCTGGACGAGCTCGATGACTTCCGACGCAGGGAGGGAGAGCGGCGCGGCCGCCGAGAGCAGGTCGTAGTGCATGTCGTAGCTGCTTGTGATGCCTGTGCGTACGAACAGACTGCGAAAGCCGCGGGGGTCGGCGTTGTAGTCCAAAAACGCGGAGCGCCTCTTCACCCATATCGTGCGTGTGCGCACGAGGTGGTCGCGATCGCGCGGGTTGGAGAGGTCGTACTTGATCGGCCAGTAGCGCGGCGAGTCGACAACGAGACTCTCGATCGTGTTGAACGGCGGCAGGGGCGTGGGGGAGATATGGCTCTGCGCGGGCCGGCCGACGACCTTGACCTTGACGGGGAGGAAGATAGACTCACGCGTGTCGACGTCGCGGGCGATGAGGCACCTCGGCTCGATAGCCAGAGCCCACAGATGCCTAAAGCACTGGGGGTAAGCGCGATTATCGCTAGAGCCCGGAAGGAAGCGGGGGAAGAACGCGATCGACAATGCTGCGATGGCGAGGTTCGAGTTCCCGAGTGAGAAGTAGCCCCGGCCGAGAAAGAGCAACCCAAGCGCCATGTGCATGGCCATGTGAGATCCGTAGGTCACCCCAACGCCCTCCTGCCCGTGCGAGACACGCAGGCGGCGCATGATGCCGAGCTCGCCAGTGCCGGACATCAAGGCGGCGAGCGCCAGTGTGACAGTGTTGAGCGCCTGGCGCGCCGCGTTGCGCCGTATACGCGCTTCGTACGCCATAGACTGCCCCGCAGCAGCCTTGGCAAGTACGCTGAAGATGGTGATGATGGCAGAGTGCGCCGACTCGTGCGGAGACGAGGCGTACCGCAGCCCGATGGCGAGACACGCCCCCGCCACGCAGTTAAAGTACGCCATCTCAGTGTTCACCTCCATGCCGAGCGGCTTGTGGTCGTTGTGCTGTATGAAAGCGGGCACCTGCGCGCTGACCCACTCGAGCGTGCCCTTAATGTCGTCCCACATGATCAGCGCACGGGCAAAGGTGCGAATGAGCAGCTGGTCGGGCCGTACGCTCTCAAGCTCGATGGAGGTCTGCGGGATGTCAATCATGGCTGCGACATCCTTGCGCATGGTGCGGAGGTACATCAGACCCAGGGCGAGCGTTGCGCCGGGGGACGTGATCGTCGCGTCGATAGTTGAGCCGCTCTTCGGGCCGACCCCGGGGGCGTCGCCATAGATACAGCGCCGCAGCTGTTCGAGCATGCGGCGCTCGACCTCGCTCGTGTCCTGTCCCCCACGGCCCAGCATCACGAGGCCGAAGCCCATCGCCGCAGAGAACGAGTATGCCTCGCGGTACTCTGTAAAATTGCTTGCACCGGGCATGTCGCTGCGAGATATTTCTGCCAGCGTCGCTTCTGCTATGCGCAGGTTCCTCGACCCCACATATAGCAACCCCAGGCTCGTCAGCGCAGTGCCCTGCACCAACGGCGATGCGTTGAGATCCATCGCTCCAGCAGGAAGCAGTGCATGCGTGTGTAGGGACAGCAGGCGGGTCACCGTGCCATCCCTACTACCGGCAAACGACGCGGCGAGGCCGAGCATCGTGCCAATCGAGGTCTTCTCGTGTCGCTGCGCGAGAAACGCAAACGCATCGCTCGAGCGCATCTTGCGCAGGTGCCCCGTCAGACCCAGGCCAAGCAGGATCCCTGCGTACTCGGCATTCAGCCCTCCTTCTGGCTTGTTCGACATGATCCACGATGCGTCAATCGCAGACGATTCGGACGCAATAGACAACGCAGCAGACACACCGTGGTGGAATGTCGGCCACTCGGCGCCTTCTGGAAGCTGCGGGAGAAGCTGCTGGTTCGCAGGGACGATCTTGACTGACAAGTCAATAGGCGGGATATGCCACTTGCCAGTGACGGGCGTCGAGCGCGAGCCGTAGAGGAACATACCCTGCCCGACCGTGATCGCGAAGGTGCGATACGCCAGCATGTTGACATAGTTCTGGTAGTGCATTTGGATCTCTTGCTCGCTGTCGTCAGTACGCACCGCACCATCACCCACTTGAGACCCTTCGGGTCGTCGAGCGCGACTGTCCTCGGCCGCGTCGTCTGCATGATCCGCTCGACCTCGTCGAGGCGCCTGTCGACGCCGAACCGCACATGCGGGAGGGTGGAGTAATGCGCGTGCTTGACACCCGGGCTGTGTATCGAGTCCATTACAGCCGCAATTGTGGGTGTGCTGTCGGACGTGTCCTCCGCGCCCATAGGGAGGTCGTGAGTCGACCGCTTGACGTCGGAGAGCATCGCGATGTCCTCGCGGCCGATGAACTGCGCAACCTCGACAGGCATATCGGTCGGCGGGTTCTGTTGGCACGCACGAATGAGCTCGTAGATCGGCATCGCGATGCCGAAGGGCAGGTCGGCGATCCACGACGCGTCCAGCCCGTGTTTCAGCAGGAAGGAGACGAGCGCCACGGCGCGCTTCTCGCACGTTGTTGCTGACGGCGCTGTGCACGCGTATGCAGCTGTGAGCAGCTCGGTCTGCACGAAGGGATGGGGTGATCCAAGGGGAGAGTTGGGGCCAAAGAGCGAGGCGGGTGTTGGGAATGGGCGGGTGCGGCCCACGAGCTGGCGGGAGAGGTAGGTGAGAATGTCTGGTGGTTCTGCAAACTGGTCGAGCACCGAGGTGTCGATGGGCTGTGCTGCTTCTGCAGGAAGAGAGATCTTCGAGGCAACGGATGGGACCAGGCGGGTCCAGTAGTCGACCCAGTCGTGCCGCCCCACGCCCGCCGCGATGCGAAGGATGATCGAGGCGACCAAGCTCATCTGCGCCTCAGTCGACGACGACAGCCTGCAGTCCTGCGCAGCGAGGTGGAGCGCCAAGAGTACTTTCGGTGCATGGGGGTTGAGCGCGCTGCGTGTCTCTGAGATTTCACCGCTCTGGGAGATGGTTCGCCCTACACGTGCAGCAAGCTGCTTCATGATCGGGTCTGCGTGCCACGCTGCGGGCTCCTCCCCCTCCTCCTCCAGCGCGAGACCGCATCTAGCCAGAGTGGTCTCAGACAGGACACGCCACTGCTCCTCGGGGTTACTACGACGGTGCACAGGCAGATAGCGCAGTTGCCGCAGGCAGCCATGATACAAATCGTAGTAGTGGTCCTGCGGGAGGGCATATGACAGTGCCTCGAGTGTCCGAGCTGCCAGGCCGTTCTGGAAAGTGAAGTCCAACGACACCCGCACCTGCGTCTTGTCGCT
This sequence comes from Cutaneotrichosporon cyanovorans, assembly GCA_002335625.1. Taxonomy (NCBI): domain Eukaryota; kingdom Fungi; phylum Basidiomycota; class Tremellomycetes; order Trichosporonales; family Trichosporonaceae; genus Cutaneotrichosporon; species Cutaneotrichosporon cyanovorans. The sequence continues at coordinate 5,803 of BEDZ01000033.1, read as the reverse complement.
GTACACAACAGTCACGCTCGACCCACTCGCATCGGCGATGTCCACGATCGTCCTAGGCGTCGTCTTCGACGCGCCATTGCCGTCAAGGGCCATGCTCAGGCTCGATGCGAACTGGTTCGCAACCTCGTCTCGACCGTCCTCAGTTACTGTGTTCGGCACACCGATTTGTAGGCCCTGCGCCGAGCCATCGAGGATCCGCAGCTCACCTTTATGGTCGAGCAGCAGCGTGTCAAGCACATCGTGCCGTGTCGCCCTGATAGGCACAGCAGCCAAGCACGGGCTCGCCCTCAGCTCCGAGAAGACATAGTACGGCCGCGACGAAGTGACCAGCCGCACCTCGAATGTAAACAATGTCCTTTGATGTCCTCGCAGCGATAGCACAAGGTTGAGATGCACCAGCTCCGGGGACCTGTTCTCGGACAGGAACGCGTGTATTCTCGTCTCATCGACTATACTGCTTGTCAGAATGCCAGAACCGTTGTAACGCAGCACTTACCCAGGCGGCGCCCACGACCACACCTTCTCCAACACCACCTCACTCCTCGGCGACTCGTCATTATCCAGCCCCATCACCATCGTCGTCTCGCGCATATCCTCCGCGACCACGCCCAGCACCTTTCCGTAGCTATGCAGCTCCTCACGCATGATAGATGCGCCCCCGAGCCCCGATGATCGCCGCGCCTTGTCCGCCGCGACTGCTCCACTGATGCTCGCCCGCGACGGCTTGACTGCCTCGTCGTGGAATGGGTCTACCTCGTTGAACGGATCGCCCTCCTCCAAGGGCGGCAGCTCGTGTGCCGCAGAGAGGCGCGACGCTCGCCGCCTGGAGCGATCGAGCAGATCCGGCGCTGGGCCCGACACCCTCCTCTCCGCACGGCCTAGTGACGACCGCCCGCGCCTCGGTGCTGCTGCTGCTCCCGGTATTGGTTCGGTCTGACGCATCAGCTCCTCGGGCCGGAGGTACCGCTTCTCCGGGGATCGTGGTGGGTCCTCTGCCTTGTCCGCCGTGAGGGGGACCCGAGCATGGCGGAACACTACGATCTCCCTCGTCTCACTGTCCCACCCTACGACAAGGGGGTAGGGCTCTGGTACGATGTGTAGGATCGAGATGGAGGGTCTCACGTGGGCGGGGGAGGCGAACGAGGCATACAGCCTCGCCGGAGAGCCGTCGTAGCCACCGTCGATACGTGCTTCCGTCACGCGCTCAAACTCGCCAAAGAGCTCAGTGAGGGTGAACAGCCGGGGGAGGTCCCTCGCGTCATCCTCCTCCAGCCGGAGGTCTATCGAGTCGATGGCAGAGCGGTCGCCTGCGTTCGAGTCGAGGGAGAGGCGGGGGAGGAGGTGGGTCGTCGAGGGGCGGGTCTGGCGGCGCCGTGGCTGCTCCGTCGCCAGTGCGCGAGAGATAAGCAGACCTCCAGACGGGAGCGGGTAGCACGCATCGGCGAGGAACGGCACGCTCACTCTCACGCACTCGCCAGTGGCTAGGAACACATGCGCTCGTGTCTCCAGTACGACTACGACTGCGCGAGTCAAGCCAGGCGGTCCGCGGCGCGACGAGGGGCGCAGCGCACCCCACTCTGCCGTCTGCGATGTGTGGAAGGGGCCGAAGCCGAACGTGGGGTCGGTGGCTCCTGCCAGAGACAGTGAGGCAGCAGGCGTAGAAGTAGTATCTGGCGGCTCACCCGCCTGGTTCAAATCGAACCACGCAAACGTAGCCGATGTGACGCTCTGCCCGTCCCGCTCAAAGGAGAACCGGCGCACGACCTCGATTCCGCGTGTCCATGTCACCTCAAAGTCCTGCCATGTGAGGACCTCGTCGGCGTAGTAGTCCTCGGCCGCTGGTTCTTGCCGTTTCAGTTTCAGCCCCCGAGGCCGCAGAGACCGCGGCTGGGCATAGTGCGTTCGCGGCGAGCTCGACCCGGTGCTACCACTGCTGCTGGACGCTGCTGCTGGTGCGAACGGGTCAGCTGCCAGCCCCCGACCCCGCACCCGCCGAGCATGTATCGCATGCCCTGGAGACGGGCCCGAGCCCAGTATCGTCGCCTCCAGCATGGGTCGCTGCGTGCTCTCGCCGGGGGGTGTCGATATCGATGTCGAAGCTGAAGCTGATGTCGATCGAGCGCGGGTTGACTTTCGATAGTGTTGTTGTGACGCGTGGCGGAGATCGCAACGAGTCCGGGGGTTGTGTGTGTTGCATCTGTGTGTGGTGCTGGTGAGCAACTGATGTCTACTTCAACGCCGCTGTAAGATGTAAAGCCATGCATGGAGAGTCCTTGCTGAACAGCAGATGCGTGGAGACGAGAGGAGAGAGTTATGCATCGGTGGCAGTTGTAATAATATGACCAACTGGCAGATAGGAGGCCAGTAGACTGCAAACTGCCACTCGAGCAGAGAGTAGGAGCGCGATCTGCGTCTGGAGGGCAGTAGTGCCATATAATCCGCAATTGTTGAGAAACTGCACGTCTAAACTGCTATGTGACTGTGGAGCGGTTCTCCTTCTCGTCGAAGGGAGGGCTGGCATTGCAAACGAGAATTCTGAACAAGCAGCCTGATTAATACTGTGCCTCGACAGTAACACCCTCGCGAAGTGACTCCTACTCCCGAGCAGGCCAGCTCTGCTGTTCTTACGTGAGCTACATCGCTGGAATCGTGCTGTTCCTTGCCTAAGAACGCCATACCCAGCGTCTGAATCCCATTGAAGTTATGCCATGCACCAGATACAACCACTTCAGAGCCTGCCAACCAGTCAACGCTATAGTGCCCCCCTTCCCCCCCCCCCGCTCATGTCTTCCATTCAGGCTTGCGCTTCTCGAAGAACGCCTTTATCCCCTCCTTGGCATCCTCCGCCCGCGCATGCAGCGCCATCACCCGCCCCGCCCACGCCGCTGCCTCCTCGTACCCGTCCCCTCCGTCCCCCCTGATCCCCATCTGTGTCCAGAACGCCCACTTGCCCAGCGCGAGGGGCTGCCCTGCCGTCTCCACAGCCAGCTTGTGCACCACCTCATCCACCCTCTTCTGGAACGCGATCGCCGACGTGTCCGTCGACTCGGCCCACTGCGGCACGGGCACCACATCGATCGTACCCTGGACATTCGCGTCGCCGGCGAGCACCGTGTCCGCCGTCGCTAGCATACGGTACGTGATCCCTGCGCCTAGCCTCCGCCCGATCGCTGTCGACGGGGACGTGCATGGGAACCCGATAGACGCCCCGGGGAGGCGGAACGGCGTGTTCGCCAGCGCAATGGGGTAATCTGCACTCATGGCGAGCTGGAACCCCGCGGCGGTGGCCAACCCCTGTATCGGGCAGATGACGGGCGCAGGCGAGTGCCGGATGAGACGCATGACTTCGGCGCACAGGGCGAAGGTTTCTTTCACCTCCTCGTGCGGAAGACTCGCTAGCTCCTTCAGGTCGTGGCCCGAGGAGAAGACTGGGCCCTCGGAGCGCAGGACGAGGACATTCGGGAGGCCTGAGCGCTGCCGGCGCCACTCGGAGGCATCGAGGAGCCACTTGTGTTGCGGTGCGTTGGCCTCGAGTTCGTCGAGGATGTGGGGTTGGAAGGGCGGGAGGGTAAGGAGCGTGCCGTCGGAGCTGGTTAGGTGGGCATGGAGCTGGTCGCGCAGGTCGCGGAGGACGGCGAGGGAGAGGGCGTTGCGTTTGGCCGGGTTGTTGATGGTGAGGTAGGCGGCTTTCGCAGGCAGCGCCGCGAGGCGCGACGTCGAGCTCATAGCAAGACGACAAGAGCTAGCAGCGTCGCGTATACGCGTTTACAATAGCGTTAACGAAGCAGTTGTAGAGGCTGGGAGGAGCTACAACAGATGGACAATTGACATGGACAGGAGACAAAGAACGATGGACGATGCCCAGACGATGATCAATGTAACCGGCAACATGGAGACCCCGCACTCGTATCACACTCGGCATCCTCGTAGGTTATTAGCGGATCTCGGACCGGTGCGTGTTGAGCAATTGAGCCATGAGCCTCTTGCTTTATCCATCGTCACCACGCTAGTCGAGCACGCGCATGTAGCGTGATCAAGGAGACTGAGGGAGAGGGAGCAGGGAGAGAGGGGGTTGGGGAGATGGGCAGCAGCGACGGAGATGTGAGGAGCGATGGCATGCGGGTAGATTGCGCTAGTGAACGGTACATCCAGTGGGTGGGTGGTATATCCATCAAGCAGCGTGTGATATGGGGTGGTGACTGTCTTCGACATCTTGTGTTCTTCATCTACTCAGTACTCATCAACACGATGCCCGCAATCAAGCCTGGATCACTCGTTCTCGTCACTGGGGCCTCGGGGTTCATTGCTGTGTGAGTTGGGTGGGGCTGGGTCTGGGGCTGGAGGTGGTCCAGGATGATGTGTAGGATGAGCGGCAGCAGGACAGTGGAGGTGGTGGGGGAAGGAGACCGGCGAGGTCACGAGGAGCGGAGGAGGTGTAAGTTAGGAGAAAGGAGTAGTGAAAGAAGGAGTAGTGGAAGAGGAGGAATTTGGGAGACAGTGGTGATCGGGACGAGCAGCGCGGCATCGTGACCTACCCAACAGATGGGGCATGGGACTGCGCGTAAGATGAGAGTTCTGGGGAGATTGCGATGTTTTGCAGGGAAGGGCGGGATGGGAGAGTTGTCCTTGCCTGGGGTGATAGTAGAGGAGCACGATTCAGAGGATGACCGTCCGCAACCACTCAGTGCATCGCTTATACCAGCCACACAGTCAAGGCCTTCCTGGACGCCGGGTTCCCCGTCCGCGGCACCGTCCGCTCGCAGGACAAGGGCGAGTACCTCAAGAACCTCTTCAAGGACCACAAGACGCCGTTCGAGTATGTGGTAGTCAAGGACATTGCCGAGCCGGGCGCGTTCGACGAGGCGGTCAAGGGGGTGGTGGGAGTGGCCCACACGGCGAGGTAGGTCGTGCCGACGTCAGTCCAGACAGGTGTTGACTGCCAGCCCTTTCCACTTCAAGGCCGACGACCCGCAGGAGCTCATCGGGCCGGCCGTGAAGGGCACTGTTGGTGTCCTCGACAGCATCAAGAAGAGCAAGTGGGTCGAGCCAGAATACAGCAATACTGATGCTGCAGCCCCGACGTCCAGCGCGTTGTGATTACCAGCTCTGTTGCTGCTGTTGTTGATGACGCGAACCCTGCCCCTCATGTGTAAGTTGTGGGTTGAGAGTATACACATGCTGACGCCCAGCTACGACGAGACGAGTGAGCATGCAGCCCACATCTGACTTGCTGCTACTGTAGTGTCTGACCGCAGGCTGGAACGAGACGAGCCCAAAGCGCGTCGAGGAGAAGGGCAAGGACGCCCTCCCGGGCGACAAGTACCGTGCCAGCAAGGTGCTTGCTGAGAAGGCGTTCTGGAAGTGGATCGAGGACAACAAGCCAAACTTTGACGGCGCGACTATCAACCCGCCGCTCGTGCTTGGTCCTATTTTGCAGCAGCTCTCTGGCCCGCAGGACCTGAATACGTCGAATGGTGAGTGCTAGCGCTCCAAAAGCGACTCTCTGCATGGGAGTCTGCTGGCTACCATGATCAGAACGGCATGACTTCAGATGCACCCCAAGCACTAGGCGTCTTATCCAAATTCAGACATGATGTGCTCTCGGCATTCACATCGTAACTCCAGTGTCATCGTGTTTCATGTCATCATCGCTGCAGCTCAGCAAGCTGCTCTGCCCCGAGCACTGGCCACCATGAGCCTACAATAGGCAGCTGCAGTCACTCAAACAGGAGCAGTGCAGCATCATCCTCGACCACCCCCCTCCCCCACCCTTCCTCCTTGCCTATCGCCCCCCCCCCTCCCC